>OY757247.1:29004581-29458500 GCA_963583935.1 Diaperis boleti | reverse complement strand
CAATCGACAAAATTAGAGTTAAATCGTCTAACTGTTTGAGAAATAAAGATGTACACGTCTAAAATGCTAAAATCGGGCGTGTATTCATTGCTCTTGACAAGTTTTGGAACGATTACAGTGTATTTATTAATTCCAAACGCAATTTGACGTATTTGTATGTGTTTTTGATATCAATTCGACGTTCTAGCACCGGCCAATTTATCCCGGCGCATCCGCCATTTAATAATATTACGATAATAGAATTTTGCATTTAAAATCAGCTTTATTTCTAAACAGAAACTATTCCTATGTTCTTTATAATGTAAGACTGTTACTATTTAATGCTACAGAATAAAGAAAAACCGGTTAATCGACTGGAATTAGAGTTAAATCGTCGAATTTGTTGTGAAATGAACCTGTACAAGTCCGAAATGGTAAAAACAGGGGTTTATTCATTGTTCTTGGCAAGTTTTGAGACGATTATAGTTTATTTATTAATT
Organism: Diaperis boleti; assembly: GCA_963583935.1. Classification (NCBI taxonomy): domain Eukaryota; kingdom Metazoa; phylum Arthropoda; class Insecta; order Coleoptera; family Tenebrionidae; genus Diaperis; species Diaperis boleti. The sequence continues at coordinate 29,458,021 of OY757247.1, read as the reverse complement.
CCAAACGCAATGGAATCAATTTATCGCTGTTTTAAAAATGAAACGAGCTCTTTTAGGCAAAATCTGCTAGTTTTCTTGCAAGGAACTCTTGTTCTGTACCTAATAATGTGATACTTTTACTATTTAATGCTACAGAATAAAGAAAAACCGGTAAATCGACTGGAATTAGACTTAAATCGTCAAATTTGACGTGAAATCAAGCTGTACACGTCTGAAATGGTAAAAACAAGGGTTTATTCATTGTTCTTGGCAAGTTTTGAGACGATTATAGTTTATTTATTAATTCCAAACGCAATGGAATCAATTTCTCGCTGTTTTAAAAATGAAACGAGCTCTTTTAGGCAAAATCTGCTAGTTTTCTTGGCAGGAACTCTTGTTTTGTACCTAATAATGTGAGACTTTTACTATTTAATGCTACAGAATAAAGAAAAACCGGTTAATCGACTGGAATTAGAGTTAAATCGTCGAATTTGTCGTGAAATGAACCTGTACAAGTCTGAAATGGTAAAAACAGGGGTTTATTCATTGATCTTGGCAAGTTTTGAGACGATTATAGTGAATTTATTAATTCCAAACGCAATGGAATCAATTTATCGCTGTTTTAGAAATCAAACGAGCTCTTTTATTCAAAAGCTACAAGTTTTCTTGCCAGGAACTCTTGTTTTATACCTAATAATGTGAGACTTTTACTATTTAATGAGACAGACTAGAGAAAAACCTGCCAATTGACTAAATTAGAGTTAAATCGTCCAACTGTTTGAGAAATAAAGATGTACACGTCTAAAATGGTAAAATCGGGCGTGTATTCATTGCTCTTGACAAGTTTTGGAACGATTACAGTGTATTTATTAATTCCAAACGCAATTTGACGTATTTGTATGTGTTTTTGATATCAATTCGACGTTCTAGCACCGACGAATCTAAATATTTATGCCAATTTATCCCGGCGCATCCGCCATTTCACAATATTACGATAATATAATTTTGCATTTAAAATCAGCTTTATTTCTAAACAGAAACTATTCCTATGTACTTTATAATGTAAGACTGTTACTATTTAATGCTACAGAATAAAGAAAAACCGGTTAATCGACTGGAATTAGAGTTAAATCGTCGAATTTGTCGTGAAATGAACCTGTACAAGTCTGAAATGGTAAAAACAGGGGTTTATTCATTGTTCTTGGCAAGTTTTGAGACGATTATAGTGAATTTATTAATTCCAAACGCAATGGAATGAATTTATCGCTGTTTTAGAAATGAAACGAGCTCTTTTATTCAAAAGCTACAAGTTTTCTTGCCAGGAACTCTTGTTTTATACCTAATAATGTGAGACTTTTACTATTTAATGAGACAGACTAGAGAAAAACCTGCCAATCGACTAAATTAGAGTTAAATCGTCCAACTGTTTGAGAAATAAAGATGTATACGTCTAAAATGGTAAAATCGGGCGTGTATTCATTGCTCTAGACAAGTTTTGGAACGATTACAGTGTATTTATTAATTCCAAACGCAATTTAACGTATTTGTATGTGGTTTTGATATCAATTCGACGTTCTAGCACCGGCGAATCTAAATATTTTTGCCAATTTATCCCGGCGCATCCGCCATTTCATAATATTACGATAATATAATTTTGCATTCAAAATCAGCTTTATTTCTAAACAGAAACTATTCCTTGTCCAACTGTTTGAGAAATAAAGATGTACACGTCTCAAATGGTAAAATCGGCCGTGTATTCATTGCTCTTGACAAGTTTTGGAACGATTATAGAGTATTTATTAATTCCAAACGCAATTTAACGTATTTGTATGTATTTTTGACATCAATTCGACGTTCTAGCACCGGCCAATTTATCCCGGCGCATCCGCCATATCATAATATTACGATAATATAATTTTGCATTTAAAATCAGCTTTATTTCTAAACAGAAACTATTCCTATGTTCTTTATAATGTAAGACTGTTACTATTTAATGCTACAGAATAAAGAAAAACCGGTAAATCGACTGGAATTAGACTTATATCGTCAAATTTGACGTGAAATGAAACTGAACACGTCTGAAATGGTAAAAACAGGGGTTTATTCATTGTTCTTGGCAAGTTTTGAGACGATTATAGTGTATTTATTAATTCCAAACGCAATGGAATCAATTTATCGCTATTTTAGAAATGAAACGAGCTCTTTTAGACAAAATCTGCTAGTTTTCTTGCCAGGAACCCTTGTTTTGTACCTAATAATGTAAGACTTTAACTATTTAATGCCACAGAATAAAGAAAAACCGGTTAATCGACTGGAATTAAAGTTAAATCGTCGAATTTGTCGTGAAATGAACCTGTACAAGTCTGAAATGGTAAAAACAGGGGTTTATTCATTGATCTTGGCAAGTTTTGAGACGATTATAGTGAATTTATTAATTCCAAACGCAATGGAATCAATTTATCGCTGTTTTAGAAATGAAACGAGCTCTTTTATTCAAAAGCTACAAGTTTTCTTGCCAGGAACTCTTGTTTTATACCTAATAATGTGAGACTTTTACTATTTAATGAGACAGACTAGAGAAAAACCTGCCAATCGACTAAATTAGAGTTAAATCGTCCAACTGTTTGAGAAATAAAGATGTACACGTCTAAAATGGGAAAATCGGGCGTGTATTCATTGCTCTTGACAAGTTTTGGAACGATTACAGTGTATTTATTAATTCCAAACGCAATTTGACGTATTTGTATGTGTTTTTGATATCAATTCGACGTTCTAGCACCGACGAATCTAAATATTTATGCCAATTTATCCCGGCGCATCCGCCATTTCACAATATTACGATAATATAATTTTGCATTTAAAATCAGCTTTATTTCTAAACAGAAACTATTCCTATGTACTTTATAATGTAAGACTGTTACTATTTAATGCTACAGAGTAAAGAAAAACCGGTTAATCGACTGGAATTAGAGTTAAATCGTCGAATTTGTCGTGAAATGAACCTGTACAAGTCTGAAATGGTAAAAACAGGGGTTTATTCATTGTTCTTGGCAAGTTTTGAGACGATTATAGTGAATTTATTAATTCCAAACGCAATGGAATCAATTTATCGCTGTTTTAGAAATGAAACGAGCTCTTTTATTCAAAAGCTACAAGTTTTCTTGCCAGGAACGCTTGTTTTATACCTAATAATGTGAGACTTTTACTATTTAATGAGACAGACTAGAGAAAAACCTGCCAATCGACTAAATTAGAGTTAAATCGTCCAACTGTTTGAGAAATAAAGATGTATACGTCTAAAATGGTAAAATCGGGCGTGTATTCATTGCTCTAGACAAGTTTTGGAACGATTACAGTGTATTTATTAATTCCAAACGCAATTTAACGTATTTGTATGTGGTTTTGATATCAATTCGACGTTCTAGCACCGGCGAATCTAAATATTTTTGCCAATTTATCCCGGCGCATCCGCCATTTCATAATATTACGATAATATAATTTTGCATTCAAAATCAGCTTTATTTCTAAACAGAAACTATTCCTTGTCCAACTGTTTAAGAAATAAAGATGTACACGTCTCAAATGGTAAAATCGGCCGTGTATTCATTGCTCTTGACAAGTTTTGGAACGATTATAGAGTATTTATTAATTCCAAACGCAATTTAACGTATTTGTATGTATTTTTGACATCAATTCGACGTTCTAGCACCGGCCAATTTATCCCGGCGCATCCGCCATTTCATAATATTACGATAATATAATTTTGCATTCAAAATCAGCTTTATTTCTAAACAGAAACTATTCCTTGTCCAACTGTTTGAGAAATAAAGATGTACACGTCTCAAATGGTAAAATCGGCCGTGTATTCATTGCTCTTGACAAGTTTTGGAACGATTACAGTGTATTTATTAATTCCAAGCGCAATGGAATCAATTTATCGCTGTTTTAGAAATGAAACTAGCTCTTTTAGGCAAAATCTGCAAGTTTTCTTGCCAGGAACACAGGTTTTGTGCCTAATAAAGTGAGACTTTTACTATTTAATGCTACAGAATAAAGAAAAACTGGTAAAACGACTGGAGTTAGACTTAAATCGTCAAATTTGACGTGAAATGAAGCTGTACACGTCTGAAATGGTAAAAACAGGGGTTTATTCAATGTTTTTGCCAAGTTTTGAGACGATTATAGTGTATTTATTAATTCCAAACGCAATGGAATCAATTTATCGCTGTTTTAGAAATGAAACGAGCTCTTTTAGGCAAAATCTGCTAGTTTTCTTGCCAGGAACTCTTGTTTTGTACCTAATAATGTGAGACTTTTACTATTTAATGCTACAGAATAAAGAAAAACCGGTAAATCGACTGGAATTAGACTTAAATCGTCAAATTTGACGTGAAATGAAGCTGTACACGTCTGAAATGGTAAAAATAGTTGTTTATTCATTGTTCTTGGCAAGTTTTGAGACGATTATAGTTTATTTATTAATTCCAAACGCAATGGAATCAATTTATAGCTGTTTTAAAAATGAAACGAGCTCTTTTAGGCAAAATCTGCTAGTTTTCTTTCCAGGAACTCTTGTTCTGTACCTAATAATGTGATATTTTTAGTATTTAATGCTACAGAATAAAGAAAAACCGGTAAATTGACTGGAATTAGACTTATATCGTCGAATTTGTCGTGAAATGAACCTGTACAAGTCTGAAATGGTAAAAACAGGGGTTTATTCATTGTTCTTGGCAAGTTTTGAGACGATTATAGTTTATTTATTAATTCCAAACGCAATGGAATCAATTTATCGCTGTTTTAGAAATGAAACGAGCTCTTTTAGTCAAAATCTGCTAGTTTTCTTGCCAGGAACTCATGTTTTGTACCTAATAATGTAAGACTACAACTATTTAATGCTACAGAATAAAGAAAAACGGGTTAATCGACTGGAATTAGTGGTAAATCGTCAAATTTGTCTTGAAATGAACCTGTACAAGTCTGAAATGGTAAAAATAGGGGTTTATTCATTGTTCTTGGCAAGTTTTGAGTCGATTATAGTGTATTTATTAATCCCAAACGCAATGGAATCAATTTATCGCTGTTTTAGAAAGAAATGAGCACTTTTAGGCAAAATCTGCTAGCTTTCTTGCAAGGAACTCTTGTTCTGTACCTAATAATGTGATACTTTTACTATTTAATGCTACAGAATAAAGAAAAACCGGTAAATCGACTGGAATTAGACTTATATCGTCAAATTTGACGTGAAATGAAACTGTACACGTCTGAAATGGTAAAAACAGGGGTTTATTCATTGTTCTTGGCAAGTTTTGAGACGATTATAGTGTATTTATTAATTCCAAACGCAATGGAATCAATTTATCGCTGTTTTAGAAATGAAACGAGCTCTTTTAGTCAAAATCTGCTAGTTTTCTTGGCAGGAACTCTTGTTTTGTACCTAATAATGTGAGACTTTTACTATTTAATGCTACAGAATAAAGAAAAACCGGTAAATCGACTGGAATTAGACTTATATCGTCGAATTTGTCGTGAAATGAACCTGTACAAGTCTGAAATGGTAAAAACAGGGGTTTATTCATTGTTCTTGGCAAGTTTTGAGACGATTATAGTGTATTTATTAATTCCAAACGCAATGGAATCAATTTATCGCTGTTTTAGAAATGAAACGAACTCTTTTAGGCAAAATCTGCTAGTTTTCTTGTCAGGAACTCTTGTTTTGTACTGGAATTAGACTTATATCGTCAAATTTGACGTGAAATGAAACTGTACACGTCTGAAATGGTAAAAACAGGGGTTTATTCATTGTTCTTGGCAAGTTTTGAGACGATTATAGTGTATTTATTAATTCCAAACGCAATGGAATCAATTTATCGCTGTTTTAGAAATGAAACGAGCTCTTTTAGTCAAAATCTGCTAGTTTTCTTGCCAGGAACTCATGTTTTGTACCTAATAATGTAAGACTACAACCATTTAATGCTACAGAATAAAGAAAAACGGGTTAATCGACTGGAATTAGTGTTATATCGTCAAATTTGTCTCGAAATGAACCTGTACAAGTCTGAAATGGTAAAAATAGCGGTTTATTCATTGTTCTTGGCAAGTTTTGAGACGATTATAGTGTATTTATTAATTCCAAACGCAATGGAATCAATTTATCGCTGTTTTAGAAATGAAACGAGCTCTTTTAGACAAAATCTGCTAGTTTTCTTGCCAGGAACTCTTGTTTTGTACCTAATAATGTAAGACTTTAACTATTTAATGCTACAGAATAAAGAAAAACCGGTTAATCGACTGGAATTAGAGTTAAATCGTCGAATTTGTCGTGAAATGAACCTGAACAAGTCTGAAATGGTAAAAGCAGGGGTTTATTCATTGTTCTTGGCAAGTTTTGAGACGATTATAGTTTATTTATTAATTCCAAACGCAATGGAATCAATTTATCGCTGTTTTAAAAATGAAACGAGCTCTTTTAGGCAAAATCTGCTAGTCTTCTTGGCAGGAACTCTTGTTTTGTACCTAATAATGTGAGACTTTTACTATTTAATGCTACAGAATAAAGAAAAACCGGTAAATCGACTGGAATTAGACTTATATCGTCAAATTTGACGTGAAATGAAACTGAACACGTCTGAAATGGTAAAAACAGGGGTTTATTCATTGTTCTTGGCAAGTTTTGAGACGATTATAGTGTATTTATTAATTCCAAACGCAATGGAATCAATTTATCGCTGTTTTAGAAATGAAACGAGCTCTTTTAGACAAAATCTGCTAGTTTTCTTGCCAGGAACTCTTGTTTTGTACCTAATAATGTAAGACTAACTATTTAATGCTACAGAATAAAGAAAAACCGGTTAATCGACTGGAATTAGAGTTAAATCGTCAAATTTGTCGTGAAATGAACCTGTACAAGTCTGAAATGGTAAAAACAGGGGTTCATTCATTGTTCTTGGCAAGTTTTGAGACGATTATAGTGAATTTATTAATTCCAAACGCAATGGAACCAATTTATCGCTGTTTTAGAAATAAAACGAGCTCTTTTATTCAAAAGCTACAAGTTTTCTTGCCAGGAACTCTTGTTTTATACCTAATAATGTGAGACTTTTACTATTTAATGAGACAGACTAGAGAAAAACCTGCCAATCTACTAAATTAGAGTTAAATCGTCCAACTGTTTGAGGAATAAAGATGTACACGTCTAAAATGGTAAAATCGGGCGTGTATTCATTGCTCTTGACAAGTTTTGGAACGATTACAGTGTATTTATTAATTCCAAACGCAATTTGACGTATTTGTATGTGTTTTTGATATCAATTCGACGTTCTAGCACCGACGAATCTAAATATTTTTTTCAATTTATCCCGGCGCATCCGCCATTTCACAATATTACGATAATATAATTTTGCATTTAAAATCAGCTTTATTTCTAAAGAGAAACTATTCCTATGTACTTTATAATGTAAGACTGTTACTATTTAATGCTACAGAATAAAGAAAAACCGGTTAATCGACTGGAATTAGAGTTAAATCGTCAAATTTGTCTTGAAATGAACCTGTACAAGTCTGAAATGGTAAAAATAGGGGTTTATTCATTGTTCTTGGTAAGTTTTGAGACGACTATAGTGTATTTATTAATTCCAAATGCAATGGAATCAATTTATCACTGTTTTAGAAATGAAACGAGCTCTTTTAGGCAAAATCTGCTAGTTTTCTTGGCAGGAACTCTTGTTTTGTACCTAATAATGTGAGACTTTTACTATTTAATGCTACAGAATAAAGAAAAACCGGTAAATCGACTGGAATTAGACTTATATCGTCAAATTTGACGTGAAATGAACTTGTACAAGTCTGAAATGGTAAAAACAGGGGTTTATTCATTGTTCTTGGCAAGTTTTGAGATGATTATAGTGTATTTATTAATTCCAAACGCAATGGAATCAATTTATCGCTGTTTTAGAAATGAAACGAGCTCTTTTAGACAAAATCTGCTAGTTTTCTTGCCAGGAACTCTTGTTTTGTGCCTAATAATGTAAGACTTTAACTATTTAATGCTACAGAATAAAGAAAAACCGGTAAATCGACTGGAATTAGACTTATATCGTCAAATTTGACGTGAAATGAAACTGTACACGTCTGAAATGGTAAAAACAGGGGTTTATTCAATGTTTTTGGCAAGTTTTGAGACGATTATAGTGTATTTATTAATTCCAAACGCAATGGAATCAATTTATCGCTGTTTTAGAAATAAAACGAGCTCTTTTATTCAAAAGCTACATGTTTTCTTGCCAGGAACTCTTGTTTTGTACCTACTAATGTGAGACTTTTATTATTTAATGAGACAGACTAGAGAAAAACCTGCCAATCGACTAAATAAAAGTTAAATCGTCCATCTGTTTGAGAAATAAAGATGTACACGTCTCAAATGGTAAAATCGGGCGTGTATTCATTGCTCTTGACATGTTTTGGAACGATTACAGTGTATTTATTAATTCCAAACGCAATTTGACGTATTTGTATGTGTTTTTGATATCAATTCGACGTTCTAGCACCGACGAATCTAAATATTTTTTTCAATTTATCCCGGCGCATCCGCCATTTCACAATATTACGATAATATAATTTTGCATTTAAAATCAGCTTTATTTCTAAAGAGAAACTATTCCTGTGTACTTTATAATGTAAGACTGTTACTATTTAATGCTACAGAATAAAGAAAAACCGGCTAATGGACTGAAATTAGAGTTAAATCGTCAAATTTTTCAGAAATAAGGCTGTACACGTCTGAAATGGTAAAAACAGGGGTTTATTCAATGTTTTTGGCAAGTTTTGAGACGATTATAGTGTATTTATTAATTCCAAACGCAATGGAATCAATTTATCGCTGTTTTAGAAATGAAACGAGCTCTTTTATTCTAAAGCTACAAGTTTTCTTGTCAGGAACTCTTGTTTTATACCTAATAATGTGAGACTTTTACTATTTAATGAGACAGACTAGAGAAAAACCTGCCAATCGACTAAATTAGAGTTAAATCGTCCAACTGTTAGAGAAATAAAGATGTACACGTCTAAAATGGTAAAATCGGGCGTGTATTCATTGCTCTTGACAAGTTTTGGAACGATTACAGTGTATTTATTAATTCCAAACGCAATTTGACGTATTTGTATGTGTTTTTGATATCAATTCGACGTTCTAGCACCGACGAATCTAAATATTTTTGCCAATTTATCCCGGCGCATCCGCCATTTCACAATATTACGATAATATAATTTTTCATTTAAAATCAGCTTTATTTCTAAACAGAAACTATTCCTATGTACTTTATAATGTAAGACTGTTACTATTTAATGCTACAGAATAAAGAAAAACCGGTTAATCGACTGGAATTAGAGTTAAATCGTCAAATTTGTCGTGAAATGAACCTGTACAAGTCTGAAATGGTAAAAACAGGGGTTTATTCATTGTTCTTGGCAAGTTTTGAGATGATTATAGTGTATTTATTAATTCCAAACGCAATGGAATCAATTTATCGCTGTTTTAGAAATGAAACGAGCTCTTTTAGGCAAAATCTGCTAGTTTTCTTGCCAGGAACTCTTGTTTTGTACCTAATAATGTGAGACTTTTACTATTTAATGCTACAGAATAAAGAAAAACCGGCAAATCGACTGGAATTAGACTTATATCGTCAAATTTGACGTGAAATGAACCTGTACAAGTCTGAAATGGTAAAAACAGGGGTTTATTCATTGTTCTTGGCAAGTTTTGAGATGATTATAGTGTATTTATTAATTCCAAACGCAATGGAATCAATTTATCGCTGTTTTAGAAATGAAACGAGCTCTTTTAGACAAAATCTGCTAGTTTTCTTGCCAGGAACTCTTGTTTTGTACCTAATAATGTAAGACTTTAACTATTTAATGCTACAGAATAAAGAAAAACCGGTAAATCGACTGGAATTAGACTTATATCGTCAAATTTGACGTGAAATGAAACTGTACACGTCTGAGATGTTAAAAACAGGGGTTTATTCATTGTTCTTGGCAAGTTTTGAGACGATTATAGTGTATTTATTAATTCAAAACGCAATGGAATCAATTTATCGCTGTTTTAGAAAAGAAACGAGCTCTTTTAGACAAAATCTGCTAGTTTTCTTGCCAGGAACTCTTGTTTTGTACCTAATAATGTAAGACTTTAACTATTTAATGCTACAGAATAAAGAAAAACCGGTTAATCGACTGGAATTAGAGTTAAATCTTCGAATTTGTCGTGAAATGAACCTGTACAAGTCTGAAATGGTAAAAACAGGGGCTTATTCATTGTTCTTGGCAAGTTTTGAGACGATTGTAGTGAATTTATTAATTCCAAACGCAATGTAATCAATTTATCGCTGTTTTAGAAATGAAACGAGCTTTTTTATTCAAAAGCTACAAGTTTTCTTGCCAGGAACTCTTGTGTTATACCTAGTAATGTGAGACTTTTACTATTTAATGCTACAGAATAAAGAAAAACCGGTTAATCGACTGGAATTAGAGTTAAATCGTCAAATTTGCCGTGAAATGAACCTGTACAAGTGTGAAATGGTAAAAACAGGGGTTTATTCATTGTTCTTGGCAAGTTTTGAGACGATTATAGTGTATTTATTAATTCCAAACGCAATGGAATGAATTTATCGCTGCTTTAAAAATGAAACGAGTTCTTTTAGGCAAAATCTGCTAGTTTTCTTTACAGGAACTCTTGTTTTGTACCTAATAATGTGAGACTTTTACTATTTAATGCTACAGAATAAAGAAAAACCGGTTAATCGACTGGAATTAGAGTTAAATCGTCAAATTTGTCGTGAAATGAAGCTGTACACGTCTGAAATGGTAAAAACAGGGGTTTATTCATTGTTTTTGGCAAGTTTTGAGACGATTATAGTGTATTTATTAATTCAAAACGCAATGGAATCAATTTATCGCTGTTTTAGAAATGAAACGAGCTCTTTTAGGCAAAATCTGCTAGTTTTCTTGCCAGGAACTCTTGTTTTGTACCTAATAATGTGAGAATTTTACTATTTAATGCTACAGAATAAAGAAAGACCGGTAAATCGACTGGAATTAGACTTAAATCGTCAAATTTGACGTGAAATCAAGCTGTACACGTCTGAAATGGTAAAAACAGGGGTTTATTTAATGTTCTTGGCAACTTTTGAGACGATTATAGTGTATTTATTAATTCAAAACGCAATGGAATCAATTTATCGCTGTTTTAGAAATGAAACGAGCTCTTTTAGGCAAAATCTGCTAGTTTTCTTGCCACGAACTCTTGTTTTGTACCTAATAATGTAAGACTACAACTATTTAATGCTACAGAATAAAGAAAAACCGGTAAATCGACTGGAATTAAACTTAAATCGTCAAATTTGACGTGAAATCAAGCTGTACACGTCTGAGATGGTAAAAACAGGGGTTTATTCATTGTTCTTGGCAAGTTTTGAGACGATTATAGTGTATTTATTAATTCAAAACGCAATGGAATCAATTTATCGCTGTTTTAGAAATGAAACGAGCTCTTTTAGACAAAATCTGCTAGTTTTCTTGCCAGGAACTCTTGTTTTGTACCTAATAATGTAAGACTTTAACTATTTAATGCTACAGAATAAAGAAAAACCGGTTAATCGACTGGAATTAGAGTTAAATCTTCGAATTTGTCGTGAAATGAACCAGTACAAGTCTGAAATGGTAAAAACAGGGGTTTATTCATTGTTCTTGGCAGTTTTGAGACGATTATAGTTTATTTATTAATTCCAAACGCAATGGAATCAATTTATCGCTGTTTTAGAAATGAAACGAGCTCTTTTAGGCAAAATCTGCTAGTTTTCTTGCCAGGAACTCTTGTTTTGTACCTAATAATGTAAGACTACAACTATTTAATGCTACAGAATAAAGAAAAACCGGTTAATCGACTGGAATTAGAGTTAAATCGTCAAATTTGCCGTGAAATGAACCTGTACAAGTGTGAAATGGTAAAAACAGGGGTTTATTCATTGTTGTTGGCAAGTTTTGAGACGATTATAGTGTATTTATTAATTCCAAACGCAATGGAATCAATTTATCGCTGTTTTAAAAATAAAACGAGCTCTTTTAATCAAAATCTGCTAGTTTTCTTGGCAGGAACTCTTGTTTTGTACCTAATAATGTGAGACTTTTACTATTTAATGCTACAGAATAAAGAAACACCGGCAAATCGACTGGAATTAGACTTATATCGTCAAGTTTGACGTGAAATGAACCTGTACAAGTCTGAAATGGTAAAAACAGGGGTTTATTCATTGTTCTTGGCAAGTTTTGAGATGATTATAGTGTATTTATTAATTCCAAACGCAATGGAATCAATTTATCGCTGTTTTAGAAATGAAACGAGCTCTTTTAGACAAAATCTGCTAGTTTTCTTGCCAGGAACTCTTGTTTTGTACCTAATAATGTAAGACTTTAACTATTTAATGCTACAGAATAAAGAAAAACCGGTAAATCGACTGGAATTAGACTTATATCGTCAAATTTGACGTGAAATGAAACTGTACACGTCTGAAATGGTAAAAACAGGGGTTTATTCAATGTTTTTGGCAAGTTTTGAGACGATTATAGTGTATTTATTAATTCCAAACGCAATGGAATCAATTTATCGCTGTTTTAGAAATGAAACGAGCTCTTTTAATCAAAATCTGCTAGTTTTCTTGCCAGGAACTTTTGTTTTGTGCCTAATAATGTGAGACTTTTACTATTTAATGCTACAGAATAAAGAAAAACCGGCAAATCGACTGGAATTAGACTTAAATCGTCAAATTTGACGTGAAATGAAGCTGTACACGTCTGAAATGGTAAAAACAGGGGTTTATTCATTGTTCCTGGCAAGTTTTGAGACGATTATAGTTTATTTATTAATTCCAAACGCAATGGAATCAATTTATCGCTGTTTTAAAAATGAAGCGAGCTCATTTAGGCAAAATCTGCTAGTTTTCTTGGCAGGAACTCTTGTTTTGTACCTAACAATGTGAGACTTTTACTATTTAATGCTACAGAATAAAGAAAAACCGGTTAATCGACTGGAATTAGAGTTAAATCTTCGAATTTGTCGTGAAATGAACCTGTACAAGTCTGAAATGGTAAAAACAGGGGCTTATTCATTGTTCTTGGCAAGTTTTGAGACGATTGTAGTGAATTTATTAATTCCAAACGCAATGTAATCAATTTATCGCTGTTTTAGAAATGAAACGAGCTTTTTTATTCAAAAGCTACAAGTTTTCTTGCCAGGAACTCTTGTTTTATACCTAGTAATGTGAGACTTTTACTATTTAATGCTACAGAATAAAGAAAAACCGGTTAATCGACTGGAATTAGAGTTAAATCGTCAAATTTGCCGTGAAATGAACCTGTACAAGTGTGAAATGGTAAAAACAGGGGTTTATTCATTGTTCTTGGCAAGTTTTGAGACGATTATAGTGTATTTATTAATTCCAAACGCAATGGAATGAATTTATCGCTGCTTTAAAAATGAAACGAGCTCTTTTAGGCAAAATCTGCTAGTTTTCTTGGCAGGAACTCTTGTTTTGTACCTAATAATGTGAGACTTTTACTATTTAATGCTACAGAATAAAGAAAAACCGGTTAATCGACTGGAATTAGAGTTAAATCGTCAAATTTGTCGTGAAATGAAGCTGTACACGTCTGAAATGGTAAAAACAGGGGTTTATTCATTGTTTTTGGCAAGTTTTGAGACGATTATAGTGTATTTATTAATTCAAAACGCAATGGAATCAATTTATCGCTGTTTTAGAAATGAAACGAGCTCTTTTAGGCAAAATCTGCTAGTTTTCTTGCCAGGAACTCTTGTTTTGTACCCAATAATGTGAGACTTTTACTATTTAATGCTACAGAATAAAGAAAGACCGGTAAATCGACTGGAATTAGACTTAAATCGTCAAATTTGACGTGAAATCAAGCTGTACACGTCTGAAATGGTAAAAACAGGGGTTTATTCAATGTTCTTGGCAACTTTTGAGACGATTATAGTGTATTTATTAATTCAAAACGCAATGGAATCAATTTATCGCTGTTTTAGAAATGAAACGAGCTCTTTTAGGCAAAATCTGCTAGTTTTCTTGCCACGAACTCTTGTTTTGTACCTAATAATGTAAGACTACAACTATTTAATGCTACAGAATAAAGAAAAACCGGTAAATCGACTGGAATTAGACTTAAATCGTCAAATTTGACGTGAAATCAAGCTGTACACGTCTGAGATGGTAAAAACAGGGGTTTATTCATTGTTCTTGGCAAGTTTTGAGACGATTATAGTGTATTTATTAATTCAAAACGCAATGGAATCAATTTATCGCTGTTTTAGAAATGAAACGAGCTCTTTTAGACAAAATCTGCTAGTTTTCTTGCCAGGAACTCTTGTTTTGTACCTAATAATGTAAGACTTTAACTATTTATTGCTACAGAATAAAGAAAAACCGGTTAATCGACTGGAATTAGAGTTAAATCTTCGAATTTGTCGTGAAATGAACCAGTACAAGTCTGAAATGGTAAAAACAGGGGTTTATTCATTGTTCTTGGCAGTTTTGAGACGATTATAGTTTATTTATTAATTCCAAACGCAATGGAATCAATTTATCGCTGTTTTAGAAATGAAACGAGCTCTTTTAATCAAAATCTGCTAGTTTTCTTGCCAGGAACTCTTGTTTTGTACCCAATAATGTGAGACTTTTACTATTTAATGCTACAGAATAAAGAAAGACCGGTAAATCGACTGGAATTAGACTTAAATCGTCAAATTTGACGTGAAATCAAGCTGTACACGTCTGAAATGGTAAAAACAGGGGTTTATTCAATGTTCTTGGCAACTTTTGAGACGATTATAGTGTATTTATTAATTCAAAACGCAATGGAATCAATTTATCGCTGTTTTAGAAATGAAACGAGCTCTTTTAATCAAAATCTGCTAGTTTTCTTGCCAGGAACTCTTGTTTTGTACCTAATAATGTAAGACTACAACTATTTAATGCTACAGAATAAAGAAAAACCGGTTAATCGACTGGAATTAGAGTTAAATCGTCAAATTTGCCGTGAAATGAACCTGTACAAGTGTGAAATGGTAAAAACAGGGGTTTATTCATTGTTCTTGGCAAGTTTTGAGACGATTATAGTGTATTTATTAATTCCAAACGCAATGGAATCAATTTATCGCTGTTTTAAAAATAAAACGAGCTCTTTTAATCAAAATCTGCTAGTTTTCTTGGCAGGAACTCTTGTTTTGTACCTAATAATGTGAGACTTTTACTATTTAATGCTACAGAATAAAGAAAAACCGATTAATCGGCTGGAATTAAAGTTAAATCGTCAAATTTGTCGTGAAATGAACCTGTACAAGTCTGAAATGGTAAAAACAGGGGTTTATTCATTGTTCTTGGCAAATTTTGAGACGATTATAGTGTATTTATTAATTCCAAACGCAATGGAATCAATTTATCGCTGTTTTAGAAATGAAACGAGCTCTTTTAGACAAAATCTGCTAGTTTTCTTGCCAGGGACTCTTGTTTTGTACCTAATAATGTAAGACTTTAACTATTTAATGCTACAGATTAAAGAAAAACCGGTTAATCGACTGGAATTAGAGTTAAATCGTCAAATTTGTCGTGAAATAAAGCTGTACACGTCTGAAATGGTAAAAACAGGGGTTTATTCATTGTTTTTGGCAAGTTTTGAGACGATTATAGTGTATTTATTAATTCAAAACGCAATGGAATCAATTTATCGCTGTTTTAGAAATGAAACGAGCTCTTTTAGGCAAAATCTGCTAGTTTTCTTGCCAGGAACTCTTGTTCTGTACCTAATAATGTGATACTTTTACTATTTAATGCTACAGAATAAAGAAAATCCGGTAAATAGACTGGAATTAGACTTATATCGTCAAATTTGACGTGAAATGAAACTGTACACGTCTGAAATGGTAAAAACATGGGTTTATTCATTGTTCTTGGCAAGTTTTGAGACGATTATAGTGTATTTATTAATTCCAAATGCAATGGAATCAATTTATCGCTGTTTTAGAAATGAAACGAGCTCTTTTAGGCAAAATCTGTTAGTTTTCTTGTCAGGAACTCTTGTTTTGTACCTAATAATGTAAGACTTTTACTATTTAATGCTACAGAATAAAGAAAATCCGGTAAATAGACTGGAATTAGACTTATATCGCCAAATTTGACGTGAAATGAAACTGTACACGTCTGAAATGGTAAAAACAGGGGTTTATTCATTGCTCTTGGCAGTTTTGAGACGATTATAGTTTATTTATTAATTCCAAACGCAATGGAATCAATTTATCGCTGTTTTAGAAATGAAACGAGCTCTTTTAGGCAAAATCTGCTAGTTTTCTTGCCAGGAACTCTTGTTTTGTACCTAATAATGTAAGACTACAACTATTTAATGCTACAGAATAAAGAAAAACCGGTTAATCGACTGGAATTAGAGTTAAATCGTCAAATTTGCCGTGAAATGAACCTGTACAAGTGTGAAATGGTAAAAACAGGGGTTTATTCATTGTTCTTGGCAAGTTTTGAGACGATTATAGTGTATTTATTAATTCCAAACGCAATGGAATCAATTTATCGCTGTTTTAAAAATAAAACGAGCTCTTTTAATCAAAATCTGCTAGTTTTCTTGGCAGGAACTCTTGTTTTGTACCTAATAATGTGAGACTTTTACTATTTAATGCTACAGAATAAAGAAAAACCGATTAATCGGCTGGAATTAAAGTTAAATCGTCAAATTTGTCGTGAAATGAACCTGTACAAGTCTGAAATGGTAAAAACAGGGGTTTATTCATTGTTCTTGGCAAATTTTGAGACGATTATAGTGTATTTATTAATTCCAAACGCAATGGAATCAATTTATCGCTGTTTTAGAAATGAAACGAGCTCTTTTAGACAAAATCTGCTAGTTTTCTTGCCAGGGACTCTTGTTTTGTACCTAATAATGTAAGACTTTAACTATTTAATGCTACAGATTAAAGAAAAACCGGTTAATCGTCTGGAATTAGAGTTAAATCGTCAAATTTGTCGTGAAATAAAGCTGTACACGTCTGAAATGGTAAAAACAGGGGTTTATTCATTGTTTTTGGCAAGTTTTGAGACGATTATAGTGTATTTATTAATTCAAAACGCAATGGAATCAATTTATCGCTGTTTTAGAAATGAAACGAGCTCTTTTAGGCAAAATCTGCTAGTTTTCTTGCCAGGAACTCTTGTTCTGTACCTAATAATGTGATACTTTTACTATTTAATGCTACAGAATAAAGAAAATCCGGTAAATAGACTGGAATTAGACTTATATCGTCAAATTTGACGTGAAATGAAACTGTACACGTCTGAAATGGTAAAAACATGGGTTTATTCATTGTTCTTGGCAAGTTTTGAGACGATTATAGTGTATTTATTAATTCCAAATGCAATGGAATCAATTTATCGCTGTTTTAGAAATGAAACGAGCTCTTTTAGGCAAAATCTGCTAGTTTTCTTGTCAGGAACTCTTGTTTTGTACCTAATAATGTAAGACTTTTACTATTTAATGCTACAGAATAAAGAAAATCCGGTAAATAGACTGGAATTAGACTTATATCGCCAAATTTGACGTGAAATGAAACTGTACACGTCTGAAATGGTAAAAACATCGGTTTATTCATTGTTCTTGGCAAGTTTTGAGACGACTATAGTGTATTTATTAATTCCAAACGCAATGGAATCAATTTGTCGCTGTTTTAGAAATGAAACGAGCTCTTTTAGTCAAAATCTGCTAGTTTTCTTGCCAGGAACTCTTGTTTTGTACCTAATAATATAAGACTACAACTATTTAATGCTACAGAATAAAGAAAAACCGGCTAATGGACTGAAATTAGTGTTAAATCGTCAAATTTGTCGTGAAATGAACCTGTACAAGTCTGAAATGGTAAAAATAATGGTTTATTCATTGTTCTTGGCAAGTTTTGAGACGATTATAGTGTATTTATTAATCCCAAACGCAATGGAATCAATTTATCGCTGTTTTAGAAATAAAACGAGCACTTTTAGGCAAAATCTGCTAGTTTTCTTGCCAGGAACTCTTGTTCTGTACCTAATAATGTGATACTTTTACTATTTAATGCTACAGAATAAAGAAAAACCGGTAAATAGACTGGAATTAGACTTATATCGTCAAATTTGACGTGAAATGAAACTGTACACGTCTGAAATGGTAAAAACATGGGTTTATTCATTGTTCTTGGCAAGTTTTGAGACGATTATAGTGTATTTATTAATTCCAAACGCAATGGAATCAATTTATCGCTGTTTTAGAAATCAAACGAGCTCTTTTATTCTAAAGCTACAAGTTTTCTTGTCAGGAACTCTTGTTTTATACCTAATAATGTGAGACTTTTACTATTTAATGAGACAGACTAGAGAAAAACCTGCCAATCGACTAAATTAGAGTTAAATCGTCCAACTGTTAGAGAAATAAAGATGTACACGTCTAAAATGGTAAAATCGGGCGTGTATTCATTGCTCTTGACAAGTTTTGGAACGATTACAGTGTATTTATTAATTCCAAACGCAATTTGACGTATTTGTATGTGTTTTTGATATCAATTCGACGTTCTAGCACCGACGAATCTAAATATTTTTGCCAATTTATCCCGGCGCATCCGCCATTTCACAATATTACGATAATATAATTTTGCATTTAAAATCAGCTTTATTTCTAAACAGAAACTATTCCTATGTACTTTATAATGTAAGACTGTTACTATTTAATGCTACAAAATAAAGAAAAACCGGTTAATCGACTGGAATTAGAGTTAAATCGTCAAATTTGTCGTGAAATGAACCTGTACAAGTCTGAAATGGTAAAAACAGGGGTTTATTCATTGTTCTTGGCAAGTTTTGAGATGATTATAGTGTATTTATTAATTCCAAACGCAATGGAATCAATTTATCGCTGTTTTAGAAATGAAACGAGCTCTTTTAGACAAAATCTGCTAGTTTTATTGCCAGGAACTCTTGTTTTGTACCTAATAATGTAAGACTTTTACTATTTAATGCTACAGAATAAAGAAAAACCGGTAAATCGACTGGAATTAGACTTATATCGTCAAATTTGACGTGAAATGAACTTGTACAAGTCTGAAATGGTAAAAACAGGGGTTTATTCATTGTTCTTGGCAAGTTTTGAGATGATTATAGTGTATTTATTAATTCCACACGCAATGGAATCAATTTATCGCTGTTTTAGAAATGAAACGAGCTCTTTTAGACAAAATCTGCTAGTTTTCTTGCCAGGAACTCTTGTTTTGTACCTAATAATGTAAGACTTTAACTATTTAATGCTACAGAATAAAGAAAAACCGGTAAATCGACTGGAATTAGACTTATATCGTCAAATTTGACGTGAAATGAAACTGTACACGTCTGAAATGGTAAAAACAGGGGTTTATTCAATGTTTTTGGCAAGTTTTGAGACGATTATAGTGTATTTATTAATTCCAAACGCAATGGAATCAATTTATCGCTGTTTTAGAAATGAAACGAGCTCTTTTAGGCAAAATCTGCTAGTTTTCTTGCCAGGAACTCTTGTTTTGTACCTAATAATGTGAGACTTTTACTATTTAATGCTACAGAATAAAGAAAAACCGGCAAATCGACTGGAATTAGACTTATATCGTCAAATTTGACGTGAAATGAACCTGTACAAGTCTGAAATGGTAAAAACAGGGGTTTATTCATTGTTCTTGGCAAGTTTTGAGATGATTATAGTGTATTTATTAATTCCAAACGCAATGGAATCAATTTATCGCTGTTTTAGAAATGAAACGAGCTCTTTTAGACAAAATCTGCTAGTTTTCTTGCCAGGAACTCTTGTTTTGTACCTAATAATGTAAGACTTTAACTATTTAATGCTACAGAATAAAGAAAAACCGGTAAATCGACTGGAATTAGACTTATATCGTCAAATTTGACGTGAAATGAAACTGTACACGTCTGAAATGGTAAAAACAGGGGTTTATTCAATGTTTTTGGCAAGTTTTGAGACGATTATAGTGTATTTATTAATTCCAAACGCAATGGAATCAATTTATCGCTGTTTTAGAAATGAAACGAGCTCTTTTAGGCAAAATCTGCTAGTTTTCTTGCCAGGAACTTTTGTTTTGTACCTAATAATGTGAGACTTTTACTATTTAATGCTACAGAATAAAGAAAAACCGGCAAATCGACTGGAATTAGACTTAAATCGTCAAATTTGACGTGAAATGAAGCTGTACACGTCTGAAATGGTAAAAACAGGGGTTTATTCATTGTTCTTGGCAAGTTTTGAGACGATTATAGATTATTTATTAATTCCAAACGCAATGGAATCAATTAATCGCTGTTTTAAAAATGAAGCGAGCTCATTTAGGCAAAATCTGCTAGTTTTATTGGCAGGAACTCTTGTTTTGTACCTAACAATGTGAGACTTTTACTATTTAATGCTACAGAATAAATAAAAACCGGTAAATCGACTGGAATTAGACTTAAATCGTCAAATTTGACGTGAAATCAAGCTGTACACGTCTGAGATGTTAAAAACAGGGGTTTATTCATTGTTCTTGGCAAGTTTTGAGACGATTATAGTGTATTTATTAATTCAAAACGCAATGGAATCAATTTATCGCTGTTTTAGAAAAGAAACGAGCTCTTTTAGACAAAATCTGCTAGTTTTCTTGCCAGGAACTCTTGTTTTGTACCTAATAATGTAAGACTTTAACTATTTAATGCTACAGAATAAAGAAAAACCGGTTAATCGACTGGAATTCGAGTTAAATCTTCGAATTTGTCGTGAAATGAACCTGTACAAGTCTGAAATGGTAAAAACAGGGGCTTATTCATTGTCCTTGGCAAGTTTTGAGACGATTGTAGTGAATTTATTAATTCCAAACGCAATGTAATCAATTTATCGCTGTTTTAGAAATGAAACGAGCTTTTTTATTCAAAAGCTACAAGTTTTCTTGCCAGGAACTCTTGTGTTATACCTAGTAATGTGAGACTTTTACTATTTAATGCTACAGAATAAAGAAAAAACGGTTAATCGACTGGAATTAGAGTTAAATCGTCAAATTTGCCGTGAAATGAACCTGTACAAGTGTGAAATGGTAAAAACAGGGGTTTATTCATTGTTCTTGGCAAGTTTTGAGACGATTATAGTGTATTTATTAATTCCAAACGCAATGGAATGAATTTATCGCTGCTTTAAAAATGAAACGAGTTCTTTTAGGCAAAATCTGCTAGTTTTCTTGCCAGGAACTCTTGTTTTGTACCTAATAATGTGAGAATTTTACTATTTAATGCTACAGAATAAAGAAAGACCGGTAAATCGACTGGAATTAGACTTAAATCGTCAAATTTGACGTGAAATCAAGCTGTACACGTCTGAAATGGTAAAAACAGGGGTTTATTCAATGTTTTTGGCAACTTTTGAGACGATTATAGTGTATTTATTAATTCAAAACGCAATGGAATCAATTTATCGCTGTTTTAGAAATGAAACGAGCTCTTTTAGGCAAAATCTGCTAGTTTTCTTGCCACGAACTCTTGTTTTGTACCTAATAATGTAAGACTACAACTATTTAATGCTACAGAATAAAGAAAAACCGGTAAATCGACTGGAATTAGACTTAAATCGTCAAATTTGACGTGAAATCAAGCTGTACACGTCTGAGATGGTAAAAACAGGGGTTTATTCATTGTTCTTGGCAAGTTTTGAGACGATTATAGTGTATTTATTAATTCAAAACGCAATGGAATCAATTTATCGCTGTTTTAGAAATGAAACGAGCTCTTTTAGACAAAATCTGCTAGTTTTCTTGCCAGGAACTCTTGTTTTGTACCTAATAATGTAAGACTTTAACTATTTAATGCTACAGAATAAAGAAAAACCGGTTAATCGACTGGAATTAGAGTTAAATCTTCGAATTTGTCGTGAAATGAACCAGTACAAGTCTGAAATGGTAAAAACAGGGGTTTATTCATTGTTCTTGGCAGTTTTGAGACGATTATAGTTTATTTATTAATTCCAAACGCAATGGAATCAATTTATCGCTGTTTTAGAAATGAAACGAGCTCTTTTAGGCAAAATCTGCTAGTTTTCTTGCCAGGAACTCTTGTTTTGTACCTAATAATGTAAGACTACAACTATTTAATGCTACAGAATAAAGAAAAACCGGTTAATCGACTGGAATTAGAGTTAAATCGTCAAATTTGCCGTGAAATGAACCTGTACAAGTGTGAAATGGTAAAAACAGGGGTTTATTCATTGTTCTTGGCAAGTTTTGAGACGATTATAGTGTATTTATTAATTCCAAACGCAATGGAATCAATTTATCGCTGTTTTAGAAATGAAACGAGCTCTTTTAGGCAAAATCTGCTAGTTTTCTTGCCAGGAACTTTTGTTTTGTACCTAATAATGTGAGACTTTTACTATTTAATGCTACAGAATAAAGAAAAACCGGCAAATCGACTGGAATTAGACTTAAATCGTCAAATTTGACGTGAAATGAAGCTGTACACGTCTGAAATGGTAAAAACAGGGGTTTATTCATTGTTCTTGGCAAGTTTTGAGACGATTATAGTTTATTTGTTAATTCCAAACGCAATGGAATCAATTTATCGCTGTTTTAAAAATGAAGCGAGCTCATTTAGGCAAAATCTGCTAGTTTTATTGGCAGGAACTCTTGTTTTGTACCTAACAATGTGAGACTTTTACTATTTAATGCTACAGAATAAAGAAAAACCGGTAAATCGACTGGAATTAGACTTAAATCGTCAAATTTGACGTGAAATCAAGCTGTACACGTCTGAGATGTTAAAAACAGGGGTTTATTCATTGTTCTTGGCAAGTTTTGAGACGATTATAGTGTATTTATTAATTCAAAACGCAATGGAATCAATTTATCGCTGTTTTAGAAAAGAAACGAGCTCTTTTAGACAAAATCTGCTAGTTTTCTTGCCAGGAACTCTTGTTTTGTACCTAATAATGTAAGACTTTAACTATTTAATGCTACAGAATAAAGAAAAACCGGTTAATCGACTGGAATTAGAGTTAAATCTTCGAATTTGTCGTGAAATGAACCTGTACAAGTCTGAAATGGTAAAAACAGGGGCTTATTCATTGTTCTTGGCAAGTTTTGAGACGATTGTAGTGAATTTATTAATTCCAAACGCAATGTAATCAATTTATCGCTGTTTTAGAAATGAAACGAGCTTTTTTATTCAAAAGCTACAAGTTTTCTTGCCAGGAACTCTTGTGTTATACCTAGTAATGTGAGACTTTTACTATTTAATGCTACAGAATAAAGAAAAACCGGTTAATCGACTGGAATTAGAGTTAAATCGTCAAATTTGCCGTGAAATGAACCTGTACAAGTCTGAAATGGTAAAAACAGGGGTTTATTCATTGTTCTTGGCAAGTTTTGAGACGATTATAGTGTATTTATTAATTCCAAACGCAATGGAATGAATTTATCGCTGCTTTAAAAATGAAACGAGTTCTTTTAGGCAAAATCTGCTAGTTTTCTTTACAGGAACTCTTGTTTTGTACCTAATAATGTGAGACTTTTACTATTTAATGCTACAGAATAAAGAAAAACCGGTTAATCGACTGGAATTAGAGTTAAATCGTCAAATTTGTCGTGAAATGAAGCTGTACACGTCTGAAATGGTAAAAACAGGGGTTTATTCATTGTTTTTGGCAAGTTTTGAGACGATTATAGTGTATTTATTAATTCAAAACGCAATGGAATCAATTTATCGCTGTTTTAGAAATGAAACGAGCTCTTTTAGGCAAAATCTGCTAGTTTTCTTGCCAGGAACTCTTGTTTTGTACCTAATAATGTGAGAATTTTACTATTTAATGCTACAGAATAAAGAAAGACCGGTAAATCGACTGGAATTAGACTTAAATCGTCAAATTTGACGTGAAATCAAGCTGTACACGTCTGAAATGGTAAAAACAGGGGTTTATTCAATGTTCTTGGCAACTTTTGTTACGATTATAGTGTATTTATTAATTCAAAACGCAATGGAATCAATTTATCGCTGTTTTAGAAATGAAACGAGCTCTTTTAGGCAAAATCTGCTAGTTTTCTTGCCACGAACTCTTGTTTTGTACCTAATGATGTAAGAGTACAACTATTTAATGCTACAGAATAAAGAAAAACCGGTAAATCGACTGGAATTAGACTTAAATCGTCAAATTTGACGTGAAATCAAGCTGTACACGTCTGAGATGGTAAAAACAGGGGTTTATTCATTGTTCTTGGCAAGTTTTGAGACGATTATAGTGTATTTATTAATTCAAAACGCAATGGAATCAATTTATCGCTGTTTTAGAAATGAAACGAGCTCTTTTAGGCAAAATCTGCTAGTTTTCTTGCCAGGAACTCTTGTTTTGTACCTAATAATGTAAGACTTTAACTATTTAATGCTACAGAATAAAGAAAAACCGGTTAATCGACTGGAATTAGAGTTAAATCTTCGAATTTGTCGTGAAATGAACCAGTACAAGTCTGAAATGGTAAAAACAGGGGTTTATTCATTGTTCTTGGCAAGTTTTGTGATGATTATAGTGTATTTATTAATTCCAAACGCAATGGAATCAATTTATCGCTGTTTTAGAAATGAAACGAGCTCTTTTAGACAAAATCTGCTAGTTTTCTTGCCAGGAACTCTTGTTCTGTACCTAATAATGTGATACTTTTACTATTTAATGCTACAGAATAAAGAAAAACCGGTAAATAGACTGGAATTAGACTTATATCGTCAAATTTGACGTGAAATGAAACTGTACACGTCTGAAATGGTAAAAACATGGGTTTATTCATTGTTCTTGGTAAGTTTTGAGACGATTATAGTGTATTTATTAATTCCAAACGCAATAAAATCAATTTATCGCTGTTTTAGAAATCAAACGAGCTCTTTTAGGCAAAGTCTGCTAGTTTTCTTGCCAGGAACTCTTGTTTTGTACCTAATAATGTAAGACTTTAACTATTTAATGCTACAGAATAAAGAAAAACTGGTTAATCGACTGGAATTAGAGTTAAATCGTCAAATTTGTCGTGAAATGAACCTGCACAAGTCTGAAATGGTAAAAACAGGGGTTCATTCATTGTTCTTGGCAAGTTTTGAGACGATTATAGTGAATTTATTAATTCCAAACGCAATGGAATCAATTTATCGCTGTTTTAGAAATGAAACGAGCTCTTTTATTCAAAAGCTCTAAGTTTTCTTGCCAGGAACTCTTGTTTTGTACCTAATAATCTGAGACTTTTACTATTAATGAGACAGACTAGAGAAAAACCTGCCAATCGACTAAATTAGAGTTAAATCGTCCAACTGTCTGATAAATGAAGATGTACACGTCTCAAATGATAAAATCGGGCGTGTATTCATTGCTCTTGACAAGTTTTGGAACGATTACAGTGTATTTATTAATTCCAAACGCAATTTAACGTATTTGTATGTATTTTTGATATCAATTCGACGTTCTAGCACCGGCGAATCTAAATATTTTTGCCAATTTATCCCGGCGCATCCGCCATTTCATAATATTACAATAAGGCAAATGGTGGTGCAAAGAAACAGTGCTGTTTTTGTGGTCTCTTGATTGCGGCCGAAAATACCGGTAATATTGGTGTTTAATTTTGCTGCTTTGGGGTAAACTGTGCTGTGAGCTGCCGTCGATCTTGTGATCTAGTTTTTTTGCGAAAATTCGCTTCCTAAAACAGCTAAATTGAAAATTTTTGGTATTGCAAGTTTTTTCTCGGTTTTTGTCTGGTTAAGAAGCCATCTTGTGGTAGGCTGTGCCTTGTAGCGCAAGCCCCTCCCAGACACCCACTAATCGCTTGGTAACGCCCAGTAGTGGTCATTGGGACCACTGCGCACATACCACCGTTCCGAACAAAATGCCGAACTTCAACTGCTGCCATTGTTTTAAAGGAATTGCTGGTGATAGCTATGCTGAATGTTTCAGCTGCAAGTTACTTTTGCATTATGCATGTGTTGACATAGTTAGTAAAGATATTGACTCTATTAGAAAATTGAGTTCGCGCAATGTTAAAATTATTTGTAATCGGTGCAATGTTACGTTATCGTCTGTGGCGGAGCTGAGAAAGGGCATCGACGATATCAAATCAGCCTTAGAAGACCGGCTGACACGCATTGAATCGCTAATTAGTTCTACTGCCATCTCGCCTCTCGCTAAAGAAGAAACATTAGCAGAATCAGTTGAGCGCTCTATTCGAGCGTATAATGTAATACTCACTAATGTCCCGGAAGCCTCGGACACACCTGTCGTAGACATTGCTAACGATATATTAGAAATAATTGACAGCTCCGCTGTTGTGTCGCCTGAGGGTGTTGAGAGGATCGGAAAGTCTGTTGATGGTCGCCCTCGCTTGTTAAAGCTTCATCTCAAGTCTGTTGAGATGACCCGCCTAGTTTTGAGAAAACGTGATGCGCTAAGGAAAAGTCGGGATTATAACAAAGTATTTATTCGGGATGACAAAACCATACAGCAACAGAATTACCTCCGGAATTTGAATGAAGAATTGAAGATAGTACGATCAAGTACCGGAATAATGTACCTCAGATTGTCACTACTCCACGAATCAACTCGACTCAAAAAAACTAGATGACAATAAGCAGGAGTCCAACAAATTATTTTCCATCAGTTTATACTACCAGAATGTGAGAAGTATAGTAATTAAGTGTAATCAATTTTATCAAAATACGTGTGATAGGGAATTTGACATAATAGCTCTTACTGAAACTTGGCTTAGAAGTGATATTTATTCATCTGAATTTATTGATATTGACAATTACACCGTTATTAGGCATGACAGAAATTTAACTTTAACATCTTTGAGCAGAGGAGGCGGTGTTTTAATCGCTATTAGAAATAAGTACAGAGTAGTGCCGATTGATATGTCATTGTTAGCTGAATCATTACCTTACATTGATGTGGTAGGTTGTAAGTGTATTCTTAACGATTGTGCAGTTTTTCTATTTGTTATTTATATACCAAAAACTCCTTCAGTTAATGACCTAAACCTATTATTAGAATATATTGAAGACTGCTGTTTATGTGCCAGTAAAATAGTTATTGTTGGAGATTTCAATATTCCCTTGTTTGACATTGATGCTAGTGATAGTTTAAGTAAGGCACTGCATAATTTTTGTAACTTTTTGCACTTATCTCAACTTAACACTATTAAAAATTGTTTTAATAATTTACTCGATCTGGTATTTTCGACTTGTAGGTGTGATGTATTAAAGGAAGATCTTGCTTTTGCAAACGAGGTTGCTTTCCAACCTGCATTATTCATATCGTTGTACTTGCATGAAAATCGCTCAATTAACTTTTCTTCTGCAGCTTCAAGTGGTAAGCAGTATAATTTTCGGAAAACCGATTTTGGCATTTTATATGACGCACTTTCCAATATTGATTGGTCGGGTCTAAAAGATTCCCATGATATAGATAGTGTTTGCAATGTATTTTATAACAATATTTATTCCGTATTTGATGAACACATTCCAGTTTATTGTAAAAAAAGTCGTAAATTTCCTCCCTGGTTTACACCGGAAATTATTTCGAACATAAAGAAAAAAGAGAAACTGCATTGTAAATATAAATCGTCAAATTGTTTAAGTTATCTTCAGCAATTTAAGAACTTGAGAGCAGTAATTAAGAGTCAAATAGCGACTGCATATCAGTCGTATATTGCCAATATTGAATTAACGATTGCTGATGATCCTCGATCTTTTTGGAATTATGTGGGTCGTCTTCGTGGCGGTACACGTATACCGGGAGTGATGTTTTGGAATGATGTTCAGTACGACCAACCTCAAGATATCGTCAATGCTTTTAGTCGATATTTTACAAGTATTTTTACAGAGTCTGAAGGGGAGATAGCTGATTTTGATTCACTTGCAATTCACTTGTCGAAAGTCTCAGCTGAAGACATTGCAGCGGACTTCAGGACCTGACCAAGTACCAAGTTTTATAATCAAAGATTGTGTCGCTATATTTTTGGAACCCTTAAATATATTGTTTAATTTGATTATAGATAAAGGCTGTTTTCCGACGATATGGAAGTTGTCTAGAATTTGTCCGATTTTGAAGAATGGCAAACCAAATGATATTTCCAACTATAGAGGCATTTCTTTGATTTCCAATTTTGCAAAAATTTTTGAAATAATCGTCCATCGTCAAATTATTACTCAGGTTAGTTGCTTTTTATCTCCTCTACAGCACGGCTTTATTGAAAAACGATCAACGATTACTAACCTCGTATGTTTTACTCAAATTGTGTCTGAAGTGTTAGATGGCGGTGGTCAAGTAGATGCCGTATATACGGATTTTGCTAAAGCATTGGACCGGATTGACCACAATGTCATATTAAGCAAACTAAAATTGTTCGGATTTTGTGATAATGTTTGCAAATTATTTAAATCTTATTTAACAGACAGACGGCAATTTGTTGCTTACCATAGCGTCCGGTCTGATTTTGTTTCAGTGAGCTCTGGAGTTCCTCAAGGCTCCATCTTAGGTCCGCTTTTATTCCTATTATTTATAAATGACCTACCAAGAGTGTTAGACTGTAAAGCATTGCTATTTGCGGATGATTTAAAGATTTTTTTACCAATTGACGGTGTTCATGATTGTGTGAGATTACAAAGTAATCTGGATCGCTTAGTTGACTGGTGTGACGCCAATAGATTATCTTTTAACATAAGCAAGTGCAGGGTAGTGTCTTACCACCGAAAGAAAACTTTTGTCACATATGAGTATCACATGAATACATGCTCCTTAGATCGTGCTGAATCAATTACAGATCTGGACGTTTATTTTGATAAGAATTTATCTTTTGTTAAACATATTGACTTATGTGTCAGTTCAGCATATAAAATGCTTGGATTTGTGTTGAGAACCGGTAGGTCGTTTAGAAATATTAAGGCGCTGAATGCATTATACTTTGCATTTGTTAGGTCCAAAGTTGAATACGCGGCTATAATATGGGCAACGTACTATAAGTGTCATAAATGAATATTGGAAAGTTGCCAAAAGAGGTTTCTCAAGTACTTATGGTACATTAAGTTCGGCCGATATCCCGAAAGAGGATTTCACTATAGTACATTACTGCACTCTAAAAAATGTATGTAATTTTTCAGTAGCAAAATTGTAATTTTCCTAAAAAAATTGTATTAATAATACATTCAATTTTGAGTAAACATGGTTTTACACAAAATTTTTAGTATTTTTACAAAGTAAATCGATTTCACAGTAATAATACTATTTACGGTGTGAAATCACAACTGTTGAGAGTAATTACTTTTGACCGTGGAGTAATTTTAATTAATTTTTTATTTCATATACCTACTTAGTTAGATTTTTAGTATTATTTATATTTAGTCTAACAGGTTGAACTCTAAAAGTTGCATTTTGTAAGCTACATATTTCTAGCACCATATTATCAAGAATAATTATTGGGAACTGTTTTTTTTTTTTTAATTTAACTTTGGAAATCAGTCAACAACGACCAAACTCTTACTTTAAGTTTAAATAAGTAAATAACTATTTCCATGACAAATTTTGATCATAATTCGCTCAAATTGTGCTTTACTTTGATTTTCTTGAACAAGATGTAAGTACAAATTACCTATTTGCAAAATCTTATTTACCAGAAGTAATGTTATTTTTACCGAGGGAATTCCCTCAAAAGTGTAATCAGAGCGATTTCGTGATAATTCGGATGCACCCGCTATCTACTCGGAGATCACGTGTTGGTAACCAACCAATGACAGCGCGTCTGTTTAAGCTTCAAGTCTCCAAGAAGGAAGATCAGACATCTTGATTGTAAACGTGAACTGTGGCCTGTGGCAGTTAGTGGGTTGGTGATTTCCCAAAGCTTCATCTGGTAAGTTATATTTGTCTCAATAATTCGAAATTTAGAACTGCTTTCTATAAAAATTGTCAAGGGCAGAGGGCAGAGCACGTTTTGATGACAATGTTTTTTTCTGTGTCGTTATTAATGCTGATATAGCTATCGTTTATATTATTTATTTTTTACAAACCCAAAGTCTGGCGCCTATAAACATTTATGTCACCTGAGGACCTTAATAAACATGTTAAGATTTTGGTACATTTTCATGATATTGCGTCATTGCTGGTGCTTGCCCGGCGCCCATTCGAGGAAGTAATAAAACTAGATAAGTAGAAGACATGAGACTGGGTCTAGTGCGTCTGTCACTGTGTTCGTGTTGTATTGTTGTGGTCGCAGGTCGCACTGATCGGGTTAAAATTAACGGTTGAAAGAAGTCGTTGTTGTTTTATTTAATTAACGCTAACTAACATAATAAATTATATAATTGATCTTAGCTCAATACTAACAAGAACACATAGTGGAAGATTCGAAAGTTTTAATTGAAAATATTATGTATAGGTATACAGTATAGTGAATCACATTTTTCTTGCGTTGTTTGGATTTACTTGACCCCCAAATAAACAAAAAAAAAACATATACATCAGCGAAAGTCTCCAGAACTGGTAAACTTTAAACTAAAAATAGCCCCCTTGGTGACTTTGGTTTTGGGTTTCATGTACCTAGAATAATTTGTGCTATTAAAACAGTTTTTTTTTCAAATCGTCTGATCGATGAAAGTAAAGCTGACAACTGTTTACTTTGTTCCAGATACCTGTTTCTAATTCGATTGTACTTAATTATGATATTCAAATGTTCGGTGTGTCAGAAAGGGTTTCTTTCCATCGCAAGTTACAATAATCACCAATATAGTCATAGGAACATTTTAAATTCCCGTTTCTATTGTAAATATACAAACTGCAATGCGGAATTTGCAAAATACAAAAGTTTTAGAATGCATTTGTACAGAAAGCATTTAAAAAAAATAACGAATCGATAAAGTTGTATTTTTGCAGCGTCAAAAATTGTCATGTTAAAACTGGAATAAGAAGTAAGCTATCTTATCACATGTACAGCCACATCAGAGATGGAACTGCTGTTAAATGTCCATACTCAGATTGCCTAAAACCACAACATCTTTTCAAGACTGTTTCTAATTTAAAATCACATTTTTATCGCTCTCATTTTAGAAACTTAATAAAAAATGTTCGCGAGGAACAGAATTTTTCTGAAGAAACACATGATACAAACTTATTGCTCGGTCAAAATAATACGGTTATTGGGGCAAATCAAGAAAGAAGCAGAGAGGAAATTGAAAATATTGTTTTTTGCAATACTGAAAATGATTATATAAAATCTTTGGCCACAACTTATTTAACTTTACAGTCAAAATATTTTTTACCAGATTCCGCTTTACAAACTCTCATTGATGGTTTATCAGACATTAATCACATTACACAGATGAAATATATCTCATTTATTCAGCAATCAGGTTTAGAACTTCCATCGAATTTTGATTTATTTCAAATAGCTCATAATAACTCGGACGGAATATTACGTTCACCATATATCAGAAAAAAATATTACAAAAATAATTTCGATTTTGTTCCTCCAGTTGACATTATTTTAGAAAGAAAAGAAAAAAATATTTTTTTCTGTTATATCCGTCTAACAGAAACAATTCAAAGTCTCATGAAAAATGAGGAAATAATTATACAGACAATGGTTAGATAATAGAAAGTCTGAAGCTGGTGTATTTGCTGATGTAATAGATGGAGATTGCTATAAAAATAATATATTTTTTA
Source organism: Diaperis boleti (assembly GCA_963583935.1). Lineage (NCBI taxonomy): Eukaryota > Metazoa > Arthropoda > Insecta > Coleoptera > Tenebrionidae > Diaperis > Diaperis boleti. Next base: position 29,426,218 of record OY757247.1, on the reverse strand, counting down.
GGAACAACCCCAAAGGACTGCAAATTATTCTTTATCAAGCTGCTTTTGAAGTTTGCAATCCTTTGGGCTCATCTCGGAAAATTCACAAAATTGTTGGCATATACATGTTTTTGGGAAATATCCCTCCTTTTAATAGATCGAAGGTAGATCAAATTCAATTAGTCGCTCCTTGTTTAGAAAGTCATGTCAAAAAATATGGTTTCGATAAAATATTAGAGCCACTCATTCGAGATGTTCATATTTTGGAATCAACGGGTATAAAAATTAGAAATGATGAAATTGTAAAAGGAACTGCTTTTTGTGGCGATAACCTCGGTAGCCATCAAATTTTAGAAATGAAACGAGCTCTTTTAGAAGAAATCTGCTAGTTTTCTTGCCAGGAACTCTTGTTTTGTACCTAATAATGTAAGACTTTTACTATTTAATGCTACAGAATAAACAAAAACCTGTTAATCGACTGGAATTAGAGTTAAATCGTTAAATTTGTCGTGAAATGAAGTTGTAAACGTCTGAAATGGTAAAAACAGGGGTTTATTCATTGTTCTTGGCAAGTTTTGAGACGATTATAGTGTATTTATTAATTCCAAACGCAATGGAATCAATTTATCGCTGTTTTAGAAATGAAACGAGCTCTTTTAGGCGAAATCTGCTAGTTTTCTTGACAGGAACTCTTGTTTTGTACCTAATAATGTGAGACTTTTACTATTTAATGCTACAGAATAAAGAAAAACCGGTTAATCGACTGTAATTAGAGTTAAATCGATAATCACTTCTGCCGATATTGTTATGCCACAAAAACTAATTTTGACAAAAGCATTGAAAAGAAATTTTCATTTAGAACAACTACTTCTCATCAAGACGATCTGATGATGATCATGACTAAAGGTGAACCTGTTAATGGGGTTAAATCTAATTCCATGTTGAATAGGTGTTATTATTTTCATATTAATAATCCAGGCTTGCCGCCTTGCCTAGTTCATGACATTTTTGAAGGAATAATTCAATTTGATGTAATGCTTTGCATAAATTCATTGGTTTCCAAAAAATATTTTACGTTAGAAGTTTTGAATAATAGATTGCAAAAAGCACGTTTCAGTAATGAAATTAAATATGATAAGATTCCTTTCTTAAAGAAAGGAGAAAAACTTTTAGGAAGTGCCAAAGAAAATTTAAGACTGTTATTAATATTCTCATTTGCAGTGTATGATCTTATTGATAACGACCTATGTTGGAAAATGATTATAATATTTCGAGAAATTTGCTGTATATTACTTTCCACAAAAATACATCAAGGTCAGATAGCTTATTTAAAATCTCTTATTGATGAATATCTTCATCTGCGAATTCAACTCTTTCCAGATAAAAAGCTTAAACCAAAGCATCATTATCTACAACATTATCCATATCTTACTATGAAATTTGGACCTTTACGACACCTTTGGACTCTGAGACATGAAAGTAAACATCTTTACCTTGCATTGCCCTAATTATAAAAACCCATTACGCATGTTAAGTGAAAAACATCAGTTACTTCAAGCATTACATTCATCACAAGGTACCTTATTTTTAAATAAAGTAACATCAGATGAGGCTGTGGAATTCTTAAGTGATAACTATGAGGAAGATTTATCTTTTGTTATACAAAATTCTTGTACTTTTATTGGGCAAAAATTTGTATCATTTAAAGCTACGTTCCGTGGGATAACTTATACAGATGGTATGTATTTGTGTTGTGGAAAATCTGAGTATGGCAACTTTGTCTTGTGCTGTATAAAATATATAGTAATTAATTCTACGTATGATGACTTGTTCTTTATTGGAAACTCAGTTAACATTCTTTTCAACAAATTAATTGGGCTCTATGAGGTTGAGCCTAATTCTTCAAGTTTCTCAATGTCTGGCACACATCTTCAACATCTACTTTCACATGAACCTTTGTTAGAATATATAACTCCAGAACACAATTCTTTTTTCTACTTCAGAAGTGCACCATTCGATTCCTTGTAGCGGGTATGTTATTGAACTTCTTAGTATTAAATTTTATGTAATTGTGCCTGATCATAAAAAAACTGAACTACTGTGTCTCCTTTTTACAGGCTCCCGTTTAAAACTGATATCCATCAATATGATTTTCAAAGTTTGCAATTCTACACGGACTCAACGATTTCTTATTGTGGTACAGGATAATGAATCTATTTATGAAAATATAATACTCGAGGGTACGTTACAGTTTTGCTTATAAAATTGTTCATTCGCAAATCACATAATACATTTTCTGTAGCATCTAAAAAATTGAAAATTGATGGATCAATCCTTGTTTTGGAAGCGGATGGTACTGTCGTAGATGATGGTGAAATCTTGAAAGAAATTAAGGATTCAACTTTCATACTTCTCGAAAAAAATGAAAGTTGGCAACCTCCAAGAGTTTTGTCGAATGAGGATTTGCACACATTTCAAAGTGACAGCACAATAACCGTAAACAGTGACCCTTCTTCTGAACTGAGTATCTCCTCGTCCGGTTCAAGCGTAAAATCTGATCGAGTCCGTGAAACAACGTGGTCTACATTTGAAATTCCTTGGGACAAAATAAAGGCTTCCACTTTAAAAAACTTAGAACAAGGGAAACGTGATAAGAGAACTATAACTGATGTCATTCATACTGTTGTCGACTCTCTTCAACAAATCCAATTGAATATACCAGCAAGGGGGTTGAAATGTATTGCCCATAAATTAATCTCTAGATACCCTAATGTTTTTCGTGACATAGACGATGACGGAGTGATTCTTGGTGACGGTAGTCGCACCGTCTATTCAAAACTGCACGAAAGAATAAACTATTTAAACCGTGTAAAAAGAACAACTGATGGAAAGAATGATAATACTCATGTCAGCAAAAGAAGAAAAATAATGGGGCAAAAAGCAGGGTGCTCCAACTGGCAACCTGATGAGCCCACTGAAATTGAAACTGAAATAACAGTTGAAGAAATGAAAAAACAATTAAAGCAAAAAAATTTTCAAGAACCGTTTAATGAAGAAACTCTGACAATGTTAGCAAAAACCTATCCAGCACAAAGAACTTTTCTTAACCAAACAGAGCTCCCAACGGTTAATGACATAAGGAACGATTGGCCTGTATTGCTCCATTCAAAAGGAATAGCTTGGCATTATGAACATCTGATGCACCAAAATATAATATTGTTGACCGAAAACATGTTGAGTAAATCACATAAAATTATTTCTTTTGGGATTAAGAAAAAGTACACGGATTGTATTCCTGAATCCGACGAAGATAAATTATTTACTATTTTGAAAATTTTTGTCAAACATTTTCACGAAAATATCAATTTTCTAATTACCAAACTTTATGTGAGTATGCTTAGAAGTAAATTATTCTTTATCTCCACAATTATCTCTGTGATTTTATTTTAGGAAGAATCGAATTTTGAAGAACTTCCAACTTTCCCCGTAATTGCATACTTTCCAAGAAATGGTAAAAGTAATTTTTGTTAAAACGAATTATTATTTTCTCACTGTTTTAGTTGCTGATACTAATTACTATCTTATATTGGAAAGAAATAAAATAAACGAGGGCACACCTACCATTTCAGCAGCTCTTCAAGATCTTTTTGCTATTTATTATAATTTAAACCTGGAATATCCAAAAGAAGTGGCAAGTACTTTGGAAATGATGCAACGGTATTTCTTAAAAATACATCCGGACCAGGGGAGCAAGAATAAGAAGACTAGCTCCAAAAGCAAACTTATTTCGTTCATGAATCGACTAAGAGATTGATTAACTAAAGTTGTTATGATATTATTAACAATTTACCTTTTGTTGTTTTTATTACTTTTATTTTCTCTTTTTTTATATTACTACATCACCATATATAAATAAACATTTTGAAATATTATTAATGTATTCTTTTTGCAGCTAATCTGTTGAAAGGGGATTATCATTTTATACAGTGGCGTCGCTATTTTTAGGCCTGTAGAATTATTTTCTACTCCACAGCAGTTGTTAAGGTATCCATCTGTATGCAGTAGTGAAATCAGTGCCTACATATTCTAGGTTTTTATATTACATTAGGTACCTACTTTCAGACATCCACGGTAAATGTTCACATTTATGACAACATACTTTGTGGTTTTTTCATAGTTTGGTAATGTAAAAATTAATATGTAAAAGTCCAGAAAAAACTGTTGAAAATTTATAACTTGTATAAGTGTAAATTTACCATTAAAATTGTAGGCAACTTTTCTACCAACAATAATTGTGGTAAAATTACTTTTTTCGTATTTTTACATATGCGTGTATATTTAATTCAAGAATGTATTTTTGCACTAGTAAATAAACATAGCATAGAAAAAATCAATTGTAAGTATACTTTGCTCCGTAGTTTTCATAAGGAAATTTCCATCAAGTGATGAATATTACTCTGTGGTTTTCATCTCTTTTCATTGCCTTTTGAACACTACAGAGCGAAGTATTCTTACATTTCATTTTTGCTATGCAATGTGTATTTACTATTGCAAAAATACATTCTTGAAGTAAATATACACGCATATGTAAAAATACGAAAAAAAGTAATTTTACCACAATTATTGTTGGTAGAAAAGTTGCCTACAATTTTAATGGTAAATTTACACAAATATTTTTTGGAGTGTGAACTCATTCCAGTTCCATAGCTTGGTGTGCACTTTTTAATTCCTAGACCTTCATCTCGGTCGTCAAACGCATTACACCTACGATGTCCTAAAACTAATTTATTGGTTAAATCACCTATGTATTTCAGTGCTAATAATTTAAACCAAATTTGTAATCAATGTGATATTTTTAATGACTCTAGGTTTAAGATTAAACGTTTATCCTTGGAAGCCTTTACTGCTTAAAATAGCATATAGATACCAAAAGTGTTGAGATAATTTTTGTTTTTGATTTTGTTTATATATTTTTGAACTTTATCTTGTTGTGTTGTATTGTGTTGTGTTGTTGTAGAATAGTTATATTTTTTATTATTATTATTATTATCATAATCTATTATTTTTTAAGTTTATTTAGTATTTTGTATTTTGTATCTTTAGTTTTCTTTTGTTTATTTTAGTTTAAGGTAGGTATAGTTCTTATATTTGGTTCTGATTAGGGCATGTTTATGTTAATTTTTTATTTTTCTTATTTAATTATTTTTAGCATTTTGTTAATGATTGTCCTATAATTGGGGTATTACTCTGTTGGGCAATAAATAATTATTATAAATAATTATTATAATATAATTTTGCATTTAAAATCAGCTTTATTTCTAAACAGAAACTATTCCTCGTCCAACTGTTTGAGAAATAAAGATGTCCACGTCTCAAATGGTAAAATCGGGCGTGTATTAATTGCTCTTGACAAGATTTGGAACGATTATAGTGTATTTATTAATTCCAAACACAATTTAACGTACTTGTATGTATTTTTGATATCAATTCGACGTTCTAGCACCGGCGAATCTAAATATTTTTGCCAATTTATCCCGCCGCATCCGCCATTTTACAATATTACGATAATATAATTTTGCATTTAAAATCAGCTTTATATCTCAACAGAAACTATTCCTATGTACTTTATAATGTAAGACTGTTACTATTTAATGCTACAGAATAAAGAAAAACCGGCTAATGGACTGAAATTAGAGTTAAATCGTCAAATTTTTCAGAAATAAACTAGCAGATTTTGCCTAAAAGAGCTCGTTTCATTTCTAAAACAGCGATAAATTGATTGCATTGCGTTTGGAATTAATAAATAAACTAGAATCGTCTCAAAACTTGCCAAGAACAATGAATAAACCCCTGTTTTTACCATTTCAGACGTGTACAGCTTCAATTCACGTCAAATTTGACGATTTAAGTCTAATTCCTGTCGATTTACCGGTTTTTCTTTATTCTGTAGCATTAAATAGTAAAAGTCTCACATTATTAGGTACAAAACAAGAGTTCCTGGCAAGAAAACTAGCAGATTTTGCCTAAAAGAGCTCGTTTCATTTCTAAAACAGCGATAAATTGATTCCATTGCGTTTTGAATTAATAAATACACTACAATCGTCTCAAAACTTGCCAAGAGCAATGAATAAACCCCTGTTTTTACCATTTCAGACGTGTACAGCTTCATTTCACGTCAAATTTGACCATTTAAGTCTAATTCCTGTCGATTTACCGGTTTTTCTTTATTCTGTAGCATTAAATAGTAAAAGTCTCACATTATTAGGTACAAAACAAGAGTTCCTGGCAAGAAAACTAGCAGATTTTGCCTAAAAGAGCTCGTTTTAAAACAGCGATAAATTGATTCCATTGCGTTTGGAATTAATAAATACACTATAATCGTCTCAAAACTTGCCAAGAACAATGAATAAACCCCTGTTTTTACCATTTCAGACTTGTACAGGTTCATTTCACGACAAATTTCACGATTTAACTTTAATTCCAGTCGATTAACCGGTTCTTCTTTATTCTGTAGCATTAAATAGTAAAAGTCTTACATTATTAGGTACAAAACAAGAGTTCCTGGCAAGAAAACTAGCAAATTTTGCCTAAAAGAGCTCGTTTCATTTCTAAAACAGCGATAAATTGATTCCATTGCGTTTGAAATTAACAAATACACTATAATCGTCTCAAAACTTGCCAAGAACATTGAATAAACCCCTGTTTTTACCATTTCAGACGTGTACAGCCTTATTTCTGAAAAAATTGACGATTTAACTCTAATTTCAGTCCATTAGCCGGTTTTTCTTTATTCTGTAGCATTAAATAGTAACAGTCTTACATTATAAAATACATAGGAATAGTTTCTGTTTAGAAATAAAGCTGATTTTAAATGCAAAATTATATTATCGTAATATAGTAAAATGGCGGATGCGCCGGGATAAATTGGCAAAAAATATTTAGATTCGCCGGTTCTAGAACGTCGAATTGATATTAAAAATACATACAAATACGTTAAATTGCGTTTGGAATTAATAAATACACTGTAATCGTTCCAAAACTTGTCAAGAGCAATGAATACACGCCCGATTTTACCATTTGAGACGTGTACATCTTTATTTCTGAAACAGTTGGACGATTTAACTCTAATTTAGTCGATTGGCAGGTTTTTCTCTAGTCTGTCTCATTAAATAGTAAAAGTCTTACATTATTAGGTACAAAACAAGTGTTCCTGGCAAGAAAACTAGCAGATTTTGCCTAAAAGAGCTCGTTTTATTTCTAAAACAGCGATAAATTGATTCCATTGCGTTTGGAATTAATAAATACACTATAATCGTCTCAAAACTTGCCAAGAACAATGAATAAACCCCTGTTTTTACCATTTCAGACTTGTACAGGTTCATTTCACGTCAAATTTGACGATTTAAGTCTAATTCCAGTCGATTAACCGGTTTTTCTTTATTCTGTAGCATTAAATAGTAAAAGTCTCACATTATTAGGTACAAAACAAGAGTTCCTGGCAAGAAAACTAGCAGATTTTGCCTAAAAGAGCTCGTTTCATATCTAAAACAGCGATAAATTGATTCCATTGCGTTTGGAATTAATAAATAAACTATAATCGTCTCAAAACTTGCCAAGAACAATGAATAAACCCCCGTTTTTACCATTTCAGACGTGTACAGCTTCATTTCACGTCAAATTTGACGATTTAAGTCTAATTCCAGTCGATTTACCGGTTTTTCTTTATTATGTAGCATTAAATAGTAAAAGTCTCACATTATTAGGTACAAAACAAGAGTTCCTGGCAAGAAAACTAGCAGATTTTGCCTAAAAGAGCTCGTTTCATATCTAAAACAGCGATAAATTGATTCCATTGCGTTTAGAATTAATAAATACACTATAATCGTCTCAAAACTTGCCAAGAACAATGAATAAACCCCTGTTTTTACCATTTCAGACTTGTACAGGTTCATTTCACGACAAATTTCACGATTTAACTTTAATTCCAGTCGATTAACCGGTTTTTCTTTATTCTGTAGCATTAAATAATAAAAGTCTTACATTATTAGGTACAAAACAAGAGTTCCTGGCAAGAAAACTAGCAGATTTTGCCTAAAAGAGCTCGTTTCATTTCTAAAACAGCGATAAGTTGATTCCATTGCGTTTGGAATTAACAAATACACTATAATCGTCTCAAAACTTGCCAAGAACATTGAATAAACCCCTGTTTTTAACATTTCAGACGTGTACAGCCTTATTTCTGAAAAATTTGACGATTTAACTCTAATTTCAGTCCATTAGCCGGTTTTTCTTTATTCTGTAGCATTAACTAGTAACAGTCTAACATTATAAAGTACATAGGAATAGCTTCTGTTTAGAAATAAAGCTGATTTTAAATGCAAAATTATATTATCGTAATATAGTAAAATGGCGGATGCGCCGGGATAAATTGGCAAAAAATATTTAGATTCGCCGGTTCTAGAACGTCGAATTGATATTAAAAATACATACAAATACGTTAAATTGCGTTTGGAATTAATAAATACACTGTAATCGTTCCAAAACTTGTCAAGAGCAATGAATACACGCCCGATTTTACAATTTGAGACGTGTACATCTTTATTTCTAAAACAGTTGGACGATTTAACTCTAATTTAGTCGATTGGCAGGTTTTTCTCTAGTCTGTCTCATTAAATAGTAAAAGTCTTACATTATTAGGTACAAAACAAGAGTTCCTGGCAAGAAAACTTGTAGCTTTTGCCTAAAAGAGCTCGTTTTTTTCTAAAACAGCGATAAATTGATTCCATTGCGTTTGGAATTAATAAATACACTATAATCGTCTCAAACTTGCCAAGAACAATGAATAAACCCCTGTTTTTACCATTTCAGACTTGTACAGGTTCCTTTCACGACAAATTTGACGATTTAACTCTAACACCAGTCAATTAACCGGTTTTTCTTTATTCTGTAGCATTAAATAGTTAAAGTCTTACATTATTAGGTACAAAACAAGAGTTATTGTCAAGAAAACTAGCAGATTTTGCCTAAAAGAGCTCGTTTCATTTCTAAAACAGCGATAAATTGATTCCATTGCGTATGGAATTAATAAATAAACTAGAATCGTCTCAAAACTTGCCAAGAACAATGAATAAACCCCTGTTTTTACCATTTCAGACGTGTACAGCTCCATTTCACGTAAAATTTGACGATTTAAGTCTAATTCCAGTCGATTTACCGGTTTTTCTTTATTCTGTAGCATTAAATAGTAAAAGTCTCACATTATTAGGTACCAAACAAGAGTTCCTGTCAAGAAAACTAGCAGATTTTGCCTAAAAGAGCTCATTTCATTTCTAAAACAGCGATAAATTGATTCCGTTGCGTTTGGAATTAATTAATAAACTAGAATCGTCTCAAAACTTGCCAAGAACAATGAATAAACCCCTGTTTTTACCATTTCAGACGTGTACAGCTTCAATTCACGTCAAATTTGACGATTTAAGTCTAATTCCTGTCGATTTACCGGTTTTTCTTTATTCTGTAGCATTAAATAGTAAAAGTCTCACATTATTAGGTACAAAACAAGAGTTCCTGGCAAGAAAACTAGCAGATTTTGCCTAAAAGAGCTCGTTTCATTTCTAAAACAGCGATAAATTGATTCCATTGCGTTTGGAATTAACAAATACACTATAATCGTCTCAAAACTTTACAAGAACAATGAATAAACCCCTGTTTTTAACATTTCAGACGTGTACAGCCTTATTTCTGAAAAATTTGACGATTTAACTCTAATTTCAGTCCATTAGCCGGTTTTTCTTTATTCTGTAGCATTAAATAGTAACAGTCTTACATTATGAAGTACATAGAAATAGTTTCTGTTTAGAAATAAAGCTGATTTTAAATGCAAAATTATATTATCGTAATATAGTGAAATGGCGGATGCGCCGGGATAAATTGGCAAAAAATATTTAGATTCGCCGGTTCTAGAACGTCGAATTGATATTAAAAATACATACAAATACGTTAAATTGCGTTTGGAATTAATAAATACACTGTAATCGTTCCAAAACTTGTCAAGAGCAATGAATACACGCCCGATTTTACCATTTGAGACGTGTACATCTTTATTTCTAAAACAGTTGGACGATTTAACTCTAATTTAGTCGATTGGCAGGTTTTTCTCTAGTCTGTCTCATTAAATAGTAAAAGTCTTACATTATTAGGTACAAAACAAGAGTTCCTGGCAAGAAAACTTGTAGCTTTTGCCTAAAAGAGCTCGTTTTATTTCTAAAACAGCGATAAATTGATTCCATTGCGTTTGGAATTAATAAATACACTATAATCGTCTCAAACTTGCCAAGAACAATGAATAAACCCCTGTTTTTACCATTCCAGACTTGTACAGGTTCATTTCACGTCAAATTTGACGATTTAACTCTAACTCCAGTCAATTAACCGGTTTTTCTTTATTCTGTAGCATTAAATAGTTAAAGTCTTACATTATTAGGTACAAAACAAGTGTTCCTGGCAAGAAATCTAGCACATTTTGCCTAAAAGAGCTCGTTTTATTTCCAAAACAGCGATAAATTGATTCCATTGCGTTTGGAATTAATAAATACACTATAATCGTCTCAAACTTGCCAAGAACAATGAATAAACCCCTGTTTTTACCATTTCAGACTTGTACAGGTTCATTTCACGACAAATTTGACGATTTAACTCTAATTCCAGTCAATTAACCGGTTTTTCTTTATTCTGTAGCATTAAATAGTTAAAGTCTTACATTATTAGGTACAAAACAAGTGTTCCTGGCAAGAAAACTAGCAGATTTTGCCTAAAAGAGCTCGTTTCATATCTAAAACAGCGATAAATTGATTCCATTGCGTTTGGAATTAATAAATACACTATAATCGTCTCAAAACTTGCCAAGAACAATGAATAAACCCCTGTTTTTACCATTTCAGACGTGTACAGCCTTATTTCTGAAAAATTTGACGATTTAACTCTAATTTCAGTCCATTAGTCGGTTTTTCTTTATTCTGTAGCATTAAATAGTAACAGTCTTACATCATAAAGTACATAGGAATAGTTTCTGTTTAGAAATAAAGCCGATTTTAAATGCAAAATTATATTATCGTAATATAGTGAAATGGCGGATGCGCCGGGATAAATTGGCAAAAAATATTTAGATTCGCCGGTTCTAGAACGTCGAATTGATATCAAAAATACATACAAATACGTTAAATTGCGTTTGGAATTAATAAATACACTGTAATCGTTCCAAAACTTGTCAAGAGCAATGAATACACGCCCGATTTTACCATTTGAGACGTGTACATCTTTATTTCTAAAACAGTTGGACGATTTAACTCTAATTTAGTCGATTGGCAGGTTTTTCTCTAGTCTGTCTCATTAAATAGTAAAAGTCTTAAATTATCAGGTACAAAACAAGAGTTCCTGGCAAGAAAACTTGTAGCTTTTGCCTAAAAGCGCTCGTTTTATTTCTAAAACAGCGATAAATTGATTCCATTGCGTTTGGAATTAATAAATACACTATAATCGTCTCAAACTTGCCAAAAACAATGAATAAACCCCTGTTTTTACCATTTCAGACGTGTACAGCTTCAATTCACGTCAAATTTGACGATTTAAGTCTAATTCCTGTCGATTTACCGGTTTTTCTTTATTCTGTAGCATTAAATAGTAAAAGTCTCACATTATTAGGTACAAAACAAGAGTTCCTGGCAAGAAAACTAGCAGATTTTGCCTAAAAGAGCTCGTTTCATTTCTAAAACAGCGATAAATTGATTCCATTGCGTTTTGAATTAATAAATACACTATAATCGTCTCAAAACTTGCCAAGAGCAATGAATAAACCCCTGTTTTGATCATTTCAGACGTGTACAGCTTCATTTCACGTCAAATTTGACCATTTAAGTCTAACTCCTGTCGATTTACCGGTTTTTCTTTATTATGTAGCATTAAATAGTAAAAGTCTCACATTATTAGGTACAAAACAAGAGTTCCTGGCAAGAAAACTAGCAGATTTTGCCTAAAAGAGCTCGTTTCATATCTAAAACAGCGATAAATTGATTCCATTGCGTTTGGAATTAATAAATACACTATAATCGTCTCAAAACTTGCCAAGAACAATGAATAAACCCCTGTTTTTACCATTTCAGACTTGTACAGGTTCATTTCACGACAAATTTCACGATTTAACTTTAATTCCAGTCGATTAACCGGTTTTTCTTTATTCTGTAGCATTAAATAGTAAAAGTCTTACATTATTAGGTACAAAACAAGAATTCCTGGCAAGAAAACTAGCAGATTTTGCCTAAAAGAGCTCGTTTCATTTCTAAAACAGCGATAAATTGATTCCATTGCGTTTGGAATTAACAAATACACTATAATCGTCTCAAAACTTGCCAAGAACATTGAATAAACCCCTGTTTTTACCATTTCAGACGTGTACAGCCTTATTTCTGAAAAATTTGACGATTTAACTCTAATTTCAGTCCATTAGCCGGTTTTTCTTTATTCTGTAGCATTAAATAGTAACAGTCTTACATTATAAAGTACATAGGAATAGTTTCTGTTTAGAAATAAAGCTGATTTTAAATGCAAAATTATATTATCGTAATATAGTAAAATGGCGGATGCGCCGGGATAAATTGGCAAAAAATATTTAGATTCGCCGGTTCTAGAACGTCGAATTGATATTAAAAATACATACAAATACGTTAAATTGCGTTTGGAATTAATAAATACACTGTAATCGTTCCAAAACTTGTCAAGAGCAATGAATACACGCCCGATTTTACCATTTGAGACGTGTACATCTTTATTTCTAAAACAGTTGGACGATTTAACTCTAATTTAGTCGATTGGCAGGTTTTTCTCTAGTCTGTCTCATTAAATAGTAAAAGTCTTACATTATTAGGTACAAAACAAGAGTTCCTGGCAAGAAAACTTGTAGCTTTTGCCTAAAAGAGCTCGTTTTATTTCTAAAACAGCGATAAATTGATTCCATTGCGTTTGGAATTAATAAATACACTATAATCGTCTCAAACTTGCCAAGAACAATGAATAAACCCCTGTTTTTACCATTTCAGACTTGTACAGGTTCATTTCACGACAAATTTGACGATTTAACTCTAACACCAGTCAATTAACCGGTTTTTTTTTATTCTGTAGCATTAAATAGTTAAAGTCTTACATTATTAGGTACTGGCAAGAAAACTAGCAGATTTTGCCTAAAAGAGCTCGTTTTATTTCTAAAACAGCGATAAATTGATTCCATTGCGTTTGGAATTAATAAATACACTATAATCGTCTCAAAACTTGCCAAGAGCAATGAATAAACCCCTGTTTTTATCATTTCAGACGTGTACAGCTTCATTTCACGTCAAATTTGACCATTTAAGTCTAACTCCTGTCGATTTACCGGTTTTTCTTTATTCTGTAGCATTAAATAGTAAAAGTCTCACATTATTAGGTACAAAACAAGAGTTCCTGGCAAGAAAACTAGCAGATTTTGCCTAAAAGAGCTCGTTTCATATCTAAAACAGCGATAAATTGATTCCATTGCGTTTGGAATTAATAAATAAACTATAATCGTCTCAAAACTTGCCAAGAACAATGAATAAACCCCCGTTTTTACCATTTCAGACGTGTACAGCTTCATTTCACGTCAAATTTGACGATTTAAGTCTAATTCCAGTCGATCTACCGGTTTTTCTTTATTATGTAGCATTAAATAGTAAAAGTCTCACATTATTAGGTACAAAACAAGAGTTCCTGGCAAGAAAACTAGCAGATTTTGCCTAAAAGAGCTCGTTTCATATCTAAAACAGCGATAAATTGATTCCATTGCGTTTAGAATTAATAAATACACTATAATCGTCTCAAAACTTGCCAAGAACAATGAATAAACCCCTGTTTTTACCATTTCAGACTTGTACAGGTTCATTTCACGACAAATTTCACGATTTAACTTTAATTCCAGTCGATTAACCGGTTTTTCTTTATTCTGTAGCATTAAATAATAAAAGTCTTACATTATTAGGTACAAAACAAGAGTTCCTGGCAAGAAAACTAGCAGATTTTGCCTAAAAGAGCTCGTTTCATTTCTAAAACAGCGATAAGTTGATTCCATTGCGTTTGGAATTAACAAATACACTATAATCGTCTCAAAACTTGCCAAGAACATTGAATAAACCCCTGTTTTTAACATTTCAGACGTGTACAGCCTTATTTCTGAAAAATTTGACGATTTAACTCTAATTTCAGTCCATTAGCCGGTTTTTCTTTATTCTGTAGCATTAACTAGTAACAGTCTAACATTATAAAGTACATAGGAATAGCTTCTGTTTAGAAATAAAGCTGATTTTAAATGCAAAATTATATTATCGTAATATAGTAAAATGGCGGATGCGCCGGGATAAATTGGCAAAAAATATTTAGATTCGCCGGTTCTAGAACGTCGAATTGATATTAAAAATACATACAAATACGTTAAATTGCGTTTGGAATTAATAAATACACTGTAATCGTTCCAAAACTTGTCAAGAGCAATGAATACACGCCCGATTTTACCATTTGAGACGTGTACATCTTTATTTCTAAAACAGTTGGACGATTTAACTCTAATTTAGTCGATTGGCAGGTTTTTCTCTAGTCTGTCTCATTAAATAGTAAAAGTCTTACATTATTAGGTACAAAACAAGAGTTCCTGGCAAGAAAACTTGTAGCTTTTGCCTAAAAGAGCTCGTTTTTTTTCTAAAACAGCGATAAATTGATTCCATTGCGTTTGGAATTAATAAATACACTATAATCGTCTCAAACTTGCCAAGAACAATGAATAAACCCCTGTTTTTACCATTTCAGACTTGTACAGGTTCATTTCACGACAAATTTGACGATTTAACTCTAACACCAGTCAATTAACCGGTTTTTCTTTATTCTGTAGCATTAAATAGTTAAAGTCTTACATTATTAGGTACAAAACAAGAGTTCCTGTCAAGAAAACTAGCAGATTTTGCCTAAAAGAGCTCGTTTCATTTCTAAAACAGCGATAAATTGATTCCATTGCGTTTGGAATTAATAAATAAACTAGAATCGTCTCAAAACTTGCCAAGAACAATGAATAAACCCCTGTTTTTACCATTTCAGACGTGTACAGCTCCATTTCACGTAAAATTTGACGATTTAAGTCTAATTCCAGTCGATTTACCGGTTTTTCTTTATTCTGTAGCATTAAATAGTAAAAGTCTCACATTATTAGGTACCAAACAAGAGTTCCTGTCAAGAAAACTAGCAGATTTTGCCTAAAAGAGCTCGTTTCATTTCTAAAACAGCGATAAATTGATTCCGTTGCGTTTGGAATTAATAAATAAACTAGAATCGTCTCAAAACTTGCCAAGAACAATGAATAAACCCCTGTTTTTACCATTTCAGACGTGTACAGCTTCAATTCACGTCAAATTTGACGGTTTAAGTCTAATTCCTGTCGATTTACCGGTTTTTCTTTATTCTGTAGCATTAAATAGTAAAAGTCTCACATTATTAGGTACAAAACAAGAGTTCCTGGCAAGAAAACTAGCAGATTTTGCCTAAAAGAGCTCGTTTCATTTCTAAAACAGCGATAAATTGATTCCATTGCGTTTGGAATTAACAAATACACTATAATCGTCTCAAAACTTGACAAGAACAATGAATAAACCCCTGTTTTTAACATTTCAGACGTGTACAGCCTTATTTCTGAAAAATTTGACGATTTAACTCTAATTTCAGTCCATTAGCCGGTTTTTCTTTATTCTGTAGCATTAAATAGTAACAGTCTTACATTATGAAGTACATAGAAATAGTTTCTGTTTAGAAATAAAGCTGATTTTAAATGCAAAATTATATTATCGTAATATAGTGAAATGGCGGATGCGCCGGGATAAATTGGCAAAAAATATTTAGATTCGCCGGTTCTAGAACGTCGAATTGATATTAAAAATACATACAAATACGTTAAATTGCGTTTGGAATTAATAAATACACTGTAATCGTTCCAAAACTTGTCAAGAGCAATGAATACACGCCCGATTTTACCATTTGAGACGTGTACATCTTTATTTCTAAAACAGTTGGACGATTTAACTCTAATTTAGTCGATTGGCAGGTTTTTCTCTAGTCTGTCTCATTAAATAGTAAAAGTCTTACATTATTAGGTACAAAACAAGAGTTCCTGGCAAGAAAACTTGTAGCTTTTGCCTAAAAGAGCTCGTTTTATTTCTAAAACAGCGATAAATTGATTCCATTGCGTTTGGAATTAATAAATACACTATAATCGTCTCAAACTTGCCAAGAACAATGAATAAACCCCTGTTTTTACCATTCCAGACTTGTACAGGTTCATTTCACGTCAAATTTGACGATTTAACTCTAACTCCAGTCAATTAACCGGTTTTTCTTTATTCTGTAGCATTAAATAGTTAAAGTCTTACATTATTAGGTACAAAACAAGTGTTCCTGGCAAGAAATCTAGCACATTTTGCCTAAAAGAGCTCGTTTTATTTCCAAAACAGCGATAAATTGATTCCATTGCGTTTGGAATTAATAAATACACTATAATCGTCTCAAACTTGCCAAGAACAATGAATAAACCCCTGTTTTTACCATTTCAGACTTGTACAGGTTCATTTCACGACAAATTTGACGATTTAACTCTAATTCCAGTCAATTAACCGGTTTTTCTTTATTCTGTAGCATTAAATAGTTAAAGTCTTACATTATTAGGTACAAAACAAGTGTTCCTGACAAGAAAACTAGCAGATTTTGCCTAAAAGAACTCGTTTTATTTCTAAAACAGCGATAAATTGATTCCATTGCGTTTGGAATTAATAAATACACTATAATCGTCTCAAAACTTGCCAAGAACAATGAATAAACCCCTGTTTTTACCATTTCAGACTTGTACAGGTTCATTTCACGTCAAATTTGACGATTTAAGTCTAATTCCAGTCGATTTACCGGTTTTTCTTTATTCTGTAGCATTAAATAGTAAAAGTCTCACATTATTAGGTACAAAACAAGAGTTCCTGGCAAGAAAACTAGCAGATTTTGCCTAAAAGAGCTCGTTTCATATCTAAAACAGCGATAAATTGATTCCACTGCGTTTGGAATTAATAAATAAACTATAATCGTCTCAAAACTTGCCAAGAACAATGAATAAACCCCTGTTTTTACCATTTCAGACGTGTACAGCTTCATTTCACGTAAAATTTGACGATTTAAGTCTAATTCCAGTCGATTTACCGGTTTTTCTTTATTCTGTAGCATTAAATAGTAAAAGTCTCACATTATTAGGTACAAAACAGGAGTTCCTGTCAAGAAAACTAGCAGATTTTGCCTAAAAGAGCTCGTTTTATTTCTAAAACAGCGATAAATTGATTCCATTGCGTTTGGAATTAATAAATACACTATAATCGTCTCAAAACTTGCCAAGAACAATGAATAAACCCCTGTTTTTACCATTTCAGACTTGTACAGGTTCATTTCACGTCAAATTTGACGATTTAAGTCTAATTCCAGTCGATTTACCGGTTTTTCTTTATTCTGTAGCATTAAATAGTAAAAGTCTCACATTATTAGGTACAAAACAAGAGTTCCTGGCAAGAAAACTAGCAGATTTTGCCTAAAAGAGCTCGTTTCATATCTAAAACAGCGATAAATTGATTCCATTGCGTTTGGAATTAATAAATACACTATAATCGTCTCAAAACTTGCCAAGAACAATGAATAAACCCCTGTTTTTACCATTTCAGACTTGTACAGGTTCATTTCACGACAAATTTGACGATTTAACTATAATTCCAGTCGATTAACCGGTTTTTCTTTATTTTGTAGCATTAAATAGTAAAAGTCTTACATTATTAGGTACAAAACAAGAGTTCCTGACAAGAAAACTAGCAGATTTTGCCTAAAAGAGCTCGTTTCATATCTAAAACAGCGATAAATTGATTCCATTGCGTTTGGAATTAACAAATACACTATAATCGTCTCATAACTTGCCAAGAACATTGAATAAACCCCTGTTTTTACCATTTCAGACGTGTACAGCCTTATTTCTGAAAAATTTGACGATTTAACTCTAATTTCAGTCCATTAGTCGGTTTTTCTTTATTCTGTAGCATTAAATAGTAACAGTCTTACATCATAAAGTACATAGGAATAGTTTCTGTTTAGAAATAAAGCCGATTTTAAATGCAAAATTATATTATCGTAATATAGTGAAATGGCGGATGCGCCGGGATAAATTGGCAAAAAATATTTAGATTCGCCGGTTCTAGAACGTCGAATTGATATCAAAAATACATACAAATACGTTAAATTGCGTTTGGAATTAATAAATACACTGTAATCGTTCCAAAACTTGTCAAGAGCAATGAATACACGCCCGATTTTACCATTTGAGACGTGTACATCTTTATTTCTAAAACAGTTGGACGATTTAACTCTAATTTAGTCGATTGGCAGGTTTTTCTCTAGTCTGTCTCATTAAATAGTAAAAGTCTTAAATTATCAGGTACAAAACAAGAGTTCCTGGCAAGAAAACTTGTAGCTTTTGCCTAAAAGCGCTCGTTTTATTTCTAAAACAGCGATAAATTGATTCCATTGCGTTTGGAATTAATAAATACACTATAATCGTCTCAAACTTGCCAAGAACAATGAATAAACCCCTGTTTTTACCATTTCAGACTTGTACAGGTTCATTTCACGTCAAATTTGACGATTTAACTCTAATTCCAGTCAATTAACCGGTTTTTCTTTATTCTGTAGCATTAAATAGTTAAAGTCTTACATTATTAGGTACAAAACAAGTGTTGCTGGCAAGAAAACTAGCAGATTTTGCCTAAAAGAGCTCGTTTTATTTCTAAAACAGCGATAAATTGATTCCATTGCGTTTGGAATCAATAAATACACTATAATCGTCTCAAACTTGCCAAGAACAATGAATAAACCCCTGTTTTTACCATTTCAGACTTGTACAGGTTCATTTCACGACAAATTTGACGATTTAACTCTAATTCCAGTCAATTAACCGGTCTTTCTTTATTCTGTAGCATTAAATAGTTAAAATCTGACATTATTAGGTACAAAACAAGTGTTCCTGGCAAGAAAACTAGCAGATTTTGCCTAAAAGAGCTCGTTTTATTTCTAAAACAGCAATAAATTGATTCCATTGCGTTTGGAATTAATAAATACACTATAATCGTCTCAAAACTTGCCAAGAACAATGAATAAACCCCTTTTTTTACCATTTCAGACTTGTACAGGTTCATTTCACGTCAAATTTGACGATTTAAGTCTAATTCCAGTCGATTTACCGGTTTCTCTTTATTCTGTAGCATTAAATAGTAAAAGTCTCACATTATTAGGTACAAAACAAGAGTTCCTGTCAAGAAAACTAGCAGATTTTGCCTAAAAGAGCTCGTTTCATTTCTAAAACAGCGATAAATTGATTCCATTGCGTTTGGAATTAATAAATAAACTAGAATCGTCTCAAAACTTGCCAAGAACAATGAATAAACCCCTGTTTTTACCATTTCAGACGTGTACAGCTTCATTTCACGTCAAATTTGACCATTTAGGTCTAATTCCTGTCGATTTACCGGTTTTTCTTTATTCTGTAGCATTAAATAGTAAAAGTCTCACATTATTAGGTACAAAACAAGAGTTCCTGGCAAGATAACTAGCAGATTTTGCCTAAAAGAGCTCGTTTCATATCTAAAACAGCAATAAATTGATTCCATTGCGTTTGGAATTAATAAATAAAGTATAATCGTCTCAAAACTTGCCAAGAACGATGAATAAACCCCCGTTTTTACCATTTCAGACGTGTACAGCTTCATTTCACGTCAAATTTGACGATTTAAGTCTAATTCCAGTCGATTTACCGGTTTTTCTTTATTCTGTAGCATTAAATAGTATAAGTCTCACATTTTTAGGTACAAAACAAGAGTTCCTGGCAAGAAAACTAGCAGATTTTGGCTAAAAGAGCTCGTTTCATATCTAAAACAGCGATAAATTGATTCCATTGCGTTTGTAATTAATAAATACACTATAATCGTCTCAAAACTTGCCAAGAACAATGAATAAACCCCTGTTTTTACCATTTCAGACTTGTACAGGTTCATTTCACGACAAATTTGACGATTTAACTTTAATTCCAGTCGATTAACCGGTTTTTCTTTATTCTGTAGCATTAAATAGTAAAAGTCTTACATTATTAGGTACAAAACAAGAGTTCCTGGCAAGAAAACTAGCACATTTTGCCTAAAAGAGCTCGTTTCATTTCTAAAACAGCGATAATCGTCTCAAAACTTGCCAAAAACAATGAATAAACCCCTGTTTTTACCATTTCAGACGTGTACAGCTTCATTTCACGTCAAATTTGACGATTTAAGTCTAATTCCAGTCGATTTACCGGTTTTTCTTTATTCTGTAGCATTAAATAGTTGTAGTCTTACATTATTAGGTACAAAACAAGAGTTCCTGGCAAGAAAACTAGCAGATTTTGCTTAAAAGAGCTCGTTTCATTTCTAAAACAGCGATAAATTGATTCCTTTGCGTTTGGAATTAAAAATAAACTATAATCGTCTCAAAACTTGCCAAGAACAATGAATAAACCCCTGTTTTTACCATTCCAGACTTGTACAGGTTCAATTCACGACAAATTTGACGATTTAACACTAATTCCAGTCGATTAAGAGGACGCAGCATAACCTTGAAATAGACCTGAATGTCACAGATTTCCTTTAAACCAAGCATAAACAAAAAGATGTCACTCTGATGTCGATTTGGAATTTTTTATCCAATACACAACCCCGCCCCAATGTTAAGCTATTCCTCACCCGAGGGCGCTGTTCCAATGTTATCAAACTCATTTATTTCCCTTCAGATCGTTCAGACCTGTGGTTGAAATAATATCGTGAAGGGGAAGGGGAAGACGGGAAGACTGCAGTAAATACAAGCGACGACAAGCACTTTGAGATTTTGTAACGGACCTCATATAAAATTTGTCTACGTCGCGCGTCGTCCGTCATAACAGAGTAAATTCCCAGAGCTGGAATGTGTCATGGTCGGATTTTATTTTAACTTTGCGTTTCGCACATCATATCTCAATAATTAATACTTATATTAAGATGAAACTGGAAAATTGATCTTTTGTTCAACTCGGAAATTGCATTGTAAAATTTTATATGCGACAACTTTTTTAGTACAAGCTTTTATTCAACTTGCCTTGTTAGTTTGTTAGTATGTATGTATGGGTCAAATCTTGCAAGCTAAATTAGAACCACTTCTTGACATCAGCTTCAGCTGAAATTTTGTATACGCCTTTAGTTCCGGTGACAATACAATTAAGTAATACCGTTGAGTGACAAATTTTAAGAAGAGGCGCAACGTCAGTGTTTCGAGCGTTCCCTAGTTCTATCTCACTCACATGGCTCCCCGTACCGCGCACCACCCACAAACGCAACGTTGTACCGTGGCGACAGTTGGAATTTTGTGGAACTCACTAATATAAACAAACTAAAACGCATCGATGGGCCAAGATCCCTTATCGATGGGCGGGTTTGTTGCCGGCTTTCACTTTCTCAATAGAGGCGTGCATTTTGCAGTCAGATCGGAAATACTTTGTTTTTCTAGTCTGGTTCACAAGTCCTTTTTTCTGAAATTCGAGTTAAAACGCACCAAAAATTATGATTGAGGTGTCATTCGATTCGTAATTGCACCAAGAATTTTTTAACATCCGCAAATAAAAATTACAAAAGTTATAAACAATTAATTAAACAAAAAGAAGGTGGTTACGTTTTTTGCAAATATTTCAAAAACTATTTGAGATATCCAAAATTTGAAAAAACATCCTTAAAGAGCAGGAAATTTCCCAAAAAAAAGTCCTGTCTCCCGGAATTATCTCGGCAATATTTATCATGTTAATTTAGCGGCGAAAAATGGCAAAAACGCGAGGCTCAGCTCCCGTCCGCGCCGATCGAATCTGACACCTGAAAAAGAAAAAATTATTTTAACCGAGTACATATTAATATTAAGGAATAAAAAAAAAATTGTATTATCTGGACATATCAATAAACAATAATGCATCGGTAAATTTTTTTATCTCAATTTATTTATCTCAACCCATTTGTTAATTACGGTAATATTGTTCTTGTTAAAAATTAACATACAAACCCTGATAATTGTTAAACTAAAATACTGGAATTTTTTTTCCCTTCTTGGAGCTGTCCCTTGAAGGCTTTAGAAAAGATCCCCGTTGAAAAACAAAAAAAAAATTATTTTTCACTTTTTTATTAACTAATCAAAGGCTCAACAACATAAATAAAACATATAATTTTCAAATATTTTTTAAAATCTAATCCTAATGGAAATAATGATTAAGAAAAATCGTTTCTTAAAAAAAATATTGCTAAAAAAACGCCTTTGTTAATAATTAACAATTTTTTTGTGGCTAAATATTAAAATTAAGGAACCGGTTTTTTTATCATTATTTATTGTGCTCTTCTACGTAACTATATTATGGAAGTTTTTTTTTTACTTTTTATTTGTTTAACAACGAACAAAAGAAAGAAAAAGAATGCCGAGAGTTTCATATTTATTTACTAAGCGTTATTTTTTCTAAGCATTTATTATATTTTTTTACTGAACAATAAAAAATTGCGCTTTATTACCACCTAAATAAAAAAAAAACTGTTTTTATGTTATTTGTTTATTAAATCAAATTATAAAAATCAATTTATTTGGAAGCAGACAAAATAATCATTTTTCTGTTCTTTTTAAATATTCTCCCCGGTTTTTCCATTGTAATTTTTTCTGTTTCCCATTTCAAGTGCCTATACATTTTCATTTTAATAAATAGATTTATAATAAAATTTTTGTGGGCGGAACATTCTGGATTACCTTCAGCTGTAAACCATTGACAGTTTTTTCTCAAAAATTGGAGGAGATGCGCCTTGATGTTTTGTGAAACGTTGTTGCCAACTTTATATCTATCAAACGCACTACCAAACTCAACTAGTAGACTGATTATAAGTGTCCGAAATTCTTCCGATGGTCTTGACAAGAACTTAATTGAATTATCACATGAATAGTCTTTGCATAGTAAAAGTATTTCATTGGTGTCTGTCAAGTCCTCTTCGTTTTTCTTCAAATGTCGTATGCAATCATCACAGTTGAATTTTTTTTTTTTTAATTTGTGCAATAAATAACCCGCCACGTACACATTTGAACACGTTTCCAAAGTTCCATTAATTGTGCAAGGTCCTGTGAGCGAATCTTGACTCATATTATTTTTCTCTTCATTCAATTCGGAGGGTTCAGAATGACTGATGATCGATTCCATAGCTTCAATATTCTCTTTGTTACTATATTTCGCTAACTGCTGTTGGGATTTTTTTTTCGGGTTCCGGTTGATCGACGAACGCTGTCATAGATTCCTCAATTTCGAGTGCTTCACTCTCATCTACCAAACAATTACCACTACCAACTGCCATTTGTAGGCGTATATTTATGTTTTGCTGTATCGCGATCCGGCATTGTCTTACAGTTGGTGTAGGATTATAGCCACCCCTGTTTCTAATTGCCGAGAACAAATTTTCAAGAGGATCTTGATTAATAAAAGATGTAATAAGGTATTTTACCCCCAAATCTTTAAGATGGTCCCACAGTATTAAAATAGATCTTAATGTCCACTTAAAACCATCAAGACAGTAAATATTATTGCGTTTCTTCCCATTTTCAAATACCTCGATATTTTCAAAAAACGTTATGCCCTTTCTTAACATTTCTACTGACTTTTCATTGTAGACGGATAAAGGACGTTTGGATTGGAATCGTTCAAAACCCTACTATTTAAGACATCGAAGATATTGTTTATATTTTCAATGAACTCTGATTTACTTTTTTTTCTGTGCGATAACTGCATATTAATGAACGTCTTCACTGCTGGACTTTTGTATCTTAGTGCATCCGCAATAGCTGAAGAAAGGATAGTGGCTTTCTTTTTCAGTCGATATTCTTGAGATCTTTGAGCCTTAAGCTTTTTCTTCAAAGTGTTGATTTTCCGAGAATACGATTTGCATTTTCTTTGCAAAATTCTTTCACTTGGGCTGGACATCTCGAGTATACATTCACTAACTTTTGAGCCACCATCGGATGAAATACTTTGATTACTAGGGCTGTCCTGTGGACTTCCAACAGCTGCATCATTGTTGGAAGTGAGGCTCCCACACCTTTAAAAAATACATTTTTTTAATGGTTTCGTTTGTATACTATAGTATGCAATATGCATTTGGTTTGATATTCTGGATTTTGTTACTGAATTGTATATATTTTGGTGCAATGACAGAGAATATAACCCACATCTCCTATACATAATGTAGTTTCTAAGCAAATATATTTTTTGTACTCGTTTTGTGAAACACATAAGCCGTAATGAAATACATAGCAACATACATAAATATTGCATCGTATGTATTTAATATGGCAGTTGTCAACCTAAGCTCAAAATCTGATGTAAATTTGTACTAATTTTTCGGGAACGAATACAAAAAACACTGTTCAATACTCGTGCCCTGTCACTTTTCAGGGGCTCGGGCTGCAAAAATTCGGCCTCGCCCTTGAAAAGTGTCATGACAGCGCACTCATTTGAAATATACTATTAAATATTGTGATCTAAGTACATAATGTCTTTTGACCAAAACTGTGACAACTTTCTTACCTCTCCTTATCTTACATTATTTTTTATAATTTTCTTTTCATTTACCTATTGAAAGATCAATTTTTTTTTATAGAAAATAACTAAATATTTTTTGCATTACACTTTTCGTAAAAAAAGTCGCGCTTTGTCAATGTTTGAAAAAGATATAACATTTGATAAAAAAAAACACCATTTTAGAAAATTTCGTAAACAATATCGTAAAAATATTTTTTTTCCCGAAATCAGTGATTCCAGCACCACTTTGGAAAAAATAGTTAAAAGTTGGTCCAGCACCTATCAGACCGATAACAAGATCTTAAATTTTGACAGCAATCATTATGGTAAAAATAATTTAACTTCTGTAAATGTTAAAATTGATCAAATGAAACATTTGATTATAAATTGTTAGAGAAATAGTGTAAAATAATAAAAAAAAACATTAGATTAGTAAATTGGTTAGTTTTTAAGTTTAGATAAAGATTTAATTAAATAGTATTTTTATTTAGTTGAAAATAATTGTTAATTAGGATTAATTTTTTTATGAGCTTTCCCCATTTGAAGTTACAACACAATAATGAAATTTTACATTTTAATTACTGATTATTCAAAAAATATTCTGTAAAAAATTCAAAAAATTTTATTTACATACCATATGCCAATTTGAAAATTAATGATTTGAGCCTTTTTGCCTAAAAACTAGACTTGATGAAGCATAATAGAGGTCATTTTCTGTTTCAGTGCTCCAAAAATATGTAATTCAATAACAACATTTAAGTTGATTTGTGATTATAATAATTTATCTTACCTTCTCCAGCGTTTGATGTTGTCATTAACTCCAAAAATTCCGTTTCTTCCTCAAAACTGTCGTCGAATGAAAGTTTGCGTTTTCTTTCGTAAGTGGCGATATTATTTAGTCCGGAAGTTTCTTGAACATCTTCTGCAACAATAAATTCAGTGAACAAGAGATTTGTTGTCTCATTGTAACATTTTGTCTCACTTTCCCAAAAATATTATTATTTAGTGAAATTATACTACTTACCAGCTACTGATGGAACATGCATCAAGGGTACTGCAGTTCTCTGAAGCACTTTTCTTTTTTTGAATATATTTATGTCCGTTGACAAAAAATGTTTTTCACAAATGAGTGTATTTTTTAAGTTTTCAGGATCAGCGACAGCTACGGTAATGTTGCCACTCTTTGCACCTCTGGGCATTATTTACCGGAAACTTAAAAAAAAACTGACGTCTTTATTAACGCGATTATTATTGAAACAGCCTGAATAAACGCAGTTGTGGCACTGGTTGTGGTGATTCACCTTCATCTTTACTTTTATCAACACTAACGCAATCAGGAGACAAAATACGGGAGTACCGCACTCCACTGCGGTCAGACGAATTGTGAAAAATCTGGAGTCAAATTACCAGTGGCGCCAACTGAGATGTGGAACCACTTTTGGCCACGATCGAGACAATGAGGTTGCGCCTCTTCTTAAAATTTGTCACTCAACGGTAATACTCAATACTTTCAAAATGGCCGTCGCCACAAGATGGCGGATGATGTATTTTTAGTCAACCCCATAAAAATAGGTATCAAATGAAAGCTTGAAGAGTAGAAAAAGAATTCAATATGGCCGCCGCTCCAAGACGGCGGACTACATATTCTTTTCAACCCCCTTAATATGGGTGTCAAATGAAAAGGCTTCAAGAGTAGAAACCGATGCAGATAATGTACTAAAAGCTAAAAAATAATTAGGTATGTACCAGGTACCAGTCACCACACCACTCTCCTCATCAATCTAGATTGTTGATCAGACTAAAATAATAATAATAATAATAATAATAATAATATTTCTTTATTTCACTGAACCTTACAGTTATGGAAAGCGTCACATAAAATTTAACATAATTAAAACAAGTAAAAAAAAAAAGTACATATGGATACATCAAACATATACTGTCGACAATACAAGATAGCACAATTTAAAATTTTGAAAGAGTTTAGAGATTAAAAATGGAAATATTCCTCTAGAGTGTAAAAGGAATTTCTTATTAAGAAATCCTTTACTAGTTTTCTGAAAAGCTTGATGTTAGTTACACTCTTTAGTTGCAGCGGTAATTTGTTATATATTTTTATAGACATGATATATGGCCCTTTACTAGTTTGATATAGACGGTGTTGTGGTAGTAGTAAGTTGGCATAATTTCTAAAGTTATACTTATTGTTAGCGGTCCTATTATTGTAGAATTTGTCAGAATGTTGTTTGACATAGCACGCGCATTCTAAAATATATAGAGACGTTACAGTTAATATTTCAAGATTCCGAAAGAGTCCTCTACACGAGAATTGATCATGCTTGAACATCATCGTACGCAATATTCTTTTTTGAGAATTCAAAATTTGCTCGATTCCAACGCCACTGCCCCAACATATAATACCATAGTTGAGTATGGAATTAACATTTCCGAAGTAGTATATTCTTAGTACTTGGATATTGACCATTTGACGTAGGTTTCTGATGACATAACATAGGGTATTGAGTTTTTTTACTAAGCACTCTATATGATTATGCCATGTCAATTTATTATCCAGATGTATACCCAGATATTTAACTGAGACACTTGGTGGTATGCTATGATTATCAACTTTTATCAGGGGGGACTGGTCTAAAGTTTTATTTGAAAAAATCATACATTTGGTTTTTTTGTTGTTCAAGGCTAATCCATTGTCGGAGCAGAAATGTTTCATTTGTGTTACTACGTGGTTTGCTCTTAAACTTAAGGAGTGTAAATTAGGCGAAGAGACAGAACCAGTGGTGTCGTCGGCAAATAATGTCGTGTGTGAGTTTTCTAGTTCTATGTCGTTTACAAAGATCAAAAATAATAGCGGGCCAAGGACACTACCCTGCGGCACACCTGAGTTAACACATACGGGAGCAGAGATATATTTGAGAGAGTCGTTCTTTAGTACCACCATTTGCGACCTATTTTTCAAAAATGACTCAAGCCAAGATAATGGAGCACCTCTTATGCCGTAGTTGCTGAGTTTGTTTAATAAGAGATCATGGTGTACCGTGTCGAAGGCTTTACTTAGATCAAAGAAGACACTTGCTACAAATTTACCTTTATCTCGTTTTTGACAAATAAATTCTACTAGAGATATAATGGCGTCTTTTGTTGCCAGCCCATTTCGAAAACCAAATTGTTTATGAGTCAGGATATTAGTTGCACTCAGGTAATCATATAACCTACAATAATAGGCTCGTTCAAAGATTTTAGAAAATACTGGTAAGAGCGCAATTGGTCTGTAGTTTCCTAATTCGTTTATATTTCCTGATTTGAATATTGGAACTATTAATGCTGTTTTCAATGTAGATGGAAATGTCCCTATTTCGAATGAAATGTTTATGAGTTTAGCGAGAGGTTCAGATATCACGTCAGCCAAGTGTTTTATCAGAGAGTATGGAATATTGTCATGTCCACTTGAATTTTTTTTTGAAATGTGGAATATAATTGATCTCACTTCGGAAAAGGTGATAGGTAATAAAAAAAAGGAATTACTTACACTTTTTGTCCTGATAGCGTTCAAAATTATATTATTATTTGAAGTTAATCTTTCTACTGAATTTATAAAATGTTGATTGAAGGCATTTGCGACTTCGTTTGGGTCAGAATATTCTCTGCCCTCGCCATCAGTATAGCTGCTTGGTTGTTGTTTACTTTTATTACCCGTGTTATCGTGAATAATTTGCCAGGCTGTTTTTGACATGTTCTTTGAATTTATTAACTTCATGTCATAATATGATTTCTTTGCTTGCACTACTTTAGTCTGATGTAGTTTTTTAAGATGTTTATACCTTTCATACAAGGCAGGGTTGGTGGATTCATTACAAATTTGGAATATGTCTCGTAGAAAAGACCCTTCATTAATGATTTCGAAAGAAATCCAAGGCTTTTTAGTAGGTCGTACTGTAATTTTTTTTTTAGTCCAAGGGAACGCCATGTCAACACATTCTGTAAATTTTTCAACAAATGTATTAAATTTATCATTGAATTCGATGTTATTGTCCAGGAAAGACCAATTACAGGCTGCAAGTAAAGATTTACAAGATTCGATGTTGTGCAAATTTTTAAAATTGCGGTCAGATCTATAGCGGTATTTATCCCGATCTGTGTGAATACTTTTAATATTAAAACAAACAAACTGAGCAAAATGATCTGACAGATCAGTATAAATGATTTTAGAGTTGTTTACATTTACATAGTCATTGCAGAAAATATTGTCAACAACGGTTTTGGATAATCCTTGTACGCGTGTGTAATCAGAAATACATTTGTGAAAGCCGTATGCTCTACAGACATTTAGCAAGACATTAGCACTTTTTTCAGTGAGATGATCGTCAAAATTAACGTTGAAGTCACCACATAGAAAATAAATATTCTTATTTCTAACTGTTTTATCTAACAACATCTCTACGGATCTAGTAAATGAACTTATACTGGTCGAGGGTGACCTGTAAAAGGTAGCAATGACTACCTTAGATCCGCCTATAACTAAATTGCACATAGTATATTCGAACTCCTTTTCAATTGATTTAACGATAGAACACATTGTATTACCCTTGATGTCATCGCGCACAAAAATGGCGACACCTCCTCCTTTGTGGATTTCCCTGCAGTAGTAACTGATGAGATTATACGAGCTGAGCTTGATGTTTGTTATTTCACTTTCACTGCACCAGGTTTCACTAACACAAAAGATTTCAGGCACGTCTAGAGTTTGCAGTAGTGTGTCCACTGCTTCGATTTTATTTCTAATACTTCTGATATTTATATGACATATTCTTATGACTACGTCTCTGCTCTCAGCTTCTTCTTCTCGTGAAAAAACCGAGACACATAAACTCCTTCAGGCCAGATAGCGGGATCAATCACGGCTTCAAAATTGTGAAGGTTTACGCTAATCTTGAACGATGAGTAGTACTCTGGATATTTGGTGACAAGTTTTTCACACGTTGCTTCTGGAAATTTTTCGTTGAATAGTTGTAACACCGATTTTTCAGTCGTGTCAGGTGCGAATCTTGACGCAAAGACGAAACCTTTCTTTGGCGCTACTTTTATTGAAGCATCTGTGACCTTTAAGGATCCAATGACGCCATTTGTTGAATTTCCCTGTTGTATGTTGGCCTTACGTTTATTGCTAATTTTTGTTGTCCATTCGTCTTCCACTTTTCTTGGGACATTTTCTTCTTTTCTATCCAATGTCTTGGGTTGCTTTTTGTTGTTTGCGGTGACGGTAATAGCAGTGATAGGACTTTTTTCGGTGGTGAAGTCATCTTGTTTCCTAAACCACTTGTTAGGGGGTGAGGTTGGAACCGTAGTTGTTGACCGATACAGGTGTTTGTTTTCTTTTCGAGGCTGCTGCTTTTTTGTAGGTATAGATAGCGATGCATTAGGAGCTGCTTTTTTTGCGTTAGTTGGTACTTCCAATAACCGTATTTGGACTCTTAATTCCGCAATTAGGGCGTCTTTTTGATTTATTATATATGCAAACAGTGTTGGACTCACATTTTCCCACTTGATGTGGTCGTTATCCTCCGGTATTGGACTCAGCACCACCTCCACATCAGTTGTATCATCGGGCTCTTCTTGTTTGTCACAGCATAAAACACTTTTATCTTTCAAAAAAGTTGCATTAATAAGTTTGGCACAACTTGGGTGATATAGTTGGGAACAGTTACGACATTTAACATCGTTAACCACTTTTACGTTACATTTATTGCAGAGTGTCGGATTCGCGTGTACACTTCTGCTCGCCATCTTTTAATCGTGGGGCGAGTAAAATTTCTATTATCTATAGTCCACCGCTCATATCATTATAAATATGCTTTGGATGCATCTTCTCTATAGACAATTTATGCAAAATGTGTGTAAAAGTAAATCATCGTACGACATCCCAGAACGATCATTTACATATTTACTTAGTTCTCGCCACGCCCCACGATTTTATTTTCGTCTGATCAATACTCTAGATTGATGAGGAAAGTGGTGTGATGACTGGAACCTGGTACCTACCTAATTATTTTTTAGCTTTTAGTACATTATCTGCATCATTAGGTAAATATATTTTTTTGGCCTCCTGAACTGTAAAACGTATGTGACGGATGCTTAGAAAGCTGTTCTTTACAAACGATGCGGTAAAATCAACGGAAAACACTAGGCTGTTACAGACATTTAAGAAGGAAACCGTCCTCACCATAATTAAGTCTATGTAACAGAATATTTGTTTACAGTAAAATATTTCCATAAATTATTTTCCATGTAATAGATTTTTGCAGTTCTTGTTCGCCAACGGATGACTTTTGTGACATTAGCCGATGAGAACTGTCACAACAGCTGTCAGTCAGTTGTCAACCTCCAATTTTTGAATAAAAATGATTTATTATTGAGATTTTTAAATAATTGTCGGCCAAAAAACTAAATACAAATCTCGTGGTAGGTGTATTACATTGTTCGGTTTTAATAAAGCACTCGGCGATGCCTCGTGCTTCAAAATTAAAACCTCACAATGTAAAATTTGACCTACCATACTCGATTGTAAATAACTATTACCTATATTATTTTTTAGCTATTAGTACATTATCTGCATCATTATTATGTTTCTTTACAATAAAACCGTTTAACTTAAAAATGTTTTTTACTTATTTTATTGTAGTTTTTATTTTTTCTAAAGTGTACTGTGTTCTACTTGTCAAGCCCTTTCAATTGATACCCATATTGAGGGGATTGAAAAACAATATGTAATCCGCCATTTTGTGGCGGCGGCCATCTTTGATTTACAATGACTGAATATGTACACATATGTAATTGTATCATAAGAACTAAAAATGTGTACCAAATTTCAGATCAATCGGTCAACAGGAAGGAGGTAAAATTTCAATTACTAGATTTGAACCACACAAGGCAAGCTAAATAAAACTATTTAAAAAGAGTTTTTGCGTTACGTTTTTTTTTTTTTAGACTGAAGCACTTGGGGTATAAATATCAAATAATTAAGAAGATGATGACAATTTTTTGAATCCGTTGCAACAGAACAATCATTTTAAATTTTGTTATTTAATATTTTAACGGGTTTTTACGGTTTTTCTACACCTATTCAATTATATAACAATCATTGGCATTTTTTTCGTGAAAAATCGTATCTATAATTTACCGTATCCGGCCAATCACAAATACAAATTAAAAAAACCACTGTTGCGCTGAACTAATGATATTTTAAATCGCCCGCCATCAACTCGTTCTGCGGTTGACAATCAACATCGACTCGCGTGGCAGCCATGTATTCCATTAAAATGAGTAAATTTGAGTATAATTTATTTCTTTAATAGGTGTAGAAGAAGCATAATATTACATTCGCTTATTAGCCCACAACACTAACTTGGGAGTCGGATAACTCAGTGCATATCAACTAATAATATTCTCTATAATCTCTTAATTTTATACCGAGATTTTAAATTACTCGCGGGGTGACATAAGAATTTTTCAGGACAGCGTCACCTATTAGGCAGTGTCCCAACTACGCCTAAACGCAACGCGATTACGCCTGCAATGGCGGTTTGCCATTTCTGATCTGTCACGTCAAAACCTATCTTTTACAAGGGTCATTGCTTTTATTACTGCAAAACTGAGTGTTAAAGTACCTGAGATGGGTTCCTAGTCATCCACAGAAGGCAAAGAAGGAGTTTGAGTAAAAAATACGATTTTTTTGATTCAAATTGGCACTGGTTAGGGCAACTTTAAATGGTCCATTTTCACTAATTAGACGTTATTTTCAATAGAAACTTCTTTATTGCCCAGTTCAAACCTTACCCTAGTCACAATTACCACAACAAACGCTATCAAGCATAGTGGAAAGTCAATGAGCGTTGTAAACAGAACGTCTACAATGTTATGTTTACTACACCTTCCCGCCATTGTTAGAATCCGCCCTCTTAACCGGTTTTTCTTTATTCTGTAGCATTAAATAGTAAAAGTCTCACATTATTAAGTACAAAACAAGAGTTCCTGGCAAGAAAACTAGCAGATCTTGCTTAAAAGAGCTCGTTTCATGTCTAAAACAGCGATAAATTGATTCCTTTGCGTTTGGAATTAAAAATAAACTATAATCGTCTCAAAACTTGCCAAGAACAATGAATAAACCCCTGTTTTTACCATTTCAGACTTGTACAGGTTCAATTCACGACAAATTTGACGATTTAACACTAATTCCAGTCGATTAACCGGTTTTTCTTTATTCTGTAGCATTAAATAGTAAAAGTCTCACATTATTAGGTACAAAACAAGAGTTCCTGGCAAGAAAACTAGCAGATTTTGCTTAAAAGAGCTCGTTTCATTTCTAAAACAGCGATAAATTGATTCCATTGCGTTTTGAATTAATAAATACACTATAATCGTCTCAAAACTTGCAAAGAACAATGAATAAACCCCTGTTTTTACCATTTCAGACTTGTACAGGTTCATTTCACGACAAATTTGACGATTTAACACTAATTCCAGTCGATAAACGATTTTTCTTTATTCTGTAGCATTAAATAGTTGTAGTCTTACATTATTAGGTACAAAACAAGAGTTCCTGGCAAGAAAACTAGCAGATTTTGCTTAAAAGAGCTCGTTTCATTTCTAAAACAGCGATAAATTGATTCCATTGCGTTTTGAATTAATAAATACACTATAATCGTCTCAAAACTTGCAAAGAACAATGAATAAACCCCTGTTTTTACCATTTCAGACGTGTACAGCTTCATTTCACGACAAATTTGGCGATTTAACTCTAATTTCAGTCCACTAGCCGGTTTTTCTTTATTCTGTAGCATTAGATAGTAACCGTCTTACATTATAAAGTACATAGGAATAATTTCTGTTTAGAAATAAAACTGATTTTAAATGCAAAATTATATTATCGTAATATTGTGAAATGGCGGATGCGCCGGGATAAATTGGCAAAAATATTTAGATTCGCCGGTGCTAGAACGTCGAATTGATATCAAAAATAAATACAAATACGTTAAATTGCGTTTGGAATTAATAAATACACTGTAATCGTTCCGAAACTTGTCAAGAGCAATGAATACACGCCCGATTTTACCATTTGAGACGTGTACATCTTTATTTCTCAAACAGTGGGACGATTTAACTCTAATTTAGTCGATTGGCAGGTTTTTCTCTAGTCTGTCTCATTAAATAGTAAAAGTCTCACATTATTAGGTACAAAACAAGAGTTCCTGTCAAGAAAACTTGTAGCTTTTGCCTAAAAGAGCTTGTTTCATTTCTAAAACAGCGATAAATTGATTCCACTGCGTTTGGAATTAATAAATAAACTATAATCGTCTCAAAACTTGCCAAGAACAATGAATAAACCCCTGTTTTTACCATTTCAGACTTGTACAGGTTCATTTCACGACAAATTTGACGATTTAACACTAATTCCAGTCGATTAACCGGTTTTTCTTTATTCTGTAGCATTAAATAGTTGTAGTCTTACATTATTAGGTACAAAAGAAGAGTTCCTGGCAAGAAAACTAGCAGATTTTGCTTAAAAGAGCTCGTTTCATTTCTAAAACAGCGATAAATTGATTCCATTGCGTTTTGAATTAATAAATACACTATAATCGTCTCAAAACTTGCAAAGAAAAATGAATAAACCCCTGTTTTTAACATTTCAGACGTGTACAGCTTCATTTCACGTCAAATTTGACGATTTAAGTCTAATTCCAGTCGATGAACCGGTTTTTCTTTATTCTGTAGCATTCAATAGTAAAAGTCTTACATTATTAGGTACAAAACAAGAGTTCCTGGCAAGAAAACTAGCAGATTTTGCCTAAAAGAGCTCGTTTCATTTCTAAAACAGCGATAAATTGATTCCTTTGCGTTTGAAATTAAAAATAAACTATAATCGTCTCAAAACTTGCCAAGAACAATGAATAAACCCCTGTTTTTACCATTTCCGACGTGTACAGCTTCATTTCACGTCAAATTTGACGATTTAAGTCTAATTCCATTCGATTTACCGGTTTTTCTTTATTCTGTAACATTAAATAGTAAAAGTCACACATTATTAGGTACAAAACAAGAGTTCCTGGCAAGAAAACTTGTAGCTTTTGCCTAAAAGAGCTCGTTTCATTTCTAAAACACCTTTAAATTGATTCCATTGCGTTTGGAATTAATAAATACACTATAATCGACTCAAAGCTTGCTAAGAACAATGAATAAACCCCTGTTTTTACCATTTCATATTTGTACAGGTTCATTTCACGACAAATTTGACGATTTAACTCTAATTCCAGTCGATTAACCGGTTTTTCTTTATTCTGTAGCATTAAATAGTTAAAGTCTTACATTATTAAAAACAAGAGTTCCTGGCAAGAAAACTAGCAGATTTTGCTTAAAAGAGCTCGTTTCTATTCTACAACAGCAATAAATTGATTCCATTGCGTTTGGAATTAATAACTACACTATAATCGTCTCAAAACTTGCAAGGAACAATGAATAAACCCCTGTTTTTACCATTTCAGACTTGTACAGGTTTATTTCACGACAAATTTGACGATTTAACTCTAATTCCAGTCGATTAACCGGTTTTTCTTTATTCTGTAGCATTAAATAGTTAAAGTCTTACATTATTAGGTAGAAAACAAGAGTTCCTAGAAAGAAAACTAGCAGATTTTGCCTAAATGAGCTCGTTTCATTTCTAAAACAGCGATAAATTGATTCCATTGCGTTTGGAATTAATAAATACACTATTATTGTCTCAAAACTTGCCAAGAACAATGAATAAACCCCTGTTTTTACCATTTCAGACTTGTACAGGTTTATTTCACGACAAATTTGACGATTTAACTCTAATTCCAGTCGATTAACCGGTTTTTCTTTATTCTGTAGCATTAAATAGTTAAAGTCTTACATTATTAGGTACAAAACAAGAGTTCCTAGAAAGAAAACTAGCAGATTTTGCCTAAAAGAGCTCGTTTCATTTCTAAAATAATGATAAATTGATTCCACTGCGTTTGGAATTAGTAAATAAACTATAATCGTCTCAAAACTTGCCAAGAACAATGAATAAACCCCTGTTTTTACCATTTCAGACTTGTACAGGTTCATTTCACGACAAATTTGACGATTTAACACTAATTCCAGTCGATTAACCGGTTTTTCTTTATTCTGTAGCATTAAATAGTTGTAGTCTTACATTGTTTTGTGGAATGGAATAAAGAAAAACCGGTTAATCGACTGGAATTAGAGTTAAATCGTCAAATTTGTCGTGAAATGCAGCTGTACACGTCTGAAATGGTAAAAACAGGTTTATTCATTGTTCTTGGCAAGTTTGAGACAATTATAGTGTATTTATTAATTCCAAACGCAATGGAATCAATTTATCGCTGTTTTAGAAATGAAACGAGCTCTTTTCTGAAAAATCTGCAAGTTTTCTTGCCAGGAACTCTTGTTTTGTACCTAATAATGTGAGACTTTTACTATTTAATGAGACAGATTAGAGAAAAACCGGCCAATCGACTAAATTAGAGTTAAATCGTCAATCTGTTTGAGAAATAAAAATGTACACGTCTCAAATGGTAAAAACGGGCGGGTATTCATTGCTCTTGACAAGTTTTGGAACGATTACAGTGTATTTATTAATTCCAAACGCATTTTAGCGTATTTGTATGTATTTTTGATATCATTTCGACGTTCTAGCACCGGCGAATCTAAAGATTTTTGCCAATTTATCCCGGCGCATCCGCCATTTCACATTATTACGATAATATAGTTCTTGCATTTAAAATCACCTTTATTTCTAAACAGAAACTTTTCCTATGTACTTTATAATGTAAGACTGTTACTATTTAATGCTACAGAATAAAGAAAAACCGGCTAATCGACTGGAATTAGAGTTAAATCGTCAAATTTGTCGTGAAATGAAGCTGTACACGTCTGAAATGGTAAAAACAGGGGTTTATTCATTGTTCTTGGCAAGTTTTGAGACGATTATAGTGTATTTATTAATTTTAAACGCAATGGAATCAATTTATCGCTGTTTTAGAAATGAAACGAGCTCTTTTAGGCAAAATCTGCAAGTTTTCTTGCCAGTAACTCTTGTTTTGTACCTAATAATGTGAGACTTTTACTATTTAATGCTACAGAATAAAGAAAACCCGGCTAATGGACTGAAATTAGAGTTAAATCGTCAAATTTGTGGTGAAATGCAGCTGTACACGTCTGAAATGGTAAAAGCAGGTGTTTATTCATTGTTCTTGACGAGTTTTGAGACGATTATAGTGTATTTATTTATTCCAAACGCAATGGAATCAATTTATCGCTGTTTTAGAAATGAAAAAAGCTCTTTTAGGCAAAATCTACAAGCTTTCTTGCCAGGAACTCTTGTTTTGTACATAATAATGTGAGACTGTTACTATTTAATGCTACAGAATAAAGAAAAGCCGGCTAATGGACTGAAATTAGAGTTAAATCGTCAAATTGTTTGAGAAATAAAGCTGCACACGTCTGAAATGATAAAAACGGGCGTATATTCATTGTTCTTGGCAAGCTTTGAGACGATTATAGTGTATTTATTAATTCCAAACGCAATGGAATAAATTTATCGCTGTTTTAGAAATGAAACGAGCTCTTTTGGGCAAAATCTGCCAATTTTCTTGCCAGGAACTCTTGTTTTGTACCTAATAATGTGAGACTTTTACTATTTAATGCTACAGAATACAGAAAAACCGGTTAATCGACTGGAATTAGAGTTAAATCGTCAAATTTTTCGTGAAATGAAGCTGTACACGTCTGAAATGGTAAAAACAGGGGTTTATTCATTGTTTTTGGCAAGTTTTGAGACGATTATAGTGTATTTATTAATTCCAAACCCAATGGAATCAATTTATCGCTGTTTTAGAAATGAAACGAGCTCTTTTAGGCGAAATCTGCAAGTTTTCTTGCCAGGAACTCTTGTTTTGTACCTAATAATGTGAGACTTTTACTATTTAATGCTACAGAATAAAGAAAAACTTGTAAATCAACTGGAATTAGAGATAAATCGTCAAATTTGTCGAGAACTTATGCTGTATACGTCTAAAATGGTAAAAACGGGTTTATTCATTGTTCTTGGCAAGTTTTGAGACTATTATAGTGTATTTATTAATTCCAAACGCAATGGAATCAATTTATCGCTGTTTTAGAAATGAAACGAGCTCTTTTAGGCAAAATCTTCAAGTTTTCTTGCCAGGAACCCTTGTTTTGTACCTAATAATGTGAGACTTTTACTATTTAATGAGACAGATTAGAAAAAAACCGGCCAATCGACTAAATTAGAGTTAAAAATTGAGAAATAAAAATGTACACGTCTCAAATGGTAAAAACGGGCGTGTATTCATTGCTCTTGACAAGTTTTGGAACGATTACAGTGTATTTATTAATTCCAAACGCAGTTTAGCGTATTTGTATGTATTTTTGATATCATTTCGACGTTCTAGCACCGGCGAATCTAAAGATTTTTGCCAATTTATCCCGGCGCATCCGCCATTTCACAATATTACGATAATATAGTTCTTGCATTTAAAATCAGCTTTATTTCTAAACAGAAACTGTTCCTATGTACTTTATAATGTAAGACTGTTACTATTTAATGCTACAGAATAAAGAAAAACCGGCTAATCGACTGGAATTAGAGTTAAATCGTCAAATTTGTCGTGAAATGAAGCTGCACACGTCTGAAATGGTAAAAACAGGGGTTTATTCATTGTTCTGGGCAAGTTTTGAGACGATTATAGTGTATTTATTAATTTTAAACGCAATGGAATCAATTTATCGCTGTTTTAAGTTCTATTTCTAGTGCAAATAGTAACGGAGTTACTGAATTTATTCCTTACTTAATTTCCTCACTGTATGTACCACTATTTTGCCTTATACTTTTACTTTATCAGCAATAAAAATGTTGGTGCACGTAAAGAAACCGCCAGGGATGTAGTGGTATCGAACAAATAAACGAGTGCAAAATAAAAAACCTGCTCTCCATTTGTGCTATTCAAAGATCGGACGCCAACAATCAAAGAATGTGGCCGCTTCATTGTCGATGAGCAGGTTTTTTATTTTGCACTCGTTTATTTGTTCTATATCACTATTTCCCTGACGCTTTCCTTACCATCATTATTTTCTTCAGTGTATTCCAAATTCTAGTTAGCTAGTGACTTCCCCTTGAATTCCACTGGAATTGTACCTTTCTCTATCATTAGTAAAAGCTTAGAAACCTTTGCGGTTTGATATAGAGAGTGATCATAAAGTTCAGAGACAGATGACGTCATCAACAATTTTTTTATGTCAAAAGATGGCAATTTAAAAACAAAAATCGACCTGTTCGAGCGTTTTTCGCAAAAACAGTACATAACTAAATGATGAATTTTGTGCGGAACTTTATAATCATTCTGTATATCTATAGGTAACCTAATTAAAACATACAACCAATTAAAAACGTCATTAACAAGTTTGCTTTTTATATTATTTTATTATTAAATATTTTATTCAGTACATATTTATTTTTTCCCATTTTACACTTACTCGTCAAATTCTTGATGGGTTTTTTCTGTGACCCATGAATTTTAGTGACAAGAGATCGAATCGCAACGTCTCCTTTGCCCCATACACCACTGGTCACTGCACCCATATGATGTGAAATGGAATAAGCGAAACGTATATAAATATATTAAACAATATATATACATTGATGCAAGGTATGTTACCGCCTCCGGTATATGGAAAAGGCGACCTGGCCTCCGGGTCGCCCCGCTATGCCAGGTCGAAACAAAAAATGTATTTGTAATGAGGGGGATGTAAGGAATCTGGATCCCTAGAGAGGGGAAGAGATTTGTTATTTTTAAGGGGGTCATATATAAGAACCACAAAGGATAAGCTGTAACCTCCGAAAGCTGTATATGAGCGTATACCAACGAGACGTTGTCACCTCCAACAGTGTTGCCGTACTATCGGAGGTCGTAAAGTCATATCTATATATCCGTGTCTTTAAGAATTGGTTGCTGTAATACGTTTTATTCAATTTCAAACGCAAGCTGAGGTTTCGCAGCTACGCGCGCGGACATTTGCGCGATAATTTGAAATTATGTTAAATAAATAAAATTGTCTTCGACCTTAGTACTTATGTCTGCGCTTAATATTAATATTTTTTGTGTAGCGAATATCAATCTAGGTAACATTTTTAATCCTTCCAAAATTCTTCTCGTCAATATCGTTATTTTTGCCATTTTGTAGGACGCGAACCGAATGGGGGGCAAAGTGGACACCTTAAAGATTACCACTTAATAAAAAATTGATTTCATTGATTGAGAAGAGAAATATCATGTAGGGTAGAGCGGGGCTAGTTGAGCAACGGGGTAAGTTGGGCAATCGAAATATCTCGAAAACTACAGACCACACGCTAATTCATCAAATGACGGAAAGAAGCGTACGCAGGAGGGGAACACATCCCACAACGACCAGTAACAACTTGTCGATCAAGTGAGGTATCAGGACGCTTTGTTTTTTTGCGACGAAAAAGTAAAAAACCAGTTTCGGTTTATATTTCTTCTGTACACGTTAAAAAGCAACCGTTTTCGGTCATGTAGGTGTGAAGCTTTCATAAATCTATTATATTTATGATATCTAGAATGAATTCGGTTCTTATTCAAACCGTTTTTTCATAAACTCACTTTTGTTTGAAATATTTCGTACGGGGCTAGTTGGGCAATGCTGGTCTTAAGTATGTTAACGATGATTAATTTTATATATCACATTAATATCTTTTTGTTGTATTTAATGTCTATTGATTGTCACATAACTGATGTTAACTAAGTATTATTTTAAGTAGAAATATTGAGACTATTCCAAAAATTAAGAGTAAAAAATGTTTTATTTAATATTTGAAGAAATAATAGTTTTTGTTTCACAATTATATCCCTATAAATAAGGGATAATAAATAAATAAAAGGATGATTATAAAAGGCTATTTTATTACATGTCTAGCAAACATTCACGTCATCACATGGGGTAGGTTGAGCATGTCTGATCTTGTTCACTTAAAGAACCGTAGCTCATAAACAAGATTTATGAGAGATAAATGACTTAGGACATGTTTAGAAAGGAATACATTACCTATCTATGAGAGCACATATCAAGGAATTTGGACTTATCGTTTAGGAGCTATAGCCGATGAAGTGAAAAATTGCTCAACTAGCCCCGCCCTACCCTACATATAATCTAAATACTGCCTATCAATGAAAATGCAACAGGGCTATTAACAAATTATAGCAACAAACAATTTTGTGCTTTTACTTTTTAGGTCGACTGAGGTTTAACTTGTATAAAATCGCCTTCATTATTTTAGATCTTTAATGTTGACATTGACAAAGAGACTTTGAAAGGGCTTTGATGCTTTGTCTTGGCCTACTTCTTCTTTGTTCCAACCGGTTAAAGAATCGTCACATAGAACTTCTTCTACACTGGAATACGAGCTCGCTTCTTCAACTATAGTAGCCCCAAGCTTAAATTGTCACGGGGTTGGGAGGGGAAATGATACACGGCCAACTTATCTATGAACTTCCTAAACTGATTCTGAAATAAACATTCTACAGAGGTCGGCTGGTCGGCTAAGGTGTAAAGAAATGGTGGCAGGACCGTATTCCAAAAAAAAATGTAGATTGAGTTGATCACTTGCCTCAGTACGTGTAACAAATTAATATTTTACTGTTCAACTTTAGAATACATTAAAAGTGCAAGCCTTAGAAAAACATATGCTCGCCAAAATAAATAAAAACAAATTGCTCACTTTAGCTAGTAATAATTCATAACAAAATATTAAATACGCGTCTAGAGCCAAGAC
This sequence comes from Diaperis boleti, assembly GCA_963583935.1. Classification (NCBI taxonomy): domain Eukaryota; kingdom Metazoa; phylum Arthropoda; class Insecta; order Coleoptera; family Tenebrionidae; genus Diaperis; species Diaperis boleti. The sequence goes on along the minus strand of OY757247.1, from coordinate 29,384,579 downwards.
ACGTGCCAAGAAAGACACCCGGTATTGCAATCTAGTCGACCAGTTGCAACAAGACAATGAAACCGGTTAGAATCTATATGGTATCGGTTACAACTTACTTGTCCCGCAATGTCTCGATTCCGACCAAAAATACGTGTTAAGCTTGAGACTACTATATCTGTGTATTTTTCTTTAATCCACATTCGTTACACACGATTTTCTCAGGTTGATTTCTTGTAGGGCGGTAATTGAAGGGCCCCGCTGACTCAAATATTTCTTCAGAAGTTACATGTTTTGCTTCATAAAGAAGTATTACACCATCGTCAGCAGCTAATTATAAATATTATTTTTTAATACATAATATACAGTGTGGAAATTAAGTAAGGAATAAATTCAGTAACTCCGGTAGTTGCGCTAGAAATAAAACTTAAAAAGCATGTGGTAGGGCTAATTATATCGCATCCGACTAATGCCGGCCACACACTACTCGCTACTTGCCAAGTACTTGCAAAGTACTTGACAAGTAGCGAGTAGTGTGTATGAAACTTGGCATATACTTGGCCAAGTACTTGCACTTCCCATCGTGTGTCGGAAAACTGCATCAAGTCAAAAGAAGGCGAGCCGAGTAATTTGAGACTTGTGTGTCAGCGCTACATTACGCGGTAAACGCACAAGTCGCCACCTGTGATAAAATCTTCTTTGCTTCTACAGTTTTTGAGAACATAGCGATTTGGTGATAGTATTTGTTAACATTTATCGTATACTGAGATGGAGTGGATGCATCTCACAAATTCCATAAACAACTACTATTATTCAAAGATGTTACCCACCATCTTCTTTGCTTGCGTTCTTTTTTTCTGTTTTTCATTAGAAGATCATTAGAAGATAAGTCCATAACATATTGTTACAAAAGCAGCTAAAGCCGTCGTATCGTCGTGTGCATCCATTTTTAACACTACTCGTCTTTCGACTTGTACTTCCCGAAAAACTTGCGATTTTACAAGTAGACACGTAATGTGTATGGATTAACTTGAACTTGAACAAGTACTTGTCAAGTTTCATCCAAGTCAAGTACTTGGCAAGTAGCGAGTAGTGTGTGGCCGGCATAACGTATACTTTTTTTTCATTAATTTTTTTGACAGTTATGACGTCATCAATATTTTTCTTTAATGGCAACCTACGTTTTTGATTTTACATAGACTTTTTTATTCTGATTTCAACGTTATCAAATACTCAATAGGTTAAGTAAGGAAAAGATCAAAAAAGGCACTAAAATTCAAATTTGTAAAATTTCAAAAAATTAACAGCTGTCTAATTTTATCAGAATTTAAGAAAAAAAACATAGAAATCCAAATAAAACTAAGTTCCCAAAAGCAATCAATGATAAAAAATAAGAAAACAACCCGAAATTTCAAAGTAGGCCTAACAAATTAACAAAAATAACAAAAAAACTTATTATATATATATATATATATAACAATATATATATATATATATATATATATATATATATTTATATATTTATATTATATAAATTGTTATTGTTGTTATAAATTAAAGATATTAGACCAAATGTTCCAACTGATGACCCTGCATCATCTGACAAAATCCAAGATCATAAAAAGCAGCCAATACATTTTGAATGATTTGGGGAGTTATTAAACTGCATTCATGTCGAATGCTTCCTTCAAGATCATCCAAATTGTTGGGTCGGTTTTGATACACCTTGCTTTGTAAATGCCCCCATAAAAAAAAAAAAACCTAATGGGTTTCGATCTGGGGACCTAGCCTGCCATTCTATTGGACCTCTTCTTTCATCTTCTTGGGAACACTTCGTCCAAATGATGCCGCACCGGGCTTAGTGTGTTGGAGCACCATCCTGTTGCAAGCACATATTATTATTTAGAAGTTGATTTATTATTTAATAGAGAAAAATAGTTGAGACACAATTATTTTGTACCAATTCAGAACTTGTCAACATTGTATTGGTATCTCTATGGTAGCGCCGTTTTAATTTATTTTTTCCTCATCTAACCTATTAAGTATTTGACAACGTTGAAAACAGAATAAAAAACTATTCAAATGTAAAATAAAAAACATAGGTTGCCATATAAAAAATATTGATCACGTCATAACTGTCAAAAAAAACTAATGAAAAAAGAATAGTATACATTCCTCAGATGCGCTATAACTAGCCTTATCATATGCTTTTTAAGTTCTATTTCTAGTGCAAATACTAACGGAGTTACTGAATTTATTCCTTACTTAATTTCCTCACTGTATGTACCACTATTTTGTCCTATACTTTTACTTAATCAGCAATAAAAATGTTGCTGCACTTAAAGAAACCGTCAGGGATGTAGTGATATCGAACAAATAAACGAGTGCAAAATAAAAAAAACCTGCTCTCCGATTTGTACACGTGCTATTCAAAGATCGGACGCCAACAATCAAAGAATGCCGCCGCTTCATTGTCGATGAGCAGGTTTTTTATTTTGCACTAGTTTATTTGTTCTATATCACTATTTCCCTGACACTTTCTTTACCATAATTATTTTCTTCAGCGTATTCCAAATTCTAGTTCAGCTAGTGACTTCCCATTGAATTCCACTGGAATTGTACCCTTCTCCATCATGAGTAAAAGCTTAGAAACCTTTGCGGTTTGATATAGAGTGTGATCATAAAGTTCCGCACAAGATTCATAATTTAGTTATTTACTGTTTTTGCGAAAAAAGCTCGAACAGGTCGAAAAAAAATTGCCATCTTTTGACATAAAATTTTTGTTGATGGCGTCATCTGTTTCTGAACTATGACAGCGTCATCAATTGCTTTAAATGGCAACTCCTAACTTTTTTTGGGTTTTAAATACAATTGTCTGTTCAACAAGATTAAAAAATTGATATTTTCCATAGCTTTTGTTTTGATTAATACACTCCATGAATACTCGACCAATCATCGCGATGATAATTTTAAATTTTGACCAACGACAGAAGTTGCTAAGTGATTAAAAGCTAGGTAGGTTTTATACAGTAAGCTGCGTAGCTTTTTTTTTTTTTTAGAAGAAGTGTTGTCAAAATGTTCTTCAACATTAACATTAACAAAAAAATTACGTTTAACATCAAAAATAAAATTGTTATTAGTTGAAAAAAATTGGAAAGCAAACAACAAAAAATGAAAAAAAAATTGATTAAATTGAACGCAAGTGCGCAAATTGCCACCCATCAATTATTTGACACATTCCCAGACCTGTTTTAACGCTTTGAGCACTTCGTTCAATCACTTCTGGAATAATCTGCGCCATTTCATCACGGATTCGTAGTGAAATAGTACTTTTTCAAGGAATAAAAATTTAATTTACACAATTTTTAAGTCAAAAACAAAAACAGTAAATAACTAAATTATGAATCTTGTGCGGAACTTTATGATCACACTCTATATCAAACCGCAAAGGTTTCTAAGCTTTTACTCATGATGGAAAAGGGTACAATTCCAGTGGAATTCAATGGGAAGTCACTAGCTGAACTAGAATTTGGAATACGCTGAAGAAAATAATTATGGTAAAGAAAGTGTCAGGGAAATAGTGATATAGAACAAATAAACTAGTGCAAAATAAAAAACCTGCTCATCGACAATGAAGCGGCGGCATTCTTTGATTGTTGGCGTCCGATCTTTGAATAGCACGTGTACAAATCAGAGAGCAGGTTTTTTTTATTTTGCACTCGTTTATTTGTTCGATATCACTACATCCGTGACGGTTTCTTTAAGTGCAGCAACATTTTTATTGCTGATTAAGTAAAAGTATAGGGCAAAATAGTGGTACATACAGTGAGGAAATTAAGTAAGGAATAAATTCAGTAACTCCGTTAGTATTTGCACTAGAAATAGAACTTAAAAAGCATATGATAAGGCTAGTTATAGCGCATCTGAGGAACGTATGACGTCATAATTTTTTTTTAATGGCAATCTATGTTTTTTTATTTTACATTTGAATAGTTTTTTATTCTGTTTTCAACGTTGTCAAATACTTAATAGGTTAGATAAAGAAAAAATGAGTTAAAACGGCGCTAAATTTCAAATTAGTAAAATTTCAAAAAAATTAACAGAACTGTCTAATGTTACCGGAATTTAAGAAAAAAACCATAGAGATACCAATACAAAGTTGACAAGTCCTGAATTGATACAAAATAATTGTGTCTGAACTGTGCAGGGTCATCAGTTGGAACATTTGGTGTAATATCTTTAATTTATAACTGTTCTAAGTTTTTTTGTTATTTTTGTGAATTTGTTAGGCCTATTTTGAAATTTAGGGTTGTTTTCTTATTTTTTATCATTGATTGCTTTTGGAACTTAGTTTTGTTTGGATTTCTGTTTTTTTTTTTTAATTCTGATAAAATTAGACAGCTCTGTTAATTTTTTGAAATTTTACTAATTTGAAATTTAGTTAATCTATTGAGTATTTGATAACGTTGAAATCAGAATAAAAACTCTATGCGAATGTAAAATCAAAAACATAGGTTGCCATTAAAGAAAAATATTGATGACGTCATAACTGTCAAAAAAAAAGTAATGAAAAAAGTATACGTTAGTCGGATGCGATATAATTAGCCCTACCACATGCTTTTTAAGTTTTATTTCTAGCGCAAATACTAACGGAATTTATTCTTTACTTAATTTCCACACGGTATATGTATTAAAAAATAATATTTATAATTAGCTGCTGACGATGGTGTAATACTTCTGAATGAAGCAAAACATGTAACTTCTGAAGAAATATTTGAGTCAGCGAGGCCCTCCAATTACCGCCCTACAAGAAATGAACCTGAGAAAATCGTGTGTACATTGAGACATTGAGGGACAAGTAAGTTGTAACCAAAACCATATAGATTCTAACCGGTTTCATTGTCTTATTGCAACTGGTCGACTGGATTGCAAAACCGGGTGTCTTTCCCGGCACGTGTCTTGGCTCCATACGCGTATTTAATATTTTGTTATAAATTATTACTAGCTAAAGTGCGCAATTTGTTTTTATTTATTTTGGCGAGCATATGTATTTCTAAGGCTTACACTTTTAATGTGTTCTAAAGTTGAACAGTAAAATATTAATTTGTTACACGTACTGAGGCAAATGATCAACTCAATCTACATTTTGGTCCTGTCACCATTTCTTTACACCTTAGCCGAACAGAATGTTTATTTCAGAATCAGTTTAGGACGTTCATAGATAAGTTGGTAGTGTATCATTTCCCCTCCCAACCCCGTGACAATTTAAGCTTGGGGCTACTATAGTTGAAGAAGCGAGCTCGTATTCCAGTGTAGAAGAAGTTCTATGTGACGATTCTTTAACCGGTTGGAACAAAGAAGAAGAAGGCCAAGACAAAGCATCAAAGCCCTCTCAAAGTCTCTTTGTCAATGTCAACATTAAAGATCTAAAATAATGAAGGCGATTTTATACAAGTTAAACCTCAGTCGACCTTAAAAGTAAAAGCACAAAATTGTTTGTGGATATAATTTGTTAATAACCCTGTTGCATTTTCATTCATAGGCAACATTTAGATTATACAGGCTGTCCCATTTAAAACTCCCCATTCCAGATTTCTCCGGATTGATTATGCTGATTGAAAAATCCTCGGACAGGTCGATTTTGTTTGCCAGGGGCACATCTTTTCAGGTTCTTTTCAACTCCCGGCATTTCGCCCTCTTCTCGAGGGGGCTGTTAGCCCCAAAATCTTAAATGGCACTATGGGTCGAGTGATGCCTCATTTGAAAGGTATTGAAGGTCTCTCTAGAACTAACCACTTACTTTTCAATATCTTGCAGTTTTGACGGTAAAAACAATAATTTTCTAATTTCAAAATAATCCACATTTTCTCATGTTATGTCCCACAGAAACCACAAAGACCAACATGTAATTTCTGAAATTAAATTTATTGAAATTTTTGTGTCATTAGGTTGTTGATTTTGATTGCTAAATAGCGCGAAGGAGTTAAAACTGAATGTGGAGTATACGACACGATTATTTTTCAATAAAATGATCTAATTAACGTAATAAATGTTGGATATGGCCACCATTCATTTCCATGCAAAAATACAGACGATTTTCAAAACTGTTCGTGATGTTACAATTTCAACAAGCCTAATTTCAGTAATAACATGTTTGTCTTTGTGGTTGCTGTGGAACACAGCATGAGAAGATGTGGATTATCTTGAAAATAGAAAATTATCGTTTTATGCGGTCAAATCACCAAAAAATTTAAAAGTAAGTGGTTAGTTGTAGAGAGGTCTCCAATACCTTTCAAATGAGGTATCACTCGACCCATAGTGCTATTTAAGATTTTGGGGCTAACAGCCCCCTCGCAAAGACGGCGAAATGCCGGAACTTGAAAGGAACCTGAGAAGATGTGCCCCTGGCAAACAAAATCGACCTGTTCGAGGATTTTTCAATCACAATAATCAGTTCGGAGAAATCTGGACTGGGGAGTTTTAAATGGGACAGCCTGTATGTATAAGATATTTCTGTTCTCAATCAATGAAATCAATCTTTTATTAAGTGGTAATCTTTAAGGTGTCCACTTTGTCCCCCATTCGGTTCGCGTCCTACAAAATGGCAAAAATTACGATATTGACGATAAGAATTCTGGAAGGATTAAAAATGTTACCTAGATTCATATTCGCTGCACAAAAATTATTAATATTAAGCGCAGACATGAGTACGAAGGTCGAAGACAATTTTATTTATTTAACATCATTTCAAATTATCGCGCGAATGTCCGCGCGCGTAGCTGGGAAACCTCAGCTTGCGTTTGAAATTGAATAAAATATATTACAGCAACCAATTCTTAAAGACACGGATACATAGATATGACTTTACGACCTCCGATAGTTCGGCAACACTGTTGGAGGTGACAACGTCTCCTTGGTATTCGCTCATATACAGCTTTCGGAGGTTACAGCGTATCCTTTGTGGTTCTTATATATGACCCCCTTAAAAATAACAAATCTCTTCCCCTCTCTAGGGATCCAGATTCCTTACATCCCCCTCATCCCAAATATATTTTTTGTTTCGACCTGGCATAGCGGGGGGACCCGGAGGCCAGGTCGCCTTTTCCATATCCCGGAGGCGGTAACATACCTTGCATCAATATATACCGCCTCCGGTATATGGAAAAGGCGACCTGGCCTCCGGGTCCCCCCGCTATGCCAGATCGAAACAAAAAATATATTTGGGATGAGGGGGATGTAAGGAATCTGGATCCCTAGAGAGGGGAAAACATTTGTTATTTTTAAAGGGGTCATATATAAGAACCACAAAGAATACGCTGTAACCTTCAATTTCAAACGCAAGCTGAGGTTTTCCAGCTACGCGCGCGGACATTCGCGCGATAATTTCAAATTATGTTAAATAAATAAAATTGTCTTCGACCTTCGTACTCATGTCAGCGCTTAATATTAATAATTTTTGTGTAGCGAATATCAATCTAGGCAACACCTTAAAGATTACCACTTAATAAAAAATTGATTTCATTGATTGAGAAGAGAAATATCATGTACATATAATCTAAATGTTTAAATATAATCTAAATTAGATCCAAAAAAACCGTTTTGATGAATTAATTCCCAGCAAGCTGGAAATCATGTCAAAACCTTTATTTGGTCCTAAAGAAGCGTAATCTGAGTTTGCACCATCCCAAGAGGTGAGCTTAACTTATGGGAGCCCAAAAAGAATTAAATTTTTGCACTTTTTTCAGTCTTTTGCTTGTAGCTTGAAAATAGTGCGTCGGGCGGAAAATGACACTCTATTCAATATTAAAGAGGGTTAAATTCTACGTAGAATGAGTAATCTTCAAATTCGGTTCAATAGTGTAGCCGAAATCAAAAGTTAGAAACCGGGAAATTTTCTCATTTCAATGCAAACTTACATTTTGCGACTTTCCAAGACTACCATCATTTTCACAACCAGATCAGTTTTAAGATGAATTGCTTGAAGCACGTCTTCATCTTGCCACCATTCACCAGCAGCCAGGAGGCAATTTTTAAACTCAATTGTTGACACGCAAGACCTTGAAGTTGAAGGTGCTTTTTGTCTTTCTTTGCTATACTTCTTTTTATCAATGTTTCTATCCCTAGTTGTTTCACTGTAGTTGAGGCCTCAACACGTAACGGTCTGTCACAAATTAAACACTCCGGGTCAGTCGTGTCTACGTTATAACACTTTCTTTCACGAATAATAAATTTTCCAAACTTTATTTATCAAACCATAGAGATAAATTTTGAAGAATTTAAGGAAAAACCGATTTTGAATGTATGCAAAATTTAGTCTTTCAGAATGACTGAACCTGAAAATTGATACCTATATAACGTGAAACTTTATTCTCTACAACTTTTATTCTGTTTTTTTTTCAATAAGAGTATTTTTTTAAAATGTAAGTTTGCACTGAAATAAGAAAATTTCCCGGCCTTTTAACTTTTGATTTCGGCTATACTACTGAACCGAATTTGAAGATTTGTCATTGAATAGAATGTCATTTTTCGTCCGACGCACTATTTTCAAGCTACAAGCAAGAAACTGAAAAATGCAAAAATTAAATTCTTCTTGAGTTCCCATAAGTTAAGCTCACCTCCTGGGATGGTGCAAACTCAGATTACGCTTATTTAGGACCAAATGAAGGTAGTGAAACGATCTCCAGTTTGCTGGGAATTAATTCCTCGAAAAATTCTTATTTGACTGGCCTAACAAACAATTTTGTGCTTTTACTTTTAAGGTCGACTGTGGTTTAACTTGTATAAAATCGCCTGCATTATTTTAGATCTTTAATGTTGACATTGACAAAGAGACTTTGAAAGGGCTTTGATGCGTTGTCTTGGCCTTCTTCTTTGTTCCAACCGGTTAAAGAATCGTCACATAAAACTTCTTCTACACTGGAATACGAGCTCGCTTCTTCAACTATAGTAGCCCCAAGGTTAAATTGTCACGGGGTTGGCAGGGGAAATGATACACGGCCAACTTATCTGTGAACGTCCTAAACTGATTCTGATATAAACATTCTACAGAGATCGGCTGATCGGCTAAGGTGTAAAGAAATGGTGACAGGGCCGTATTCCAAAAATGTAGATTGAGTTGATCACTTGCCGTGCAACAAATTAATATTTTATTGTTCAACTTTAGAATACATTAAAAGTGCAAGCCTTAAAAAAACATATGCTCACCAAAATAAATAAAAACAAATTGCTCACTTTAGCTAGTAATAATTCATAACAAAATATTAAATACGCGTCTAGAGCCAAGACACGTGCCGGGAAGGACACCCGGTCTTGCAATCTAGTCGACCAGTTGCAACAAGACAATGAAACCGGTTAGAATCTATATGGTATCGGTTACAACTTACTTGTCCCGCAATATCTCGATTTCTTTAATCCACATTCTTTACACACGATTTTTTCAGGTTCATTTCTTGTAGGGCGGTAATTGAAGGGCCCCGCTGACTCAAATATTTCTTCAGAAGTTACATGTTTTGCTTCATTCAGAAGTATGAATTACAGAGGGGTTCTTACCTTAAAGAATATTAAAAATTATGACGTTGACGTAATTTTGAATTAAATTTGACGTTTTGAACGGGTTACATGATTTTTAAAAGATTTCATAATTTTTAATATTCTTTAAGGTAAGAACCCCTCTGTAATTCATCAATTGTATCATTAATCTCTTGTTAAATTAGGCTGATGATGGCAGTAGTGTTCTGCCGAAACATGTTCCATTTGTAATTTTACACTTATTAAAGTTTGTGGAGTTCGACTTAGATACATTTAAATTTTACTTATTGTTACAATTAATTCCAGTACCTGAGAAAAACATTGCCTTGGTTACTTAACATGCCAGTACTTTAATTGTTCATTGCAATTTCCTCAGTTGCCAGATTTACTGTAAAAGAAACTTTCAGCCACATGCGAATCTAACACCAAATTTTTTTAAATATTTTTCTATTGCGTACTCTTTGCTTCTGATCACTGTACCATTAGTTTGGTGCGGCAATTTTTAAACACCCTGTATACAGTGTGGAAATTAAGTAAGGAATAAATTCAGTAACTCCGTTAGTACTTGCGCTAGAAATAAAACTTAAAAAGCATGTGGTAGGGCTAATTATATCGCATCCGACTAACGTATACTTTTTTTTTCATTACTTTTTTTTTGACAGTTATGACGTCATCAATATTTTTCTTTAATGGCAACCTGTTTTTGATTTTACATTCGCATAGAGTTTTTTAATCTGATTTCAACGTTATCAAATACTCAATAGGTTAAATAAGGAAAAAATAAAAAAGGCACTAAATTTCAAATTAGTAAAATTTCAAAAAATTAACAGAGCTGTCTAATTTTATTAGAATTTAAGAAAAAAAAACATAGAAATCCAAACAAAACTAAGTTCCCAGAAGCAATCAATGATATAAAATAAGAAAACAACCCGAAATTTCAAAGTAGGCCTAACAAATTAACAAAAATAACAAAAAAACTTAGAAGAGTTATAAATTAAAGATATTAGACCAAATGTTCCAACTGATGACCCTGCATCATCTGACAAAATCCAAGATCATAAAAAGCACCCAATACATTTCGAATGATTTGGGGAGTTATTAAACTGCATTCATGTCGAATGCTTCCTTCAAGATCATCCAAATTGTTGGGTCGGTTTTGATACACCTTGCTTTGTAAATGCCCCCATAAAAAAAACCTAATGGGGTTCGATCTGGGGACCTAGCCTGCCATTCTATTAGACCTCTTTTTTCATCTTCTTGGGAACACTTCGTCCAAATGATGCCGCACCGGGCTTAGTGTGTTGGAGCACCATCCTGTTGCAAGCAGATATTATTATTTAGAAGTTCATTTATTATTTAATAGAGAAAAACAGTTGAGACACAATTATTTTGTACCAATTCAGAACTTGTCAACATTGTATTGGTATCTCTATGGTAGTGCCGTTTTCATTTATTTTTTCCTCATCTAACCTATGAAGTATTTGACAACGTTGAAAACAGAATAAAAAACTATTCAAATGTAAAATAAAAAACATAGGTTGCCATATAAAAAATATTGATGACGTCATAACTGCCAAAAAAAAACTAATGAAAAAAGAATAGTATACGTTCCTCAGATGCGCTATATTTAGCTCTATCATATGCTTTTTAAGTTCTATTTATAGTGGAAATACTAACTGAGTTACTGAATTTATTCCTTACTTAATTTCCTCACTGTATGTACCACTATTTTGCCCTATACTTTTACTTTATCAGCAATAAAAAATGTTGCTGCACTTAAAGAAACAGTCAGGGATGTAGTGATCTCGAACAAATAAACGAGTGCAAAATAAAAAAACTGCTCTCCGATTTATACACGTGCTATTCAAAGATCGGACGCCAACAATCAAAGAATGCCGCCGCTTCATTGTCGATGAGCACTATTTTCCTGACGCTTTCTTTGTCATCATTATTTTCTTCAGCGTATTTCAAATTCTAGTTCAGCTAGTGACTTCCCCTTGAATTCCACTGGAATTGTACCCTTCCCCATCATGAGTAAAAGCTTAGAAACCTTTGCGGTTTGATATACATAGTGATCATAAAGTTCAGAAACAGATGACGTCATCAACAAAATTTTTATGTCAAAAGATGCCAATTTAAAAACAAAAATCGACCTGTTCGAGCGTTTTTCGCAAAAACAGTAAATAACTAAATTATGAATCTTGTGCGGAACTTTATGATCATTCTGTATATCTATAGGTAACCTAATTAAAACATACAACCAATTAAAAATGTCGTTAAAAAGTTTGGTTTATATATTATTTTATTATTAAATATTTTATTCAGTAGATATTGATTTTTTCCCATTTTGCAGTTACTCGTAAAATTCTTGATGGGTTTTTTCTGTGTGACCCACGAATTTTAGTGACCCGAGATCAAATCGCAACGTCTCCTTTGCCCCATACACCACTGGTCACTCCACGCATATGATGTGAAATGGAATAAGCGAAACGTTAGAACCTCTTCTTCGACGTTGCCATTTAGCAGAGGTGGTAAAGTAACATATGTGATACAAAAATTAAATTTATATAGTTGGAGGCGGCAAGGTGTCCTCGCTATATATTTTGTGGAACACTAGCGCCAGCGATATATGCTCGAACTAAAAAAAAAACTTGTAGGTACCGAGGCGACTTTGTGGCCTCCAACGTAAATTTTAATATAAGGTTCTAAATGGCTCCCTGATGCCAAAACGGATGAGAAAACGGAAAAACTTTAAATAGTTAAAAAATAAAAATAAAAATTTTAAAAATTCCCAAATTATTAATTTTCAAAGCATGCGTGACATGGTTCTTAATTCAGACCGCGGTGACACAACACTTACTGTTCACAAAACTGTAAGAACCGCCACGTATGAAGTAGCATCCGTCCCCGAAGATAAAATTTATAGAGTTAGGATGACAAACGTCGACGGTTACAAGACTCGTTTAACACTTTACCCTATGGATTTAGAACCTAATAGCATTCTAATTTGCTGTTGTAACAAAGCTATTAACGCACTCATTTTGAGTTTTTTCCATTGGTTAGACACACTGAACCTTGCACTGAACAAAATATCAGTGTGATTTTGTGGTTAAGGTTCCATGTAAGTCATCTCAAGTATATGTCAGGTGCAGAAAAATCAAAATTTAACAAAATTTCCTAAATTACCAAAATTGATTTTATTTGTTAAAAAAATTAAATTAATATGCAAATTAGGAAAAATAACATGAAAAACTTGTTTTGTAAAACTTAAGAGCACTCGTTCTTTACAGGCACTCCTGCCTACGGCAGTCGTGCTGCAAACCTGAACTCGTGTCTTAATATCAGTTTTACAAAACTAGTATTTCAATATACTATAAACAATGCTAATAGTATTGTTATATAGTCAACCACTTGTGAATGTATTGCTGGTTGACTTCCAACTTGTAGTTTATAGATTTCTTATTTTGTAAATATAGTCAGTTTACGCTCAGCCTCCGTTGTATTAAGACACACCTCCCACACGTTCCCAAGTACGAGTCTTTAAGAAAATTAAATAATAAAACATGGCGCAGTCGAGAAGCGAATAAATAAGAAATTAATACGGGAGAGTAGTGCATAAGTGAAAATACGTAAAAAATAAAATAAGCATGGAGCAGAAGATTCCACAGATGCGCTTTCAAGGCAACTTGGCGGAAAACTGGAAAAAGTGGCGTCAAAGGTTTGAAATTTACACCGTTGCTGCGGAAATAAGTGCGAAGAAGGAAAGTATTCAGTGTGCACAACTTTTACACCTAATGGGAGAAGAAGCCATTAATATATATAATACATTTACATTTACGGAAGAGGAAAACAACAAAATCGAGCCACTAAAGAAAAGATTCCAGGAGTACTTCACACCAAAGAAGAACTTAACATATGAGCGCTATAAATTCTTCACATTCAGACAAACGAATGAAACAATTGAGCAATTTGCCACTGAACTGAAGTTACGAGCAACTCAATGTGAGTTTGGTGATTTGAAGGAGGAGCTGATAAAGACAATGCTCATAACGGGTATCAAGGACGATCCCACGAGAGAAAAGCTACTTCAAAGGGAAGAATTGACATTGGAAAAAGCCATCGAATGTTGTGTTCTAACCGAACATTCCAGAAAGCAGTTGCAAGATATGAATTCGGTCCGCCCAAGAACAACGCAGGTAGTCGAGCGACAAGAAAAGGATACCGAAAACGTCCAAATAAACAGAGTAACAGGACAACGACCTCAACAGAAAACATCGAGAGACCAAGGTCAGCCCAAGAGGGTCCAGGCAAGAAGTTTTGGGGAGGAAAAGGTAATAAATAACTGTAACAGATGCGGCAAGACACATAGGATTAACAACTGTCTAGCTTATCAAAAAACTTGTTCCAAATGTAATAAACTTAACCATTTTGCAAAACAATGCAGAAATAATACTAAAGCTAATAGTAATGTAAGGGGGGTCAATGATATCGAATTAGGAGCAAATTATTTTAATATCGATAATATTGACTACGCAAATAACAGTTGCACAATGTTTTTAAATACCAGCGATATTAGCGGTAATGAACGAAAATTAAAATATAAAATTGATTCAGGCGCATGTGCAAATTTGATATCTTTATCACAAAATTTTGATTTTAATAACATTAAGAATGCAAATGACAAACTTGTTACGTACACAAAAAACACTATTCCAATAGTTGGAAAGTGCAATTTAAACATTCACTTTAATAATAAGAAAATTAATGCTATTTTTTATGTAAACCAAGAACCTCGTGAGTCTATCTTGGGTCTTAAAACTATAATTGAACTGGGTATAATTACCATAAATAAACAAATTAATAATATTGAAGAACAATCAAATGAACAGTACTCAGAATTAATAAATAAATACCGGAAATTGTTTGAAGGGATTGGCAACATTGGCAAACCATATCGCATAGAAATTCAAGAAAACGCGGTTCCAGTTGTAAAACCGGTCAGGAACGTACCATTCGCATTGGAGAATAAATTCAAAAAATGTTTAAAAGACATAGAAAGAGCTAAAATAATTGAAAGAGTTCATGGTAGTGTAGAATGGATTAATTCTTTTGTTATAGTTAGGAAAAATAATAATTCGATTAGAGTATGTTTAGATCCGCAAGAACTAAACAAAGTCATTAAGAGTCGAACTTACAAATTACCTAACATTGATGAAATCATGTCGAAATTATCAGGCTCAAAATATTTCTCAACTTTAGATGCTGCTAGTGGTTTTTGGAATATTCCATTAGATAAAAATTCTAGTAAGCTTTGTACATTTGGCACCCCTTTCGGCAGATATCGATTTCTAAGAATGCCATATGGTATCAAAACAGCTAGCGAAGTATTTCAGGAATACTTCAAAGAAATATTCACCATAAATGGAGTAGAATTATATATTGACGACATATTAATTAACGCTGAAAATAAAGTTGAGCACGACAAAATATTAAAACAAGTTTTCGAAATTGCAAAAAAACATAATGTCAAATTTAATTTAGAAAAGTGTAAATTGGGTCTCAGTGAAGTAAAGTATTTAGGGTACAAATTCTCAGAAAAAGGCATCACAATTGATGAAAACAGAATCGAGGCCATCAATGAAATGCCAACGCCAAAAAATAAAAAAGATGTTCAAAGATTTTTGGGCATGATAACGTACGTCGGTAAATTTATTGAAAATCTCTCAGAAAAAACGTATCCATTAAGACAATTAATAAAATTAAATAATGCTTTTGTATGGGAAGAAGAACATCATAGAGCGTTTATAAAATTAAAAGATCTTGTAGCTAAAAGTGTGACATTACAATATTATAACCCAAATGAACCATTAACGCTATCAGTAGACGCATCCAAAAATGGGTTAGGCGCGGTTTTAATTCAAAACAATGAACCATGTGCGTTTGCTTCACGAGCAATGACAGACACTCAAGAGCGATATGCACAGATTGAAAAAGAATTGTTAGCGATTTGTTTTGGTGTAAACAAATTTCATCAGTATGTTTATGGCAGAAAATTTGAAGGTGAAACAGATCATAAACCTTTGGTGTCAATATTTAAAAAATCATTGTACGAATGTCCAGCCAGATTACAGAGAATGTTATTGTCTCTACAAAAATATAATTTCAATTTAAAATATAAACCGGGAAAAGACTTGATAATTGCAGATACTCTTTCTCGAGCGTATGTAAATAAAAAATACGACGATAATTTAAATTTAGAAGGACAAGTATGTTTAATAGAACAAAATTTAATTATAAATGACGATGCACACAATAGATTAATTAATGTTACTGAAAATGATAAAGAGATGCAAAAAATTAAGTCATATCTGAGAAATAATTGGCCTTCAACCATAAACAAAGTTCCATCTGAAATAAAACCTTATTATAAAATACTATCAGAAATTACAGAGGGTAATAACGGATTGCTGTACATTACATTGCGCGTGATAATTCCACAAGCGTGGAGAAATAAAATATTACATCATATTCACACAGGTCATTTTGGGATCACTAAATGCATACAACGTGCGAAAAACACTGTATATTGGCCAAATATCACGAACCATATAGAAAATTTAATAAACAAATCCACAAGTTGTAATAAATTTAAAAATTCAAATATAAAACAGCCGATGATTTGTCATCAAATAATAAGACAACCGTGGCAAAAACTGGGTTTAGACTTGTTTCAAATTGAAAGTGATATTTATCTTTTAATAGTAGATTATTATTCGAAATACCCTGAAATTATTAATCTAAAGAAAAATTCAACTTCTGCAAACATCATTCAAAATTTAAAACAAATATTTGCCAGACACGGAATACCAAAATTAGTTGTGTCTGATAGTGGTACTAACTTAAAAAGCAACGAATATGTAAAGTTCGCCCAAGATTGGAATTTTGAAATTATACAATCCTCACCCTATCACCAACAATCGAACGGTATGGCAGAACGAACTATACAGACGGTAAAGAACTTAATTAAGAAATGTAAGGAAAATAATGAGGATGTTAGTTTAGGTTTATTAGCTTTAAGAAACACTCCAGTCTATGGCACATTTAGTCCGGCACAGTTATTAATGTCGCGATATTTAAGAGACAATCTGCCAGTTCCTGAAAACAAATTAACTCCGAGAGTCATAAACAAGAATAAATTTAACTCAACAATAGATAAGCACCAGTTTAAGAGTAAGTACTACTATGATAAAAAAAGGGGTAAGAACATCAGACGAAATTCAAATAGGTCAAACAATAAGATACCAAGATAGACCAAAAGGTATCTGGAAATTAGGAAGAGTTATAGGTAAAATTAGAAATAGAACTTACAAAATTGAAAAAGGGGATGGAAGATGTATAATTAGAAACTCAATTTATTTAAGGAACACAAAAGAAATTGTAAATCATCATGCAAACCCTGATTCAAATTTTGTATATGACCCTGATGGACATGTTACATCAGATGAAACAAAAAATGTAAGTGCTAGCAACGCTGAAACAGAAGACATTAGTGCTCGTGCTTCAACATCCCAAGAACCACAGTTAAGTGAAACCGAAAGTGTAAATAGTGGAAGTGCTTCGACTTCAAAAGACACTGAAGATAGTGACGTGACAGAAAAGCAAACATGTTCGCGTTACGGTCGTTTAATTAAGACTCATAAATATAAGGATTATGTTAAATAAATTTAAGACTGTGTAAGAATAGATTTAATTGAATAGCTTAGTAAGTTAATGTTAACCATTAAATTAAAAAGGGGAGATGTTATAATATAGTCAACCACTTGTGAATGTATTGCTGGTTGCAGACTTCCAACTTGTAGTTTATAGATTTCTTATTTTGTAAATATAGTCAGTTTACGCTCAATAATACAAACTTTCAAATTTAAAAAAAGCCATTATGATTCCATTATAAACGAGGTCATGATGTCATTAAATGGGTGCCTAATGAGTGTCATTATAACCTAATGCACTATAAACGAGCCCATGATGTCATTAATAGGTTCTTAATGATCATCATTAAAACCTAATGTTCCTAAAGTGAAAGTGAAAGTTAAAAGATTTGACCTTCCCAAGTGCAGTATATACTACTGTCCTTATTCCCACTGCAAGGTTACCATCAATCTCAGCAATCTTCAGAAAAGTCAAGATCCTACGCTTTGGCCGAATGGTGCACAAATTAGCAGATTTCTTCATCCAAGAAGGGTACAGCAAGCTGTCAGATAGACAACAAGAAAGGTCCACTCAACGATAGCAAACAATTTGCATTTCATCAACAAGGAGTTACTGTATTTCACCAAAATATGAGTTCTGTCAAAAATAAGCTTCATCAAATACAAGCTTATATTGCAGGTAAAAACTACTCCATATTGTCAATGTGTGAGCATTGGTTACGCGACGAGGAAGCTCCCTGTTTCCCAATCGAAAACTATGTGAACGTCTCGGCATTTTGCCGGAAGAATACCATCGGAGGTGGAACAATTATCTTTGTAAACTCTACACTTGAATCTAGAGAAATCGATAGTATAGAATCTGTTTACCATGAACAGCACATAGAACTCTCATGTGCTCTCATAGTCAAATACAATGTTTACATCTTCTCTGTTTATAAATCACCATCTGGAGATTTTAATATCTTTCTTGAGGTACTAGCCAAGGCCATTGAAAGTATAGGACGTCAGCGACAAATCATTGTAGCAGGAGATTTCAACGTCCACTTTGGAACTTCCCATAAAAATAACATAGAACTTTGCGATCTACTAGAAACGTACCAACTTTTACCCATGATAGCTGTAAGTACGCGTGATCAGAACTGTTTAGGCAATATTTTCATAAATTTCAACTTTGACCACATTTCCACTGATGTAATCAAATCAAACTTATCAGATCACAAAAGTATTATCTTAAACATGAGCTTAACTATTAACAAAAATTGCCATCCCAAAGTTAAAGATAAAATTTGTAGACCTCTAGCAGAGAAGAGAAAATATCTGTTTTATAGTGCGGTAGCTGATTTGTCTTGGACATTTGTCGACAGCTCTGAATTAAATATTGAAACCAAATTCGATATATTTTGTAATAAAATCCAACAGGCATACTTGGCGTAATTCCCTGAGAAGCGATACAAAATTGGAAATAACAAAACATGGTTCAACAGTAATCTATATACAATGAGATACACTTTGTTGAAAACTGGTGTAAACTGCATCCGACTAATCAAAATTTTTACGACAAAGACAAACTCAGAAAACAATATAAGGATATAATTCAAACAAAAAAAAAGATATTTTGACAATATAATACAGAACTCAAATAATAAACCCAAATGCATGTGGAATATTATCAATAGTCACAGATTCAACAATAATAAAGACACAAAGCCTAATTTAATTTGCCCTAATGAATTTAATAACTATTTTACCAATGCTGCAACAAATGTCTTGGGCAATTCACATTGCTCAACTGACGACATCCCATTTCAACCTACAGTAAACCCCCCGACACCTTTTACTTTGAAGGAAGCGTCGTTTAATGAAATACGTCAAATAATACAAAAATTAAACAATAGCAATAGCAGAGATATTTTAGGCCTCAATGTTAAGATTATTAAAGTAATCAGAGAATTAATAATTGTTCCATTAACCAAATTAATTAATATTTAAAAAATTAAAAAGCCTTGAAACTGAAAAACAGATCTTGTTTAAATGAACAGAATAACTTCAATAATCCCATTATTAATTCACTATTTTAATTTTTCACCACTCAAACAAACTTACCAGATTCTCTTTGATCCATTTTTATTTTTTACATTTTATAAATAGTAATTTATTTCATACTGTGTCATATTTGTTAGTTTTACGTCAGAGTTTTGAGTCCGGAAAATGGGACTTTACAGGACAAGTCCTGTAAAAAAAATACAACCAACAAATCAAACTGTTGTCATAGATACTCAATTCATGGATGTTTTAATTCTGAATTCCAATTTCATTTTTTAAAATGAAAACAATGATTTAGTATCTGTAGCATGAAATAAAACGCATTACTAGATACGTCCGGAAACTTTTACAGTAACTTGTCTCAAAATTCCAGACTCAGCTCCTTCGTCGCCTCGTCTGTAGAACTGAGCACTATTTGGTCTGTCTGTTGTCTTGAAACATGTACGAACACACAACATAATAATAAAATATACTGTAACGCAACGTTGCTGTAACAAGTTGGTGTATTTTGGGGATATCTCAAGCAAGATTTGGGTGGGATGCTGGGGAATAAATTAACTACGTCAAATGAAACAAGTCTAGTGTCTGATGAAGTTTGGAAATTTCTAATTTTGGAGCAAAGATCTATTGAGTTTTTTATTGCAAATTTGTTATTAAAATCTAAATGTTGTCTAAGAATTGTATTAAGCCATTTTGAAAGTATTGATACAGGTGAATTTACAAAAGAAACTACTGGTCTAATGGGAAAAGGTTGAGTTTTATGTATTTTAGGTAGACCGTATAGTCTAGGTATGCAAGGATTCATTGGTATTAGTGTGAAAGCTTGTGGGTCAAAATATTTAACAGTTTCTGAAAGGTCTTTAAGCGTAGATTTAAGGTTGGAAACAAATGTTGTTTCCTTTAATTTTTGTTTTTAAGCTTTTAATCATGTTTGAATCTGAAATGTTCTTTGTGATATTGTGGGGGTCCATAGATAAGGTAGTTAATGTAGTTACTAGTGATGGAATGGTATCGGGTATCAATGGTGTATTATAATGATTGGTGATGATTTCTGTTTCAACTGCAAGTGTTTCTTTTACGTGTTGGATATTTAATGGTTGGACATTGTATTTAAGGCCTTTGCAAACAAAATTAATTTCAGACTCTGAAAATAAGGTATTGCTGTCATTTAAAACTCTATTGTGAAATTTATGATCTATAGCTTGACTACTTTGAATAGGTAAAGATTCTACATGGTCTAAGAGAATAGGTAAGGATTCTACATGATGGTCTAAGATGGACCTCTTATCTTTAAATGACATGTTTAATTGTTCAAAGCACAGGTGATCTAACTTTCTTACTAGATTCTCGTATTTCCGATGTGCTAAGTCTTGTAATCTATCTCTAATAAGTCTGTCCACATGGTCGAGCTGTAGGTGGTCCAGGGAGAAATTGATTTCAAAGTAAAGCCATTTGAGGTCTCTATTCACGATGTTGAGGTGGCGATAATGTTCTTTGATGCATTCTTTGATCCAGTTTCTCTCCGCCTGTCGTTTAATCTTCCAAGATATGTGGTTTTTGATTCCAGTCCATTAACGTAAATTACTATTACGTTATAAGTCCGGAAAACTCATTTTTACAGTAACGAGTCGAAATGTTTACAGACGAGGCGACGAAGGAGACGAGTCTGGAATTTTGAGACAAGTTACTGTAAAGTTTCCGGACGTATGTCGTAATGCGTTTTATTTCATGCTACAGATACTAAATCATTGTTTTCATTTTAAAAAATGAAATTGGAATTTAGAATTTAAACATCCATGAATTGAGTATCTATGACAACAGTTTGATTTGTTGGTTGTATTTTTTTTTTATTTCATACTGTGTCATATTTGTTAGTTTTACGTCAGAGTTTTGAGTCCGGAAAATGGGACTTTACAGTACAAGTCCTGTAAAATCATGTAACCCTTTGAAAACGTCAAATTTAATTCAAAATTACGTCAACGTCATAATTTTTTATATTCTTTAAGGTAAGAACCCCTCTTGTAATTTATCAATTGTATCATTAATCTCTTGTTAAATTAGGGCTGGGCAGAAGTGTTCTGCCGAAACATGTTCCATTTGTAATTTTACGCTCATTAAAGTTTGTGGAGTTCGACTTAGATATATTTAATTTTTTTAATTTAAATTTACTCCACCTGGATTTAAGAACATTCTTCTGGTTTATAAATATGGCTAGTCGGCCTAATCATGTTCGAAATTAATGATCAAGAGAAGATTCACCCTTTTAAAAATCTGGTTCCTCCAAAATTGCCTCAAGCTTCACATCACCCCAAAATTTATCTCTATAAGGACTGGAATCAAAAACCACATATCTTGGAAGATTAAACGACAGGCGGAGAGAAACTGGATCAAAGAATGCATCAAAGAACATTATCGCCACCTCAACATCGTGAATAGAGACCTCAAATGGCTTTACTTTGAAATCAATTCTCCCTGAACCACCTACAGCTCGACTATGTGGACAGACTTATTAGAGATAGATTACAAGACTTAGCACATAGGAAATACAAGAATCTAGTAAGAAAGTTAGATCACCTGTGCTTTGAACAATTAAACATGCCATTTAAAGATAAGAGGTCCATCTTAGACCATCATGTAGAATCCTTACCTATTCTCTTAGACCATGTAGAATCTTTACCTATTCAAAGTAGTCAAGCTATAGATCATAAATTTCACAATAGAGTTTTAAATGACAGCAATACCTTATTTTCAGAGTCTGAAATTAATTTTGTTTGCAAAGGCCTTAAATACAATGTCCAACCATTAAATATCCAACACGTAAAAGAAACACTTGCAGTTGAAACAGAAATCATCACCAATCATTATAATACACCATTGATACCCGATACCATTCCATCACTAGTAACTACATTAACTACCTTATCTAAAGACCCCCACAATATCACAAAGAACATTTCAGATTCAAACATGATTAAAAGCTTAAAAACAAAAATTAAAGGAAACAACATTTGTTTCCAACCTTAAATCTACGCTTAAAGACCTTTCAGAAACTGTTAAATATTTTGACCCACAAGCTTTCACACTAATACCCATGAATCCTTGCATACCTAGACTATACGGTCTACCTAAAATACATAAAACTCAACCTTTTCCCATTAGACCAGTAGTTTCTTTTGTAAATTCACCTGTATCAATACTTTCAAAATGGCTTAATACAATTCTTAGACAACATTTAGATTTTAATAACAAATTTGCAATAAAAAACTCAATAGATCTTTGCTCCAAAATTAGAAATTTCCAAATTTCATCAGACACTAGACTTGTTTCATTTGACGTAGTTAATTTATTCCCCAGCATCCCACCCAAATCTTGCTTGAGATATCCCCAAAATACACCAACTGCATGCGATGCACAGCAGAACATCAAGTTGCCTATCCGGCAAGTTGCTCTGAGGTTGGCAACATAAGGAACTTGTTGGGGTTAAAACGTCGGTTGGCATCCCTGCCTCCCTGCTAGGTGGAAGGGGAACCGGCCGCCATTGCACAGAGAGATTTCATTCCATTTTTAACGTTAGACGCAGCAAGACGTAACTAACGCTTGATTCTCTGTTTGTATCTGATTTTGTTCCACTATGAGTTCTCCTGTTTTAAAGTTGGGTGTGCTCAATGTTTAAACTGCATTGTCGAGATTTCACGTTACCAGAAGGATCGGTTGAATTGCGATTAACAATTGTGTGTGTAGTGTCGACCGGCGTAATCACAAGGTAACCTTTATTCTATCTATTTCTTTTTGCCATTCTCGATATAACGAGGATGCCATGAAATTGACCGGCGTTTGTTCCTCGTGCATAGCAGAAACTCCTAGATAAAAGACAGTGCATATTTTACCGTTAGTTCGCCATTTTGTACGCTAGGACGTCATAAAACTCGCCATCTTGAAAATGGAGTCGTTCCTACTTTGCACCTACATGTCTTGTAAAGAATGCTAGCCTTTGTTTAAAATAATGTTCACTATTGCTACTGGAAGTATTCCGTGCACCTAGAAAATTCGTATCAGTGTCATTCAGCGCCCTTTCTCTGCAGTAGCCTAAATTACCAAACTTATGAGTCACAGGCGCCCGAGTAACTTGCTAAAGTCGTTGTTGTAATTTGTTTTAGTTATTGTTGTCAATTTCACAAAGTTCAGATGTGTTGTTGATTTCTAGTTACCGAGTCCGAATCACAGGCGCGTTCAATTTGAAACAAAGTGGTTCTCTAACTTAACATAACTAGATTGCCACTCAGATAAATTTGTTAATAACTACCTGTCTTTCGCTATGAGGCCGACAGCAGCTTGCGGTTGTAACAAAGCTATTTTGGTCTCTGTTGACTTGAATTAACCAACACTGAGTAAGAACCGATGAATAAAGGGCAGAAAGTGGCAAAAAGCCACGCCGAATGTCAGGAGTTCTGAAAAAGTGCCTTATCGTTGTTTTGCGTCTCCTTGCAATTTCTCGTCATTCGCTCGTAACTGACATCCAGCGACATCCACCGTCGTAGAAGCCAAAGATCGGTTTTTAGTGTAGTTTGTGCATGTTTGTAATGTTTGTAGTTACGTTGCGCCCCGTTACGTGTTGCGCCCGCTGATGTCATCGCATTGTATCCGTGTCAAAATGGCTTCCAAACCAAACGTTGCGTTACAGTATATTTTATTATTATGTTGTGTGTTCGTACATGTTTCGAGACAACAGACCGACCAAATAGTGCTCAGTTCGTGGTCCGCGTTGCAGGCTGCTGTTAGGTGGCCCTACTTTCGGCGATACCTATGCCCATTGTCTCTTTGGGTATAGAGACCCAGAAAAAGGGAGTTGCTACTAATTCCTTGAACCTACGAAGTCAAAGTTGCAGCACTGTTTTCGGGCTACTGACAAATTGCTTGCTTCACTAATATTTAAAATACTAAATAACTAAAAGAATAGTCCCCGAGGGAAGTGCAGCTAACTTGGACTTGGTTTGGACAAGCCTTAGAGAAAGACCAACATAACTATGTCTAGGAAAATTCCGTAATAAACCCATTTCTCCTGGTCCGTTGGATGTGCAAGTTTTGTCCCCATGATAGTAAACTCTCTACAATTCTGGCTCCACTGACACACAATTGTCTTGTTCACTTCGCTTTAGTCTTTCCATTGGATCTACATGTGGTCCACCACTCTCCGACTTACAGGCACCCAACTTAGATAATTCCACGCGATTCACTATTCTTGTGTTTCCCTCTCAGATATTTCATTGTACCTGTCTGTTGTAAATTTCTGTAAACTACAAAAGCTCATAGTGGAATGAAATTAGCTGACTTAACCTCACTCATCATGTACACAAGCATTGTTAAATTATATTATTGTTTATTATTTTCTGAAGAACTAAATTGTTAATTGTTAAAATCGAATACTCGAAGCATTATTGTTAAAACCATCAAATTTGTATTGTTACCAACTTTTATACGAAGACACTAGAAATTGTTAACCACGGTACGAGATCACAAACTCCAAAAGCACAAAATGACTAAAACTTAATTAAACTTAACTTAACATTTAAAACCATAATTTTTGTGTTATCAGTTTACGCTCCACTCCTGATTAGCTCTCGCCATGTATCCAAGGAATCTGGGGTTTGTTTCGTTTGGGTAAGTTTGAATGTCCCGCCATTGTTTGTCTTGTCAAAAAAATAACACAACGTAAGGTTCTGCTTTTTCTTTCATTGTCTGACGATCATTGGCCCATCTTTAAAGTTCGCGGTTTGTTTCAAATTTTCAAATTTGACGTTTAGTGACGTCATTGACATTTCATTTCATGTTCAAATTCAAAATGTGGCGGTAATATAAAAAGGGGGTTATCACAGAATTGGTGCGTGTGACCAGGATACATGCAGCCGAGAGCGTCTTGTTGGAGCGTAAATTTTTTTGCGTTGAACAATTACTTCTTGGTTATTATTTACAGCAAAATTGTCACCCGATACTTGGAAAAGAAGAAAAAAAAACACCAAGGCCTAGACCACAACAAGAAGGAGGAAACGTTTGACGAAGTTGATGAGCATCCATGGAAGGAATTGGGGCCGAGGGAGAACCCATGCAGGAATTGGGGCCGAGGGAGAATCCACGTCAGCTTTGGCAATGGAGGAATTGGGGACCGGAAGGGCAACCAAGTCACATGGGGCACTGCAGAAGGTGGGGCCGACGGAGAACAGGAACCACTTGTTGGCAATAGGAAGTGGGGCCGATAGCGACAACAAATCTAGTGACCTAAGCGGCAACTCAGGAGAGACGAATAACGTTCAATAAGAAAGGCATCGGTCAGCAAAGAACAATGGAACTTTGATCCGGGCTACAAAGGCATGTTAGAGGTGCCACAGCGTGACCAGTTGAAAGGGTATAAACATTATGACAAAGATTTGGTGGTTCTGTTTTTTATTTTTTTTTGTAGGTGCCATCCGGCGAGGTACGGCGGACTAGGCAGTCGAACAACATCCTAGAATGAAGTGTCTCCATCGTTCTCGCTGGCTTCACTCCGAAAACACTTGGGGCCGTCTGAGATATCCCCAAAATACACCAACTGCATGCGATGCACAGCAGAACTTCAAGTTGCCTATCCGTCAAGTTGCTCTGAAGTTAGCAACACCCATGAGGTTGGCAACATAAGATTTTTTTTTTAATTCTTTAAGGGCTGATGATGGCACTAGTAGTGTTCTGCCGAAACATGTTCCATTTGTAATTTTACGCTCATTTAATTTTGTTAGCATGTACAGCTTTGGCCATATGAATCTCGTACAACCTCATTTTGACATCATTCTTTTTCCAATAACGTTTGTTGCAAAACAAATTTTGACAAAAAAACATGAATGAATATTATAGTATCAATTATTAATTGTTATATTATAATTGATGTATTTTGTACGAGATTTATTATTAGTTTATTTTATTTTATTTATTTTTTTTGTAAATAATTTTAAAGTATGTGTTATATTAATAAAAGTTTCATTAACAACCCTCACATTTTCATGTTAAATTAATTTTTTTTAACAGCACATTTTATATTTTGGTTTCAAATTTTATTTTTTTCTGTTCTTAATAATTTTTGGTGACAAATTTCTTTTTTTTTTGCTAACTGGTCATACTTTGGTGTCAAATTTCATGCTCATTCAAATGATAAAATAATTTTAAATAATATATATTTTTTTAAATATTTATTTACTACAAAACAACGTTCTACATCATATTTATATTTTTATATTTTAAATCTTCTATTGTAGTTGGTACATGCTTATATCTTTTAATATGGCTAGATCTTTTTCTATTTTAAAAGCCTTTTCTTTCGTACACTTCATTCTTCGATAAACTTAAAGTTGATTGTTTGACCTACTGCACCTTTACTAATTAAATATAATTATTTTTTTCAGATTTTTGATTTTCTTATTCAAATCTTCTATCGCTTGAGACGTAAATTTTGCAGTGAATCGATGTGGTACAACAAACTTTTGCAAAAAAATATGGTTATTTAATTCCTTTAAAAATGCACCCATGTTTTCTGCTTAATAGTTTAGAACTTAAAAGAGCAAATTACAAATAAAAAATTGTGAGCAAGAATCTTACATATTTATAAAAGAGCTTGTAAATAAAAGGGTACAGTAGTGGAGGTAGGTAAAACATGTCTGCCCATACTCGGTCGGTTGGGGAGCTAGGCCAGGGTCGGCGCAGGGGGTAGCTTGGACAGGGTCGGCGCAGGGGGTAGCTTGGACAGGGTCGGCGCGGGGTAGAGGGAGTTTTGCTAATGCTCGATTAAATTCGGAACGGTTCCGTTCCAATTTGTTCGTTAATGCTCGGTTCAGTTCGGAACTGTTCGAAAACAGCAAAACAAGGGTGGGCGCGGTGTGTGGTTAGCTTCAATAATATTCGATTCAATTCGGAACGGTTCCGCCCTAGTTTATTCGTTAATGCTCGGTTCAGTTCGGAACTGTTCGAAAACAGAGCATGGCAAGGGTGGGCACGGGGTGTGGTTAGCTTCGCTTATACTCGATTCAATTCAGAACGGTTCCGCCCCAGTTTGTTCGTTAATGCTCGGTTCAGTTCGGAACTGTTTGAAAACAGAGTAAGGCCAGGGCGGGCGCGGGGTGTGGGGAGCTTCGCTAATACTCGATTCAATTCGGAACGTTTCCGTCTGAACTACAAGTCAACACTTGTCAAGGCTGAGTCATCAAACTGGGCCAGGACCGGCGTTATAATCTGAAGGCTAAACTCCACTCAAGTCCAGACTTGTTCTCTGACGACTGGGTCATCAAACTGAGGCAGAACCGGCACTATATTCTCAAGGCTTAAAGTCAAGTGAGGTCAAAGTGGGCCAGAACCGGCACTACTTAACTACTCCAAGGGCCCCTCCCTGTAATTTTTCCGATGTTTTAATAGTAGTTATTCTGCTATTCGGGGCGGAAACAAATCCAACGAACATAACATAATAATTGCATTGAAAAATCCCTAGTCTACATTTTCTAGCCTAGGCAGGCAAATATTATTAAGAGGGCGAAGCATAACCTCCAAATGGACCTGAAGGTCACAGATTTCCTAAAGCCAAAAGATGTCGCTATGATGTCGATTTGTATTTTTTTATCCAACGCACAACCCCAGCCCCAATGTTAAGCTATTCCTCACCCGAGGGCGCTCTTATAATATTATCAAACTCATTTGTTTACCTTCAGATCATTCAGACGTTGTTTCTATCTGTTTCTCTTTCTCGCTTGCACACTAGGCTATCAATTTCATACGGTTTCGGGGACACTCTTGCGGCACAAAAAAGATCGTAAATAAAGCCAGCTTTCGAATGCTTGGTGAAAACACCCATATAGAATTGTACGTTTCGTTCCTATATTATGTCATTTTCTGATACACAACACTCAATAATACATCTTTGTCTTACCAAAGGAATCGGTCAACGAAATTATTGGGACTCTCCTTGAAAATACTTAATATAAACATGTCTAGGTACTGTAGACCCTTCGCATACCGCTGCAAGGGCCAGGCATGGGCGGCTTCTGATGAGTGATGGAAAGCACATGCTCCATGTGTACCTAATCTGACACTCAGCCGAAAGTGGTGATTGGAGGTAGAAACTATTATGATTTTTCAGAAATAAGAAACTTTTTTTTTATAATATAAAATTATTTTATAAAAATGATTTAATATACACGAGTAGATGAAGGTACTACGAGTAATATAATATATTATGTTATACATAGCACGTTTTTACATATAACAGAGCACCGTTATTCACTCGTGGAGGAATATTCATATTGTAAGGGCCCTAAGCTCTGAGGCCAAGTGTGTTGCCTACGTCCGCCTCCATCCCGAAAGCTAGGGATCCCAGGTACCAAAAAAAACACGAACGGAAGGGTCAAGAGAGGCTGGAAGAGTTTTGCTAAACATTACTGTTTCGTCCTTTGTTCTGGCGACAAGCGTTTGAGAGTTTCCAAAGTTCCCTAGATTGTTGTTTAACAAAGTGTACATTCAGTTTCCTTTTATCTAATTGTTAAATTGTTTAGTGCTGTGAGTGTTTAGTGTAATTGTTACAAATTTTAATTATTTTCGTTAGTTAGTTGTTCTCGCACGTGTAGAAATTATTGTCGACCGACCCAGTCTTTTCAGAACAAAGGTAAACTTTTAAATATTTAATAAGCCGAGGAGGGACGTCATCGCCTAGGGGAACCACCTGTGTCAGATAGTTCAAGCTAATTGATTTGATAACGGACTACCGATTTAAATTCAAACTAAGGAGGGAAGGGGTTAAGAGGGGACGCCGCTTGGGTAACGGTCATTTTGTTTTGTTTGGAAAAGGAAAAGATGGCGGCGCTTGGATATTATTTATTTGTAGTCGAAGGTACCCAAATTTCATTTAAATAATAGTTGCGATGTTTTACAGTTTGAATCCTTTTCTTAAATTTGCTTAATAATATTAAAAGATTCATAGACTGGTATTCAGATCACTTCAAAAACTATATTTTCTGGTTGTTCCTATCCAATGCGACGTATTTTATCAGTCTAAAGTTTTGGTAAACCGAAACGGCTGAATTTGACTTGAAATTTTGTGTTTTTATGTATCTGTGGTTTCCATCTCTGTATTTCTTCGTCTTCCATTTGAAGTGAGTGTGGTGTATGAAAGAAAGTACCTCGCTAGCCGTTCTCGCTTAGTTGTGAGAGTGCCGATCGTCACGGGTCGGGGCGAGGCGGTTAAGAGATGTGGGGCGGCGTCCGTACTTTTATTCGTCATCCGAATACCAGTATTTTTCAACTCTAATACAAAAATTATTGATAATCTGGAAAGGGGTTCAAACTGTATAACTTAGCTGTGTACCTGTTTGAATTCATACAAAAATTAGAAGGGGTTTATTTCTTGTAGATTTCGGGACTGTAAATGAAATTTAATTTGTTGACAGAAAAGGAAACACTCACTGCTTTGCTCAAATTGTAACGTTTATTGATTGGGTTGCTAATGGGTATGGGATGTTATTGAGACGACGGCGCGACGGCCCGGAAGCGGATGATGTCATGATGATCTCACCACGTATGGTAACGTAATTAATCTCGAATAGTCCACATGAGAACGTCTGGGAATAACTGTTCACATGGGATGCTCTAGAAGACTCTGTGGCGGTGATCTCATGCTGTACCACGCTCGTACAAGAGACTGATCTCATTATTCTAGAATAATTCATTGCGTCGGAAACATGATCTCATGATTCCGGGAATAGAATAAATCGAGAACGAAGGGAGCGGTATAAGAGGGATCAAACAACGGAGCAAGTCAGTCTATTGGAAGCATCGTGAGCAAGTGATCAGCGCGTGATATTGTGAAAGTCTGTACATTGTGAAAAGTTAGTCTTAGTAGTCTTTTTAATAAAAGTTGTAAATACGGTGTGCGCCAGAAAATTTCTTTAAATCCTCGAACCCGCCCGGCTCAGGCTACGTTACATTGGTGTCAGAAGTGGGATTTAAAGAAGCGGACGTAAAAAAAAGAAGAAGAAAAATC
Source organism: Diaperis boleti (assembly GCA_963583935.1). Classification (NCBI taxonomy): domain Eukaryota; kingdom Metazoa; phylum Arthropoda; class Insecta; order Coleoptera; family Tenebrionidae; genus Diaperis; species Diaperis boleti. Next base: position 29,354,276 of record OY757247.1, on the reverse strand, counting down.
GAACCAACCGGTACGTGACGCATGTCAAAGCAACCTTCTGGAAGAGTCACGAGAAGTAAAACCATGGAGGCTCTACAAGGACAAATGGCCGCTCTTCTAGAACAATTAGAAAAGAGACGACAAGAAGAAAGAGAAGAACAAGAAAAGAGACGACAAGAAGAAAGAGAAGAACAAGAAAAGAGACGACAAGAAGAAAGAGAAGAACAAGAAAAGAAACGACAAGAAGAAAGGAAAGAACAAATGGCACTTTTAGAACAACTAGAGAAACGACGACAAGAAGAAAAAGAAGAGCAGGAAAAGAGGCGACAAGAAGAAAAGCAGGAACAGATGGAACTTCTGAAACAACTCCACGCAGAAAAAGAAGAACAAGAAAATCGACGACAAGAGGAACAGCAGAGGATTTTCGAACAGCTTGACATTTTACAAAACACTTTTAAAAAAGACGTGGAAGAGAAGGTTCAAGTTGTGGAAAAGAAAGTTCTAGAAATTCAAGAAGTTGTAAAAGAAGAAGTTCTGGAAATGAAAGAAGACGTAAAAGGGATAAAAGAAGATTTGGAAAAGAAAGTCAAGGAAATGGAAACAAAGCTGAAAAGGATAACAACGGGGCAGTCGGTCCTGACAGAGCCGTCATCACAAAGGCTAAAACCTCCGACTTTTGATGGCCAGACCTCGTGGTTTATGTACAGGAGGCAATTCGAGGCAGCGGCCGAAATGAACAACTGGGGTGAAGAAGAGAAAGCCACTGCACTGGTGTTATCCTTGCGAGGACAAGCTCTTCAGCTGCTGCAAACCGTCCCGGAGAAGGAACAAAAGAACTACGTCGCTGTGGTCAACGCTCTCGAGCTGCGGTATGGAGACCTCCACTTGAACCAAGTGTACCAGTCGCAGCTGAAGTCACGAGTTCAGAAGAATGGCGAAAGCCTGCAGGAGTTTGCGGCGGACGTTGAGAGACTGGTACATCTGGCCTACCCAAGCGCCCCTAGCGAGTTCCACCACCAACTTGGAACAAGCGCGTTTATTGATGGGGTCCGCGACAGTGAGCTGCAGCAAATGTTGAGGTTAGGTAGACATCAAAAATGCGCCGACGCCCTCGTGCACGCCCTGGAGTTCGAAGCGGCTAAAAACGCCTGTCGTCCGGCGGCTCACCGTCTGCGAGCAGTAACCACAGAGGAACCCCCGAAGGACGGAAACGACTTACTGAGAGGGATGAGCGAGATGATGAGAACTTTGTTAGAAGAAATGCGGCACGGAAGCATGACAGGCAGGCCCAGATGCTTTAATTGTGGGAAAGTGGGTCACCTGAGGAGGGACTGCCGCTTCAGGAGATCGCCGGAGCAGACCCATAGGAATCCGGAGTCCGGCCCTTCAAGCTCGAGGCAGTCGGAAAACTAAGTCCAGCAAGCGCTTTGGGGCGTGTGCTAGCTGGCCCCACAAAAGCCCCTAGGGTTATCACCGTCTCGCAGTTACGAAGAAGGAACGACAGTCTGTTGCTCGAGGGTCGAATCAACGGAGCTGGCTGTTCTATGACCGTCGACACCGGAGCGACCGTCTCGATCGGAAGACCAGACATCTTCAAACCGCTGGGAGATTTCCAATTGGCAGAGAGCGACCTGGTGCTAAAAACAGCAACGGGAGAAGCAGCACGAGTATTCGGAGAAGTTGAGGCAAGGCTCGAGTTGGGGAGTTTCGAGTTCGTTCACAAGGTTATTGTGGCTGATATAGTAGACGATTTCATTTTGGGTCTTGACATCATGAAGAAGTTCGGATTCGTGCTGGACATCAAGAATCGCATGCTGCTAGTTGGCAACGAAGAAATATCCCTGCACTCTGCGATACCATCCGCCGACGAAGTGAAAGTGATAGTCTCCGAAACGGTCCGTGTACAGAAGAACTCGGAACAGGTTGTGCTGGCAGAGTTGGAAGAAGACCCTGGGGGATACCGGACTGGAATAATAGAACCGAACGTGACCACCATCCCGGACGTGACACAAAAAACACAAATCATGGTAGCAAGAACTTGAGGCTAACGGACGAATTCCTATCCGTGTAGCGAATTTAGGTGAAAGTCGTGTTACACTACAGAAAGGGCAGACGATCGGACTATACCATCCTGTACTACGGGTCGTCCGTTGCGAAGAACAACCTGTTGAGTGTAACAGAAAAGAGGCTCAGCGGACGAGTGTGGAGAAGCTCTTCCTAGAAGACTGGAAACACCTTACGAACCATCAATTAGAGAAGGCCATGGCATTTATCCGCAAGGAGAATGACATCTTTGCTACCGAAGACCGAAGCACCGGCAGAACCAACATGGTGCAGCATAGAATCAACACAGGAGATGTTGCTCCGATCCGACAACCGCCAAGAAGACTTCCGTTCGCAAAACACCAAGAGGTGGCTCAGATGGTGGACAAAATGAAAGCAGACGGAATAATTGAAGACTCCTCAAGCCCGTGGTCGTCACCAGTTGTTTTGGTAACGAAGAAAGATGGCTCCACTCGCTTTTGCGTTGACTACAGACGGCTGAATGATGTAACTAAGAAGGACAGCTATCCGTTGCCACGTATCGATGACACTCTAAGCATGTTGTCGGGATCGCAGTGGTTTTCAACTCTGGACTTGAAGAGCGGCTACTGGCAAGTTGAGATCCACCCCGATGACAAAGAGAAGACGGCGTTCTCGACTGGAAGCGGTCTCTACCAGTTTAACGTCATGCCATTTGGACTCTGCAACGCCCCAGCCACTTTTGAAAGGTTGATGGAACTGGTTCTGCTAGGGCTGACATGGAAAACCTGCTTGGTGTACCTCGATGACGTCATGGTAGTTGGAAGAACCTTCGAAGAACATTTGAAAAATTTGGAAGAGATCTTCAGCCGCCTGCGGAATGCCAACCTTCAGCTCAATCCCAAGAAATGCCGATTGTTCCAGACAGAAGTGAAGTTCTTGGGCCATGTGGTTTCGCCCAGCGGAGTACAAACAGACCCAGACAAGATCGCGGCCGTCCGCGAGTGGCCACGACCAAGGGACAAGCACCAGCTGAGAAGCTTCTTGGGCCTCTGTACCTACTATCGCAGATTTGTCAAAGGGTTTGCTGACATTGCCAAGCCTCTGCACAGACTCACGGAAGACAAAACTCCATTTATCTGGAATAACGAGAGCGAAGCAGCGTTTAGAACTTTGAAGATCTCGCTGTGCACGGGTCCTATTCTGTCATACCCGAGAGTAAAGAGGCGGTATGTCCTGGATACAGACGCCAGTAACAATGGTATCGGGGCAGTCCTTTCACAGGTACAGGAAGGCGAAGAAAAAGTCATCGAATACTATAGCAAGGTGCTTTCTAAGCCGGAAAGAAACTACTGCGTTACGAGGAAGGAGTTATTGGCGATCGTAAATGCAGTAGGACATTTTCACAAGTACCTGTACGGTCAACACTTGTCCAAGGTGGTCGATCAACATCAGCGGGACTGGGACAGGCGTCTACCTTTGTTTTTGCTGGCGTACAGAGCGGCAATTCACGAGACGACCCACCAGACACCGGCGAAGATCCTGTTTGGACGGGAAATGCGTCTACCATGCGATCTGGCTTACGGATCACCGGGACAAGAGCGGAAGGACGTGGGAAACTACGTAGACGAACTACAGGAAGCCATGTCCAGTATACATGAACTAACGCGCAGTTACATTCGCATGGCGAGCGACCGGATGAAGACGCGTTATGATCTGAGGGTGAATTCGGCAGGATTCAGTGATGGAGACTTGGTATGGCTGTTCAACCCTCGGCGAAAGAAAGGTCGCTGCCCAAAGTTACAACCCAGTTGGGAAGGCCCGTACACGGTTGTAAAGAGGATCAACGACGTAGTGTACCGGATTCAACGCAATCCCCGAGCCAAGATGAAGGTGGTTCACCTGGATCGTTTGGCACCCTACTCCGGGACAAATCAACAAGATTGAAGTAGATTGTTCGGGACGAACAATCTTTAAAAGGGGGGCAGTGAGACGACGGCGCGACGGCCCGGAAGCGGATGATGTCATGATGATCTCACCACGTATGGTAACGTAATTAATCTCGAATAGTCCACATGAGAACGTCTGGGAATAACTGTTCACATGGGATGCTCTAGAAGACTCTGTGGCGGTGATCTCATGCTGTACCACGCTCGTACAAGAGACTGATCTCATTATTCTAGAATAATTCTTTGCGTCGGAAACATGATCTCATGATTCCGGGAATAGAATAAATCGAGAACGAAGGGAGCGGTATAAGAGGGATCAAACAACGGAGCAAGTCAGTCTATTGGAAGCATCGTGAGCAAGTGATCAGCGCGTGATATTGTGAAAGTCTGTACATTGTGAAAAGTTAGTCTTAGTAGTCTTTTTAATAAAAGTTGTAAATACGGTGTGCGCCAGAAAATTTCTTTAAATCCTCGAACCCGCCCGGCTCAGGCTACGTTACATTATAATAATCACGTCACTTTCAATACTTGTAATCTTGGGAACTCTCTCGCCAGATACTGTTGTTCAAATTAATGTTTGTCATGAATTATTCAAATATTGTATTTACTTAAATTAATTGTTATTGTATGAATTAACCAAATTATTGTTAAAAGTCATAAAATCAGCCACCATTGTTAAACGAATTAAACCATCCAAAAAATTGTTACTAGATGAAATGTTTAAAACAATCAATTATTAATCAAAAGTTCGACCATAAGGCCTCTAAAGCAAATACATTGATAAATCCATAATTTTGTGTTATTATTTTACGCTCCGCCCCCCATATGCTACGCCCCCTGCATAAAAAGAACCTGGTTCTGTGTCTGGTCAGTTTTGATTTAAATTTCCCGCCACTGAAGTCTTGTCAAAAAAAGAACACAACGTAGGTCCGCGCTTCTGTCTTTGTCTCTAGACGATCACGATTCACTGGCCAACCTTTTTAAATTTCGCGGTTTGTTTCAAATTTTCAAATTTGACGTTTGGTGACGTCATTGACATTTCATTTGACTTTTAAATTCAAATTGTTGGCGGGAAGAGCCTAGGCTCATCATAATATAAATACTTTATTTATATAGATATACATGATATATGTACCTATGTACTTTTACAGTTATATAGCTCATCAGTCTCAACATTTACATATTATATAAAGTCGTCTTTTTTATTAAAAATACATTGTGGTGCAAATAAATCACACCCTATTCTCGTTTCCATAACAACGTAATGCTTTTAATATAGGGAATTAGATTTAGGGTGTCACCATTTGCAACACAATGGTTTAATAGTATCTATATTATAAACCAAGGTAGAGAAGTAATTTTTCTCAGCTAAACAGTATTAATTCCCGAGATGCGAAGCATCGAGGGAATTAAGTTGCGAAGCTGAGAAAGGGCTTCTCTACCGTGGTTTATATATTATTTTTTTCACTACTAGCAGCTTAAATCGTTAAATAAATAAAGCATCAAAAATACAATCGTCTAGCGGGTGCCCGGTCACAGTTAATCCTGAATAGACATTGCCGTCTGTGAACATTTGTTTTTTCCGTGGATCATTGCAAATTTTGGCTCGCGCTTCGCGCTCAACCCCTTAAAGAAACCTACTCCAAGAAGGACATATTTTCCTGTACGTGAAACTCGAAATTTGGACAGGATCAACTGTGACTTGCACCCGCTAGACGCTTTTTATCCAAAATAAAGGTTATGTATTTTTTCTCTGACATTTCTCCGTCAGAGACCGGATTTTCGTGAAAACCTGCACAATGCTTACCTGTGCTTTTGGAATAATTTTGCAAAAAAATTGCAGTTAATTATTGTCTAATATTTGCAACTGGTGCAATTTGTGAAAATCGAAGGGCGCTGTTGTTAAGTAGGTAGATAAAATAATAATAAACGATATGCTTTTTGCATCAAATCCGGTATCTGCCCATTATTAACTACTGGTCAATAATGAAAAAATTATTAACTACTAGGAAAGAAAAACAACTTCACACCTCCTCTACAAACTATATAATTGTACATTCTACAGCTAGTAGTGAAAAAAAAAACGGGTTGTATATATAAATTGAATTTAAATGTAATAAATGGGTTTAATTTTCGGTGTAAAATCTTGCACTAATTTTATCTCCCCAATTCCCACTTAGAATTTCATTTTGGAGCAAATTTAAAGTTAATGTTTAGTTATTGTTTAGGTTGCATGAAATATGTCCACTGGGGGTATTACAATCTTATTTTTCTTAAAAACTACTGAATATTTTTTGTATGTTCCACAGTGATACAGTGATATAGGGAAAATAAACAAGTGCAAAATAAAAAACCTGCTTATCGTCGTTAAAACCCGAAATTAAAACTCCATTCTGACTAGTTTTACAGGAGAAGCAAAAAACTGTTTTCTTTCGCGTTGTTAAAAAACAAATTCTAAACTTTGATACAAATATAGTGATAATGAAAGTTTTGAAATATATTGACTCACAACTCACACAAATTTCGGGTTTTAAGACGTTATCGAGAATAATGCGCGGCCCAACTTTACAAGTCGGAAAGCAAGTTTTTAATTATGCACTTGTTTGTTTTCCCTATATCACTATATCTATGGCTAGAAGACTATAATAGACTATAAGTTGCGGCGCAGTACCACAAAATGGCAAAATTAAACGTTTCGTAAATTGCATAAAGTTAAGCAGATCGCGCTCCCCCTCATTCTGGAATACGGTATTCCTACCCATCTACGGGTTCGTACCGCTAGAGGCACGAACCCTCCTGAACGTGTCAACTACACAGGGCATACGTCAGCATTTTGATGACGTAACGAAAAAATTACATCTTGGCGTGGCGCCGATAAAAATGGGGTAAAAACATGGCCGACTAAAATCTACTACGTATCTGGCCGGTTCACGGACCATGACATTTTGATTCTTGAAGCAGCCGCCAGGAAGCGACATCTGTTATTTATAACATGTAACAAAACGCGCAAAAATTAAATACATTTAGTACGTTTATGTCCCATTCAAGTCAAAAGTTAATCTTACAAGTTGCAAGCTAGTTTATCCACTCGATTTTTTAAAATTTGTAATTCTCGCTCTCTTTTTTCCCAAATTTAGAAATGTGGAAGGTACCATTTGTTTCATGGAGACCATGTGTAATTTTTTCCAACTACCTAATATAACCAACAAAAGACTTTATTATCAATCTTTGGACAGCAGTGTTGCGCGATATAGTATTGTCTCTGATGAGCGTTTAAAGTGGCTGGAGGGCGAATTTCCAAAATACATTGAAGATATTCAGCAGACATCAGAAAACGTTGGCAAGTCGGGACTAACTAAGGAAACAGCCCATGCGCTGCAGTTTACAGCCAAAAGAACCTGTTTATGCATTAAGTTTTTGCTGCAAAAAGTTGGTTTATATTATGTATTAACGAAGTCTTTTAGTTCTGACCCTGTGGAAGCTGTTTTCACATATTCGGTTAAAGGGTTAAACAGATGTTAGAGCAGGGGAATACGCTTTAAGGCAAATATTGCGGTGTGGAATTCTTGGAGCCTCAGCTTCTGCAAATGTAGCTGAGGTTGTAGAGTACACAAGTTCGGCCACACTAAAAGAAATTGGGAATCAAAGCGAGTCCGTAGCTAATAGCAATAATGAAGTATTGATCTTACCTTTTGATATAAGACTCAAAATTCAAAATTTATTTATTCCTCAGTAGCATTTGTTGCTGGATTTATCATAAAAAAGCTCGATGACAAAATTAATTACTATCTTACACTACACCTGGCCCTTTAATGAAACTATTCATGCTTCAAGATCGAGGAAATTTAAAGTATCCAAATTCAAAATTTTTAGAAATTGCCAAAGAAATTGCTGATCTTGTATATTCACTCCTTCCGCTTCTAACACATTCAAATTCTTGTTGTCGTTTGGTAAACCTTCTTCAACCGTTCCTATCGCAAAATACAATATTTAAATGCCCATTTCATAAGGACAAGGTCTATGAAGTCATACTTAATAACAAAATTAAACCGGAACTAATAAAATTATGTTCTTAAGATTTTTATACCTACATAAAATATATATAGTTAGCATATAATTGTGGGTGTTTACAACTATTGTCGTCTACCGCATCCTAGTCTCCGTCTAGATCGATTTGTTATGTCTTCTTCCTGCAGGTTTCTTTCTACAGTTGCCTGTTCTGCGTTCTTTTTCCACGTTCTTCTTGGTCTATCCTTAAGTCGTCTTTCCGAAGGCTCCCAACGCAGCATTTTCTTTCCACAGTTGTAACAGTCCATACGACTGACAAGTCCGTACCACCGTAAAGTTTTTGTTTCTACTGTGTCTAATATTGTGGTGTTGATTTCCACACGTTGTCGTACTTCTGTATTTCGCATTCGATCTCGTAACGTTAGCCTGCAACATCTACACATCTACGCGAGATACCCATTTCTACTGCGGACAATAATTGTTTCCTTTTGCCTTTCTTTGTGCTTATACCTACATCTGTACCTTAATATTCGGATTTGAGATCATTGCTTTAGAATATCATGCAATTCTATGAGACCTTGACGTATTTACTCATGCACTTTGGCGTTAACTAACCTAAAATAATTTTTAATTAATAATTCTGCGGTAGAGGTCACTTTGTGGCGAGCCGTTTTAAAAACGTCATTCGTAATCAATTTCAACAAGGAGTTGAACCGGCCAGATACGTAGTAGATTTTAGTCGGACATGGGTAAAAAATTGTTGCGGCGCCACCTATTGATTAGAAGCCAAACCCAAACGGCGTTTATCGGCAGCCATTTTCTTGATAAGCTGTCATTCTTACTTTTTAATGATGATTTGTTGCAATTAAACGTAATTTTGCCCTCTCATAATGAACTACGTAAAGTTCACTTGCTTTACCGGTGGCCGTGCATACATTTAAATCCACGTTTTTTTACAACAAAATGCAAAACAGGCCTTCACGAGAATTTAAATTTCTTAGAACTGAAGAGGAATTCTTGAAAAAAAAATTGTGGAACTCCTTGGCAACAGTTCAATTTCTCTAAATCACTGGGACTTTATTGTAAATATATCAGCATTAAACTCCAGGACTCGATGAAAAAGCGACAAATATTCGATCGTGGCGCCACCTAGTAATTTAAAGCATTTGCTCCCCCCTCTTAACCAGTTTCAAAAATCTGGTTTGTACTTTTCTTCTTCGAAATCTCAAGCCTCATAGGCTGGTTAGCATAAAATTGTTCTCACTAGTGTATAATTAACATGTTTTCTATACATTAGTTAGAACAATTTATACTAAGCATATGCGGCTTCAGAATTCGAAGAAGAATAACTACAAACCTGATTTTTGAAAATGGTTGATATGCGGTGTTGCATCTTAGACGACGATATCGTTTTCAAGCCGATTTAGACGATTGGAAAATAACTAAATTGAGACGGAGGCCGAAAAAAGTTATTTTTTGGCGTTGCATTTCTTATGTTATTCGATATGTACTGGTGTCCCAGAAATAAGTACATTAATTTTAACAGCATATAGATCGAGTGAATAGCAACAAAATTTCTCAATACTTTTTTCTTTAAACCCTCTAGGTTTCGGGTTAAAATTATTTAAAGATTTAAATCCCACTGATAAACCAAGCATACAAAAAATTCATTTACTTTCACTTCGTTTTTGTTTCTTTGTGGGTTATTGAAAATGAACTGAAGAAACATGATACCAAAATAAAAATTACACATTATTAATTTTTATTGCTTAATTACCTTATTAACCCAATTATCACTCAAAATGCAGAACTAGGTACTTACGATCATAAAATCCTCCATTTCATCTGCAGGTTGAACACGGGAAAATTTGTATTCAACCAATTTCGTACAATATTATAGCGTAGTGACAAAGGGCATCGTCCCTCGTTCATCAGGAACCACATGGTTGTCCGGATTTATAAAGGCAAATCTTCCAGAAACTGGAGTATTCGTTGTTTATAAAATTTAGAATTTTTACTACACAAGAACAGATCACAAACTTTGTCCACCACAAAAATTAACAAATCACGGCACAGTTAACTACAACCTGTTGTAAAGTCCGATATTAAACTAATTAGTAACAGGTAGGTACGCTTATCATTTTTACCCGGGACGCAGCGACAAAAAAGTTCACAAAAAAATAAAGATAACTAGTGATCGCCCGTCACTCGAAATTCGAGTGGTATGTATTGAATTGGTAATCAAATCAATGTAAAAATTAAAAAAAGTGAATAACTACGTAAATAGTGTTGAATAAAGACTGGTTACCATATTACATATTACAATTTTTAATTTGGCTTGTCTGAATAATTAAAAAAAATTAAGACAAAATAATTTCTTTATATACAATGTTTTACGTAAACACTTGTTCATTGTGCGGTATAAAATGCTTCTGATTGAATTGTTCGCTAATGTACGGAGGCCATCGAATGTACGAAACAGAAAACATTACTACCAGTACTGTGTTGAAAAACCTCTTGAAGTATATGATCAATAACGGCAAGTTATTAGCGGTTTCATACATTTAATTAAACAATAAATCTTCCGCTTCTCGATTGATTTGTTGAGAAAGTCGCAGGTCAGTTAAACGAAAATATTGTGGAATTGGTAAAACAATTTTTCGGCAAGAAAAATTATGCGATAAATGAATTGTATTTTGCACAGCTTCATTCGTCCTCTATTTCACACTCTTCACACTCCGCACCCAAACATCCACCAGATGTATAAATGTTCCCTAGCCAACTTGCTCACCAAACCTCAGGGGAGGGGCTAAAGATACCTATATTTAGCTACAGTTGTCGAACTTCTCACTTAAAACGATTCACGCTCATTTAAATCGATGACTGTAATGGACCGCTTTTCCCCTAAAATGATTTGCAAATAATTAATAAACCTGTGAAATTTTTGAAAACGGAAAGTAATGCTCACATAGAACTTTCGGTGCAGTACAGACTGTTTTATTTGGTTCAAATTGATTCATGTTCAACGATTAAATATATAGATAAAGTGTGAATATTTCCTTCCTCCCAGAAAAACAACAGAATTCACGGTCATTACCATTGTGTCAGAAATCCATAAGCGTATCGTTGTTTTTGGGGGTTGTAAAATTGTAATTTCAAAATGTGAAAATGGTAAAGGAAAAAGTTGTACTCGATGAGTTCTACCACTTCTCCAAATTAATGTAGTTATTTCTGGGACACGTTGTATATAAGTAAGTTGTATTGCCGATGTTAAATATCAAATGCTCATTGGTTGAATTATAATAACACTTTATTACTAGCGTAAATTACGAAATAAACTAAATTCATATTTCACAGTTCTGTATGGACAGCATGTTTGTGTTGAGCTACCAAGTTAGGGGCATGCAAAAAAATGCCTTCCATGGTTTGCCAATGAACAGAACCAGTTGAGGAACGGACGCCTACTATCTCCATTTGTCCATTAATGGGCCTACCAAAAGTTTTACCTGAAGCTGATAAGTACATATCAGTATCCATATGTTTTAGCATTATACTATCATCCCTCTGCCAACTTTCTCCTGTAAAAATGATCAGTCTCAAATGTGTTGTTTACATTGTCATTTAATTTTGGTATGTACAGCTGCAGGAAAAATGTACTGATCATCACTGTGACATTTAAATTAATTAATTAATCTGGTATTGCCAGAAAAAAAAAGTGTTAATGAATTATTTTAATTGTCATTGAGTACTGAAAAACGCTACGATCCTAGCTCAACTGTCACGACTCGTTTTAAATATCAGCACCACTAAAAGAACAACATTTACATTTATCGCCATTATTTATACAGATTTATATATATATATATATATATATATATATATATTTAATCTCCTCTTGTTAAATGTTAATTTCATAATTATGTATAATGTAGGTGATAACATTTTTGAAGAAATTGGTTATATTTGAGTATTTGAGTTTTTCCTCTTAAAGCTACCTGCACCACAGGAACAATTTTCTTTGGTTTCATTTTTGGTACCTTAACAATTTTATACCAGAACTTTGTGGATCAAAGACCGTTTTGGGCTTTTCGATTCGATCTGGGGGCATTCAAAGCTCATCGTCACTAGCGCTAAACATAAATTTTACAACTAAAATAGGAACAGTAAAGACATTGTTGACATTTTTGACGTAAATGTTACCTTGTTTTTCTCCTCTTTTAAAGATGGGATTTATTAAGGCAATAACGCTGAATGGCTTCGCCAGTTTTTTTATTATGTACTTTCTTTGTCAAAATGATAATATGAAAACTGTATAAATTCTGCGATTTTCAAATATTGTCAATCCTGTCAATTTTGTTACCAGCATAACTTGAAAAGGACACGCCCATATCTGTACCTCAGAGCTAAGTCCCAAAAATGAAATTTTACAAGAGAGCAGTTTACAGATTTTAATTTCCGTTAATCATTTGATAATTTTTAATTTTAGCTTCTCTGCGATTTCGAAACTAAATTTAGTAGGAGTGTTGTATACCAGTCGAAAGAGCAAAACAAGCTGTACTGATAGATGCATAAAACCCATTTTCGGAAAACAGTCGAGTTAATACAGTTTAGCTCTGGGGTACACATATAGATAGTACAATGTACAATTTTAGTTGTTTACAATGATGATCGTAGAAAAACTATTACAGCAATTGTTTTATAGCAAAGTTTCAACATGTCATGTTGATGACTAATACATTTTATTCACAGCTGTATGTATTATAAATTGTAAATAATAATCAGTATTACCCAAGAGTATTTAATAGAATATATAGATACATATGGGGCATTCCACGCCAAATCGGACACATTTGGCTTTTGCATCTCCGATTTTTTTCATATATTTTGTTTATGTTGTGGTATCGGTTAAGAGAGGCCTTCCTATTTTTTTCTATTTTTTTTTGTCGAGCCGTTTCCGAGATTCTTAAAAAAATCTTATTTTTTTTTACATGCCCATAACTTTGTGAAATATGGGCCGATTGGGACGTTTTTTTTTTATTTTTAAACACTTGAAAAATTATATCTAAAAATTCCGTATTTCTATAAAATTTTCAAGTTTTTAATAAAAAATGTTGATTTCCAAAAAACACGTACTGATAAATTTTTTTGAATTTTTTCCTAAAAAACTGTCACTCATTCCGCAACTTTTAACTCTGTGCCGATAATGGGATAACGATGGGATCTATTTTTTTAAGTTTTAAATTTCCACGTTTTTGTTTAAACCATTATAGTGCAAATAGTAACACCCTAAATTTAATTTTCTACATTAAAAGCATTACGTTGTTATGGAAACGAGAATAGAGTGTGAATTATTTGCACCACAAAAAAAAACGGACAGTATGATTACTGTATTAATTCTTATTTAATTTTTTATTTTGAAAGAATTTAGTAAATGTATCTGTTTAAAAGTTGGCACTTTTCAATTTCAACCCTTGACTACGGTCGGTAATGAAAATTCCGTTGGATTATTTGTCGTAATATACAGTGAATAATAATAATTTGTCGTAATATACAATATACAGTTCCGCACAAAATGCATAAATAAGTTATGTAATGTTTTTGCGAAAAACGCTCGAACAGGTCGATTTTTGTTTTCAAATTGCCATCTTTTGACATAAAAATTTTGATGATGACGTCATCTGTTTTTGAACTATGACACCGTAATCAATTTTTCCGATACTACAACATAAAAAATTATGAAAAAAATCGGATGCAAAAGCCAAATGGTGTCCGATTTGGCGTGGAATGCCCCATATATACCTACTCTCTGGTATTACTAACAGTTTGAAGAGACAACAGTAAACAGTAAAATTTAAAATTCGGTGCAGGTAAACTTGTCCCTGAGAGAGACTTCCTGTCCAGTATTCTAATATCGATAATATTGTTGCAGATGTAAGACAAGGACAAATTTGACAAATTCTATAAAAATGTGTTCCACAATAAACAATGATAACTGAAGTGTGCAGACGCTCCCCCAGCGTCAGAAAAACTGCTATCAAGTTGAGAGATGCTGTGATCCAATCGGGAAAAGTCAAAAATTGTCGCTATATTTTATTAATTATGTAACTTATTTTAGTAACATAATAGAGTGCCAATTTCTTGAGAAAGGTAGAAAGATTTTTTTTAAATAATGTACTACAAATAAATTTTTTAAAAGCGTTACATTTTCTTTATTACATAACTCGTAAATATTGTTGACTAGCTGACCCGGCGAACTTTGTACCGCCTCAGAATCCATAAATGTTGTGTTACCTTTTTAGCTGAATTAAATTCATTTTTTTTATCAAAGGATAATGCACACAACGCCTTCTACTGGCATTACCGGAACCAGCATACAACGCCATGTTCATTTTTGTTTCTGTCATGTATCAAATATGGCGTTATATATATACGGATTTCATACAAAATGTATGAGATTTTTTTAATAGTTTTAATAGTTAGTCGCCCCCGAAAAATGTCAGTCAATCCGCTCTCGAGATATTATCAAAAAAATTGTGTGTGGAGTCCACGCGCAACAGAAGTGAAACTTTGCAGTTTACTCCTTAAAAATCTTAAAACCCGGTACGACAAATTGTGGTGGCCGGCGTTATATGTTATTGTTGCCCTGTACCAGGGGGGCTCTGTTAATGTCGTTGCCCTGTGCCAAGCTCCCCGCCCCTGTAATTTTTCCGATGTTTTAATAGTTACTTTGCTATTCGGGGCGGAGGAAAATCCAAATTAAAGATCATAAAAATCGGTCCATCCGTTCTTGAGTTAGAAACCCAAGGGAGCCCCCTGAGCCCACTGTTCATGTTTTCATAGTTATTCTGCTATTTGGGGCGGAGACAAATCCAACAAATCGAGGATCATAAAAATCGATCTAGCCGTTCTTGAGTTATAAACCCAAAGGGGCCCCTGGGCCCCCATGTCCATATATCAATAGTCATTCTGATATTCGGGGCGGAGACAAATCGAACAAATCGAAGATAATAAAAATGGGTCCAGCTGTTCTTGAGTTATAAACCTAAGGGGGCTCCTGGACCCACATGTCCATGTTTTAATAGTTATTCTGCTATTCGTGGCAGAGACAAATCCAACAAATCAAAGATCATAAAAATCGGTCCAGCCGTTCTTGAGTTTTAAATCCAAGGGGGGGGCCCTAAGCCCCCCTGTTCATGTTTTAATAATTATTCTGCTATTCGGGGCGGAGACAAATCGAACAAATCTGGGCCCCCTTGCTTATGTGTTAATAGTCATTTTGCTATTTGGGGGTGGAGACAAATCCAACAAATCAAAGATCATAAAAATCTGTCCAGCCGTTCTTAAGTTAAAAATCCAAGGGGGCCTCCTGGGCCGCCTTGTCCATGTGTTAATAGTTATTTTGCTATTCGGGGCGAAGATAAATCCAATAAATCAAAGATCATAAAAATCGGTCCAACCGCTATTAACTTATAAACTCAAGCCGTTCTCAAGTGATGGCGTGACCAAGGAAAATAGGGATTCATTTTTATACAGGGTAGCGCAAAAGTATGGAAACACCTGGATATCTCAAAAACTGGTAGTCCGATCTAAACCAAATTTGGTAGATATATAGGGGTCTATAATATCTACTTGGTGTAATTTTTTCATAGCTGCACTGTCATTTGTTTCCGAGATACAAAACCAATTTTTTTTTTAAATTGCAACATAGGGTGAAAATAACTTTTTTGAAAAGAGCATTTTTTTTCTGAATTTAACGATGTGCTATAATAATTCTACTTTTTCGTCTTTGTCTGCAGAAAAATAATAATATTTTTTTTATAAAGTAATATTATTATTAAACTCACGGCTGCAAATATTATTATTTGTGCTGTAAAAAAATAACATGCCATCAAACCTAACAGTATTACTAAGAAAATCTGTTTTTTTTTTTAATGAATGTTCAAAATGTTCACCATTAATTTCTTGACAAAAATGAATTCTATTAACAAAACTCATCATTTAAGATTGTTCCTCGTCTTACACAGCTTTTTCCAAATTATGACAGACGAAATGAACCTGCCGTAGCAACCTGGTTCCAGCAAGATGGAGCTCCACCCCATTTTAGTCAACAAGTCCGACGTCACTTAGATGAGGTGTTTCCTGGCAGGAGAGGGGTAATTGAATGGCCGGCCAAATCTGCCTCCTGATTTGTCACCTCTGGATTTTTTTTGTGGGGTCATGTAAAAAGTAGAGATTATGCCAGACCACTTGATTTTGAAGATTTAAAGCAACGAATAAGAGAAGAGATTGCTAGCATCACTTCCAACATGTTACGCAATGTGTTACAAGTTACAAGTTTTGTTAATAGAATTCCTTTTTGTCAAGAAATTAATGAACCAGAAGAATGTCGATAAATCCAAGTGGAGTAAATTTAAAATATTTACATATTATTTTCTTACAGCACAAATAATAATATTTGCAGCCGTGAGTTTAATAATATGTAATAATAATTTATAAAAGTGTAACACGTTGTTTTTCTATTTGAAAATATACTGAGTGTTAATTCCCATTTATCAAAATTTGTCATTACATCGTGTGAACAAAAGGCCTAACGTCTTTAACACATTAAAATTTTAATATTAAGTGCTTTACCTGTTTTACAAAATTACTCCTTGGATGGCCAGTTATGTTGGTCGAGAGAGGTATCGAGTATCGAAAGGTCATGTTGCAATTCTAAATGGAAAATGATTTATGAACAACTAATCCTAATTAGATTCGTCAATCTTAAATTGTAACCTTTTCTGAGTCTTTCAATTCAACAGATTAGAATTAATACTTTGAGTTCGTCATTTACTGATCAACTGATGATACTGGTCTGTTTTAGAACCTGAATACTTAATCATATCAATTATCAATTGTCTCAATTATCAAACATATTATCAATTATTAACATTTCGATTGAGCTCTGCCTAGGTAGTTAGGAGACCTTAGACACTCAAGTAATAGCAAGCAGTGCAATGGAGCTGTGGGAGACCCCAAACGTACAAACGCGGTCCTTCTTTGACCGGGGAAACCCAGAGCTCCTGCCTAGACTATTACTGAAACGACTAGAAGTGAGTCGTGCAATGGGCGGTACCTGAGCATCATAACGATACCCCTGCTAACGATGGCACGTGGTGACATACTGATGATGATGTTGATGATGATGATGATGCTGGCAAGATGGTAGAGATGATGATGACGAGATGGTAGAGATGATGATGGCAAGATGGTAGAGCTGCTGATGTAAGAACAGCTACTCTTCAGTCACCACGGTGTAGATATCTGAAATGTACCACCCCGCTCCATCTTAACTAGTCTTAGGCCTATCAAAAGGATGTGCAATACCATCACGGGGTATCCCCTGATAGAGCCTTTGTCCGCGTGACCGTCTGGGCTTTACCCTACCTGAGTCATGACTAACTGGTTCAACTCCGACAGTAGTATCCGTGCAATGGATTAAACTTAATCCGGACTCGTACTGCCAGCATACTCAACGAGTACAAAATCAATACAAATGGAGAACTCTAGAATTCATCCTGGAGATATCATAAATCTCCCCAAAGTGCTGATGGGCCAGTGCAATGATCAACGATCTCCCACCAGCACCCCCAGTAGTCCTTGGATTCACATTGGGAGGTCGGCAGAATAATTACAGATTAATTAACTTGACGTCAAGGCTCAATCTCAATAATATCTCTTGTACAAAACTCATAACACAACAATGACTCATTTAATGAATCAACCAGTACTTCATTATCAATAATGTCTCTTGTACAAATATCATAATTCAACAATGACTCAATTAATGAATCAACCAGTACTTCAATCTCAGCAATATTGCAAAATAACTATAGTACTCTCATGATAATATCCACTTGCAATTGGTTAACAGTTAAATGTAAATTAGAACGGACTCACCAATCTGTTGTCTGGCAATTTCACAGCAATAAATCACTCAAAACACTTTAACTTAGACTCAGAAATGATTACAAATGCACCTGGATTATTTGCTCAGTGAAAACCTCACCTCAATCACTTTTGAATTAATCTTAAATCAAACCTCGATAATGAACACTTGTTTGAATGAAGAACAAAGCAAGACTGACTACAGTTTCTCAATATGTGTTAATTTTGGGGCGAGTCGCCGAAAAAACCCTCTTAAACATTCCAAAAAAAGCTAATTTATGGGTCTGGGAACGTTATGTAAACAAAACTCGCCGCTTGGGTGATTTCTATCGTTGACAAGCTTATTTTCTACAGGGCGAAGTTATTTAAAAATTACAAAGTGACTAATTAAAATTGGGTCGGCCGGGATGGTGTTACAAAAGAAATATTTTTTTTTGCAGACGAATGCCAAAAAGTAGAATTATTATAGCACATCGTTAAATTCAGAAAAAAATGCTTTTTCCAAAAAGGTTATTTTCACCCTATGTTGCTATTTAAAAAAATATAAGTTGGTTTTGAAAACAAATGACAGTGCAACTATGAAAAAATTACACCAAGTAGATATTATAGACCCCTATATACCTGCAAAATTTGGTTTAGATGGGACTAACAGTTTTTGAGATATTCAGGTGTTTCCATACTATTGCGCTACCCTGTATATATAGATAGATTAATAATTATGTTCTATTAATAGAAAACAAAACATATTGATGTTTCTGTATATACTGTACTGCTATTTTGATATTTATTAGATTATGTGTAAAACTACTATATTACCACTGTTACTTTTTAAAATGGTCATACATTATTATTATTCCAACAAAATCTTCTGTCCTTGTCTTAAAGCTGCAACGATTTTATTGATATTTGAATACTGACCAAAATAACACAATATTTATCTCTGAGACAAGTTTATCTGCACCCAATTACAATAGTCCAGTAACTTTGTATTGAAAAGCGAGACCTAAGTTGCATCAAGTGGTGGTAGTAGGTTTCGTTTGATTTTTTTGTGTGGGATGTGACTGACAATGAGATGCAAAATCCAAGTTTTCGACCTCGGCAGCCCCCCAGATCACTTTTGAATATTCCAAAATGTTTGAATTTTTTTCGGTTTTTCCTATTTTGGCCATAAAGGAGCATGTTTTAGACAAAAACAATTTTATACGTTTTCAAACTACATTAAATGTTCTACAATCTGAAACCAAAATGGACTCGGTAGACCTAATACTTTCCGAGAAACAGTTTTCAAAGTTTGAAAATTTTATTTTGAAAATAACGCTCAGTCTAGTCAAAAATTAATCTATTGAGTACCGGCTTCGGCCGTTACGGACTTCTTCAGACCTGCGTCCTAAATATTCCAAATATACATCTAATATGCAGCTTAAAATAAGTTAAAAATTACCATTTAAAACTGAAAAGGAAATGAAGACACGGTTATTAAAAATAAAAATTGAAAATTTTAAGCTAATTTTCATGTGTCATATGGAATAAATAAAATTGTCTTTATAACTTCAAGAACCTGTCTGAAATTATGAAGGGCCGATTTCACCAACCTCCGTTAAACGTAATCATCTGGTAAGAACAATTTTATAATTGTTGCTATAATGTGTAAATGAAGTCAATGAAAATGTAAACGAAATGTGAATTAAAGGTGTTTGCTCCTCTTTGAAGGACCAGGGCCAAGCAAATCCGTCAATTTAATTCAGTTTTATTCACTTCATTTACATTTATTGTATATGTTACCGCTAATATCCGAAATCAGTTAATATGCATAATAACTGAGCATTTTAGGAAATACGCGTAATTACTAAAACTTTCAGTTATTATGCATAATAACTAAGCACATTAGGAATTATGCATAAATACTAAAGTTGTCAGTGATTATGCATAATAACTGAACTGAGCACATCAGGAATTATGCATAATACCTAAAACATTTTAGTCATTCTACTTATTTCCTACTGCTTCGTATTTAGTAGGCATTATGTCATAACCACAATTTCAGACGACTTCCCTGTATAGTTCTAATACAGTCTTTAAATATAAGTTATGATTGCATTTCTCATAATGACTGCAATAGCTACTAATATTAAACTTAAATTTTTGGAGGAAATTAGGAAGTGAAAGGGAATTTGAATAGAATATTTTGTTCAAAGAAGAATACGACGCACTTTTATTATTATGCATATTTCCTACCACTTCGTAGTTAGTAGGCATAACCACAATTTCAATTTCATTAATTATGAATATTTCAGAGTAATGTAGGTAAAATACTAAAATCTATTTAATTAAACAAGAATAGCTTTAATGACACAAATGTATGTCATAATACAAAACAGCTGATAGGTATACTAAATCTATTTATTAAAACAAGAAGAGCTTTGTTGGCACTTACTCTTGCACAGCCTGTTAATTTTTTTTTACAACGGCAAGTATTGTTTTTACAAAATTTAGTACAGTTGCATCTTTGGTAACCTTGCATAGTACCAGAAGCCGCACAAGTGACAAATAGATCAAAATAATTTCTTGTGTAATGTTAGAGTACTGTTTTGATACTTCAGCTTTCATTCTATCTATGCCTCGATGACCTATATTTCTGTGGATCATGGTCAGAACATCAAACATTTCCTCATCAGGAACTATGTAGTGAACATATGGTATGTCTATAACAATCTTATTGGGATCTTCATTATGTTCATCTCTCATTTGATCTTTATTTTTTGTTACAAGGTTTTCTACATTTCTAACTTTAACTATTCCAAATCTGTTTACTCTACGAGCTTTTGGGACCAATACTTGAACAAGCATTCTTAACCTAGAAGAGAACTAACTAATAAGGGTAAAACGTTTTGTTAATTAAGCCTCAGCCAAGAGTGCGTCGTATTCTTCTTTGAACAAAATATTTAATCGTGATGAGTTTGTTCTTCCCTTTAGATTCCTAATTTCCTCCAAAAATTTAAGTTAAATATCAGTAGCTATCGCAGTCATTATGAGAAATGCAAACCTAACCTATATTTAAAGACGCGCTGTATTATAACTACAGGGAAGCTGAAATTGTGGTTATTCCATGATGCCTACTGAATACGAAGTCGTAGGAAATATGCATAATGACTAAAATGTATTATGCATAATTCCTGATGTGCTCAGTTATTATGCATAATCCCTGATATCTTTAGTATTTATGCATAATTCCTAACGTGCTTAGTTATTATGCATAATAACTGAAAGTTTTAGTAATTACGCGTAATTCCTAAAATGTTCAGTTATTATGCATATTAACTGCTTTCGGATATTAGCGGTAACATATACACTTGGATGGAAATGCTTGTTCAATAAATTGTTCAATTGTTCAATCGCACGACTTAAAGGCCCTCCTTTGTCAGGCATCAAAATCGTCCTCTGGCGTAAACTCTTTCTTTCGGCCCTCTATGCGTAAATTACTATTATCGAAAACGTGCTCCTTTATGGTCAAAGTAAGAAAAACGGAAGAAAATGAAAAACTAGCAGTTTTTGGCATATTCAAAAGTGATCCTGGGAGCTTTCAAGGTTGAAAACTTGGATTTTGCATCTCAGTGACATCCCATACAACCACCACTTTATGCAACTTATGATGTACTAGGTTACTGGACTACAAATTGATCCATTAAAAATTGAGAAAAATTTCACTTTTTTAATTTCAAAATGAAATTAAATCTTGAATGTTTGTTAGTTATATACCTGGACAAACAACAGCCCAATGGTCTCCACTATCACCTGTACCATTTTCTCCATAACAACTAATTTCTTGGTAACCACTTAGTGGGCTTGAAAAGTGATGGGAATGTAAATTCTTTCTTGTTTCCAAATGTTCTAGACGAATAATAGAACCACATTTAATAGCTTCTCCTCTTGCACAAATAGTTCCAGATTCAGCTTTAACTATCCAATAACTGTTAACATCTTCCTGTACTTCAGTGGCAGTAACTGACTGCTGTCCACTACCTGTTCCATATTTAACATCATGAGAATGCAATCGAACCTGGTGGTCAGTGTTTAGTAATTTTACTACCGACCCACATGTGACAAACTTTTGTCTGAGAGCTGAAACACAGACAATTATTGGAGGCATAAAAATAACTTACTTAATTTAAACAATATTTCTAGACCAAACTAATTAACAACCAATAACAGTCACAACAACAAGTCCGTTTGGTTCGTTCTACTTCATTTTAAAGTTACACAAAGTGTTACACTGCTTTTACCTTCCACAAAAACTTTTTCTGAGAAACAATACATGACTATTGCAAGAAAAATAATTTTTCCCAAATTTCCCATCTTTATTTTTTATCAGTGGAACCTAAAAAATCCAGTTTTGACACACGTACACAAAAAAACATAACCCTTTGAAAACGTAGTCACCGTAGTCTCTCTGTCTCTCTGCTAGTCTTGTCATCATTACAGATAAAATTGATTGTCGAATGCCGAATTGTGACGTTACAATAAGAGTGTACCGATAATCCGGCATTTTGGGGCAATTATTCTATGCAACCAATCATACAGAACAGTCAATCGTTCAGTTTCTTGCTACGTGCTATTTCGTCGTAGCATAGATGAAGGAGTTAAAAAGATTGCCAGGCTAAATGGAAGTACGTAGCCAATGAAATTAGTTAGCAGAAATGAGGGACAGAGGGCGCAGTCAACAGATTTCTAAATAAATTCTTCTGAAATGAGAGTATCGTCCCGTGGAGGACGTGCGGTATCCAGGGATGGATTGACCGATTTTGCTGCTGCCAGTGTGTAGAGTTCTGGGCATCGCCAGTTTCCTTTGTCAGATATACTGGTACAAAAAAACTATATTGGCAGTAAAGACGCTTATCGTCAGCATTTTTTCTCCAATGGGAAAATAATAAGACCTTTTGTTTTTGGCAAGAATTTAAGTTTGAATTTCTTTCATCTACAAAGTTTAAATAACTTCCACCGCATATCGAATTAGATATTTTATGTGGCTTTGCTTACAGCACAATACGGTGAAAACATCGGGTTGGGATTTAGTGGAAATGTAGTTCCTTATATTAACGCCAAGACTTGTTTTGTTCATAATAGTGCACTTTTAACTTTACTCGAAGCATATTTTTAAAACTTCATAAATTTGTGGCGACGGAATTCGCAGATTACAATTTAAAGTGTATAGACGCTGCCTTATAAGAAAGTGATTTTGGTCTGAGTTTAGATGGTTTTTGTGAGCAAGAGTTTTCTTCACATGTCCGACTTTTAGATTTTTTGAGACAATGGTGTACAATAAACCCAGATGTATAGTTTGCGACGTGATGTCTAATTTTGAAACTAAGGCATAACGAAAACTTACGACGAAACTTAGAAGCAGATGGATTGCGTTAAAAACCTTCCTTGCTCCTAATAACAGAAAAAAAAAATCCAGCCAATCCTGACAGAGCCGACGCGTCATCAAAATCGTGCCTGATTTATAGATTTGGAGAAAGAGCATTATAATCCAAGCAAATTATACGAAAAAACGACGAATAGAAGAAAATAATTCATAAAGTTTTAAAATTTTGATTATGAACTCCCAACAATTACCCAAATAAAGATCCGAAGAGTTAACACCCCCCCCTCCCCCCCGGGGAAGCTTCTTCCCCTTTTGCCCAAAAAACCGTCCCCGCGTGTGACCTCATGAAGCTTTTCTGCATTTTTTTCGTAAAGGTTAACTTTGACAAGAAAATGTTATCGGGCTTATGTTCTCCTCAATTCTGCATAAAATTGGTCTCATGAAGTTTTTGGCTCCCTCCCACCCAACGCTCATAAATGACGTTGGAAAATGAGTAGAATTTTCAGCGCGAAGACAAAAATTGGTCCACCCCATTTTTTTGACAAATAACAATTTATTGCAAATGTTTTATTCAATATGGACCTTGTACAGAAAAAACTTCTCAACAATTTTGTTTCTATACATTTTTTGCTCCCACTAATGGTTTTCGAGATAATCGGGGGTTGCCTTCGCGCTGGAAACGATACTCATTTTCCAACGTCATTTATGAGCATTGGGTGCGAGATTATGCTACTTCATGATACTTCATGAGACCAATTTTATGCAGAATTTAATTAAGAACTTAAGCCCTAAAACATTTTCTCGTCGGAGTTACCATTTAGGAGAATAATTATCTTTTAAAAAAAAAAGAAACCGACTTCAAAAAGCGAGAAATAAGTCAGACAGATGAGTAGGTACCACATGTAATAATACATGTACTGACTTATTTCTCGCTTCTTGAAGTCGGTTTCTTTTTTTTTAAAAAGCTAATTATTTTACAATTTTAAGTGATGGGTAGACCTAGTAAGGACGCTGCTCGAATGAGGAAACGATGGCTGGTTGAAAATGAATAAAAATCTAAGGCAATGATGACTCCCAGACGCAAAGACCTGCATAATAATTATAAAATGTGAGGATTTCGCCCGATTCCCATGCGATCAGGTCCGGACTTGCTGACAATGGGACCACCTCTGGAGTATACCCTTTCAAATAAAAGAAGAATTTTCAAAATTGGTCCACAATTAACGGAGATATCGGTGTACATACATAAAAGGAAAAAAAATACATACATACAGCCGAACATAGAACCTCCTCCTTTTTTGAAGTCGGTAAAAATGGAGATAAGCTTCTTGGTCACACTCAGGAGCGGTCATTTGGACAAAAGGGGATGAAGCCCGCCCCGAGGGGATGGGAACCCTTCGGATCTTTATTTGGGTCCCTGGTGGGAGTTCATAACCAAAATTTCAAAACTTTATAAATTATTTCTTCTAAAAAGTCTAATTTGCTTTGACTATTAACACTGATCTAATATTGACAAAATTACGGCCTGTGTTAGATGGAGAAATTCTTCTTCCGGATGAGAACCGTGTCATGTTGATAGTTCTTCTCCTCATCTTTTGCCCAATTGTAATTTGCAAAACCCCATTTATTACCCGCTTTTGGTGCCATATCTTATATTTGTACACTGAAATCAAACTGAAGCCGGTCCTGTTCCGCCGACCGTCATCACCTACTTCAAAGTAAACCGCCAGGCAATGCCGGCATATAGCTGTCTCTTTTGATTGCATTCGCAGAAAGTGCAACGTACGCCTTAGAGTATAACACCCGCTGTTTTATCTCAAAACAATTAGTTTTGTCTACGCAACATTCTTCTTTATCTCTTTCTTTTCTATAATGTTTCATTTAATAATGCACATTTTGTGTATTTTTTTATTTGAAACATTAAATTCGATTGTGCTGCCAGCTGAATTCCATTTCCAAAACTAACATATTTTTAAACTACATTGTCTGGCTATCTTCTACTGTTTAACCTATGGTCGTAGCTACGTGCATTGTACTACCAATTGAATATCAATACTCCAACAGAATGCTCAACTATAGGCGGTGTGCACATCATAGAAAACCTAAAACTTATGGCCCCTACAACTACCATAGATAATCTAAAAATTTATTATGTATATAGAACGCAATCTCCATGTATTTTTATTTGATGTGAGCTTAGCTCCAAACCCATAGATGTCGTTATTTAATTTTTTCTTTTTTTTTTAACTATGGAACATTAATAAAACTTCACACTGACGTGAAAAAATGTCTAAATACAATTGCGCAGTTTTTAAATGTTTAGATTTAAAATCTTCTCGGCATCGGTTTCCAAACCCTACAAAAGATATGAACAAATTTAATCATTGGAAGGCTTTTTGCCAGAGTCCAAAAATTGCGAATTTAAGCCCAAAAGTAATTTACGATAATTATCGAATTTGTGGGAAACATTTTGTCAAAGAAGATTTTACGCATAACGGCACCTTACGCAAAAATGCATCTCCCAAGGAATCTGTTTTTCAAGGTAGGGTTTACCAATAGGTCACTTTCTAGGCTGCAGTGCGCATGTCCAAGAATCTGTTGTGGCGGGAAGTTTGAAATTTCCCTCCAAACTGGTTACTTTGTTAAAGAATTTACATGTAAAAGTGTTAGTCATGCCGCGCATTGTGATGAATGTAAGAACAGAAGGTGTTGTTCAGCATCTATAACAAAAAACGGTTCGTTAATGACAGAAATGCCGATTTGGATCTATTGAAGGAATTATAGTCCAAGATCCCGTGATCGCCAGACCGTCATTTTATAAAATCTGAAAAAATTCCTACGGAAGCACACAACTACAGGTATCAACGATTGACTACTATGAACAGTCGGTCGCGGTGGGTTTGACAGATAACAGGTACCAAAGGTGTGTAAAATTGGTGTTCAATTACGTCATACTATAAAGCTTCATTTTTTGACATTGTTTACGAGATAGTATAATAATTCACGTCCTCCACTGCCGGACACCCATAAAGTGATAAAAATTGTAAGTGTACTTACGTTATTTTATAAAATCTGAAATAAATACAGGGTTATCCCTGTACGGTGACGACCCTGACCATGTAAAAATGCAACACAAAATACTATTTATAAAGCTAACTGGATTTCTACTGCATTATCATAATCCACTTAAAACATAGATAGTTTTTAACGTCAGCCTCATGTCAGCCTTATAGACGTCAAAAAATGTATCACAGAAAAAATACCTTTCTCCGCAAAATTTAATAACAATAAATAATTAAAATCACAAAAGAAATAGGTAGGTACGGTACAAATGCTTCACAAATTCTTAAAGTAAGTGTTCAAAGTTCCTTCCATCGTTCCCCAAAGAAAGAAATCTAAAGGAGTCATATCAGGACTACGAGGAGGCCAAGCGTGTTCAGAACCTCTACCAATCCACCTATTTCGGAAATTATCATTCAAATATGCTATGATAATGTGCAGGTGCTCCGTCCATCTGTAACCATAAATGTTGTCTCGTATTTAATTCTACATCTAATAAAATCGGCAACTCAGTTCGAAGAAAATTGAAATAATTTTCTCCATTTAAATTTTCCCGATAAAAATATGGTCCAATTATGCGATCTCCCAATATCCCGTACCAAACATTTACAGAATACACAGTTTGAAAATGGGCCATTCTGATCCATTTAGGGTTGTCTTGTGCGTAATAATGACAGTTGTGTCTGTTCACTGACCCACTATTACTAAATTTTGCCTCATCGCTAAACAAAATAAGATTGATAAAATCTGGGTTTAAATTAATCTGTTCTCGAAAAAAATAACAAAACTGAAGCCTTGTGGGGTAATCTGTTGGCTTTAACTCCTGAACAAGTTGCATATGGTACGGATGAAATTTTTTTTTTTTTCAAAATCCTGCAAACTGACGACTGACTTATTCCAATTTGCCTTGATAACTCCATTTGGCCGATATGTGAATTTTCAGTTACAGCTACGATAACTGCTACTTCATTTTCGGAACAAGTGGCAGTTCTAGTCTTTGGTCTTTTAAAATCAGAATAACTACCATGAAAACGTCGGAAAAATTACAGGGGGGGGGCTTGCTATAGGACAACGACAATAACAAAACCCCCTTGAGCAGGGGGGTCCAAGGGGGCCCTTAAAGACATGGTGGGGGCCCTTGCGACATGGGTTCCCAAGGGGGGTGTTTGAGACACGTGGGCCCCCATGAGGCATGAGGCCCCCCTACAAAAGTGAACAATGAAAATCTTTTGTCGGCCGAAAAAGTTTCGTTTATCACACGGCCCGAAACTGTTTTGCAAGTGCTTGCACTTGTGAAGTCTCGGCTACGCCTCGCCTCCACAAACTGTGCTCGCACTTGCAAAATGACATTTTCTGGCCTTGTAATAAAATATACTATTTCCAGTCGTCCAAATCGGCTTGAAAACGCTATTTGCCAGCCTAGGCTAGAAAATGGAAACTAGGGATTTTTCAATGCAAGCTTTTATGTTTGTTGGATTTGTCACCGCCCCGAATAGCAGAATGACTACCAATAAAGCATCGGAAAAATTACAGAGGGGGCCCCTTGGTATAGGGCAACGACAATAACAAAACCCCCTGTTATAGGGGGCCCAAGGGGGCTCTTTAAGACATGGGGGGGTCTTTCGACATGTGGAGCCCTTGTAACAGGGGGACCCAAGGGGGCTCTTTGAGACACGAAGGTCCCCATGTGATATGAGGCCCCCTTTAGACCTGTGGGGGCCTTTGCGACATGGGGGCCCAAGGGAGCTCTTTGAGACACGTGGCCCCCATGAGGCATGAGCCCCCCCCTACAAAAGTGAACAATGAAAATCTTTTGTCGGCCGAAAAAGTTTCGTTTATCACACGGCCCGAAACTGTTTTGCAAGTGCTTGCACTTGTGGAAGCGAGGCGTAGCCGCACTTGCAAAATGACATTTTCTGGCCTTGTAATAAAATATATAGTAGGGATTACGAACGGGACAATTCGTTCGTCCGTCCGTCATTGAGAGGTAAAAAGCAAACAATTGCAATATTCGATGTAGTTTGGTTTATATATCAACCCCTAGAGTTCGTCTGGCGATATCTGTGTCCAAGCAGCCCCCAGGGGGGTAAAACTGCATTTTCCCAAAATAAAAACAGACACCTTCATACACCTTCTCACAGTTCTACTTTTCACTTAACTATCCTGAACGCAAAGTTATTCAAGTTTTTGGTCGAGCGCTTTACATTGTTTAAACGAGAAGAGCGCGAACAAAATTGGCCATATCCCGCTTATAATGCGACTTTAATTTTTTTCCATATGGGGTAATTCGCTCACACCGCAATATCTCGGAGACGAATGAAGATATGTAAAAATGGTTAAACAGAAAGTTTTAGCTGATGGTTTCGGTATTCGATTGATGCTTTGGTATTAATTATTGGGTCACAATTAACGGAGTTATTATTTAATTTATACCACCATGTCAAGAAGCGAGAGCCGGTTCCCGAGATTCTACATGCAGTCCCCACCACTCCAACCAATTTTCTCACCCACTCCCACTCGTTTGAATTGTATCATGCTATCGCTGTCGCGTACGTTCTTGGAGGGGTGAATTGATTTGGCGGATTAAATTAATAATAATAAATATTATACACATAGCGAAACTATTGTTTTTATTAATTCTTGTATTTATTACATACAATCGACTGAAACTTACCACGTCAAAAGCCACACCGTAAAAACAGAAATTTAATCCAATTGCTGACAGCAACGCTAAGCTTTGCAAGAGAAAAAACTATTTCGATCATATTGGTAGGTAATGCAGGAATTGTAGAAAAGACGGAGGCAATAGATCCGTCAGATTCCTCTAATTTCCATTCAAAGTCCTTAATATCGGAAAGGTTTAAAGTGGCATTCAACGCATTTTGCCATATATGTAGTTGGTAAAATGCTCTTAAACAGTGTCGACTTTAGAGGCTATTTTCTCACCCAAATCATTTATAGTTGTGCAGTCATCGATATGGGAGTAATAGAGTGACATACAAAGCTTCTGCAACTTAGTAAACGTTTCTTCATTTCAACTTTTGTCTTTATTCGACGCATTATTGACAGTGATAACGTGCCTTTACCAAATAAATGGGACTCATTCATACATTCATGGGAAAATAGGTCTGATCTTACCCACTACTTATCAGTCTCCATTATCAAAAAGGCTACAATCGAAAAAGTCAATTTAGTTACATCAGGAGGTTTTCATGAAATTTTGCAATATGATTCTGCCCTTCATTTACCACCCGGCTCAGAAGAATTGTTAATGTCGAATCACGAAGAGGCTGATATCAGAATATTTTGTCAGCCAAAATGGAGGAATATGAAAAATGTGTTATACCTTGTAAATACACTGATGTGTTGGTACTCTTACTACATTTCTCTGACAAATTGAATGTTAATTTGTACATGCGGACCCAGAAAAGCACATATGTTCATATAAATAATATAAGACTTGAAGAACCCATGAAGATCTCTCTTTCCATCCTTTGACTGGCTGCGATATTACGAGTCAGTTTACTGGTATTGTAAAACCAACACTGCCTGGAAGGTTTTGACTTTGAAATATGACTTGCTTGAAGTTAAAGACGAACTACTTATATGGCAAAATGCGTGGAATGCCACTTTAAACCTTCCCGATATTAAGGATTTTGAATGGAAATTAGAGGAATCTGACGGATCTATTGCCCCTGTCTTTTCTACAGTTCCTGCATTACCTACAATATGGCGAAATATGTTTTTGCTCTTGCAAAACAGATCTGTATCTTGTGTTAGCGTTGCTGTCAGCAATTGGATCAAATTTCTGTTTTTAAGGTGTGTGACATCACGGTGCTTATGTAAAGAAAATAAAATGGCTTGTTTGTCGAATTGTGGGTGCTATAGCAAAAATTGCTCTAATAAATTTACCATAATAAGTGAAGAACAAAACAGCGAATATGGTTTTTGAGGTGGTAAGTTTCAGTCGATTGTATGTAATAAATACAATAATTAATAAAAACAATAGTTACGTTATGTGTATAATATTTATTATTATTAATTTAATCCGCCAAATCAATTCACCCCTCCAAGAACGTACACGACAGCGAGAGCATGATACAATTCAAACGAGTTGGAGTGGAAGAGAAAATTTTTTGGAGTAGTGGGGACTGCATGTAGAATCTCGGGAACCGGCTCTCGCGTCTTGACATGGTGGTACAAATTAATTAATAACTCCGTTAATTGTGATCCAATAATTAATACAAAAACATCAATCGAATACCGAAACCATCAGCTAAAACTTTCTGTTTAACCATTTTTACATAACTTCATTCGTCTCCGAGATATTGTGGTGTGAGCGAATTACCCCATATGGCAAAAAATTAAAGTCGCATTATAAGCGGGATATAGCCAATTTTGTTCGCGCTCTTCTCGTTTAAACAATGTAAAGCGCTCGACCAAAAACTTGAATAACTTTGCGTTCAGGAGAGTTAACTGAAAAGTGGAAGTGTGAGAAGGTGTATGAAGGTGTCTGTTTTTATTTTGGGAAAATGCAGTTTTACCCCCCTGGGGGCTGCTTGGACACAGATATCGCCAGACGAATTCTAGGGGTTGATATATAAACCAAACTACATCGAATAATGCAATTGTTTGCTTTTTACCTCTCAATGACGGACGAACATCAGTTCTGAGCAACTTTTTAGTGCGTTGTGACTCTACTAATACTATTGCCTGCTTTTAGTGGAATTTGGCAATCGATGCGATTGACGTTTAAATGACACTTGAAGTCTAGAGTCGACATGGCTTCTTCATTACCCTCTGCAGAAGTCGTTTTGACTGAAAATGACGTTCCGGGGGCCATTTTACCATCGCGAAATGTAAATGAGAACAGCGTTATAGCCCTGAAAAGGTTTCTGGTATGTCGGAAGTTAGCAACGGCTAGCAAAGTTAGCAAAGTTTAAGAGAAAAGGCACCAGTCCTCTGAGCATCCTATAGTATGCTCTGAAAGTTCCAACTTTATATCTGTATCACAAGTTTTCATTACATTGATTTTTAAATTCTATTGATACATCGTCAGGTCAGAATTATAGTGTTCGATGTCCTCATACCGCGGGTTTTGGATAATCGAAAATGAATGTTTGAGCATCTATACCGGAGTTATTTCAAATCGTAGTACCAAATAGGGTATAATACAACTTTCGAAATTTGCATTTCTGACCTATTAACGTTAAAGACTAATGCTCTCACGTTGATTATGCTCCATTTTTTATTTAAAAAAAACACCTCTTTAGCTTTTATACCTATTCCAAAATGCAATGTAAGTGGATGCGGATTTTCAAAAGAACAATTTTACGCGCGTCAATTCTCAACCAATCAGAAGCCAGCGTAGAGAGACTTGGCAACGCAGCTTGTATGTCAAATGTCAAACAAGCTTTACTGTTTACCACTAAACAACAATAGTATATTATTTATCTAGAACGAGAAGTGAAGTTTAAAGTACGAGCAAGTTGTTTACGGCCGAGGCGCCTAGCCGAGGCTGGAATTACTTGTGAGTACCTTTAAAAACACTTCTTCGTTCGAGGTAAATACAACGTTTTATTTCATACTGCAAGTTTAATGAACTAAGTCAAAATAAATGAAATGTTGTGTGTTTATCTCGCACAAATTATTCGTAATAATTAAATATGCGGGAACCAACATTCCCATAGTAACAAACGTTTGTCAAAAATGACAACGAAAAAATTGGGTTACGGTGAATGGTTTTGGATATTTTATGCGATTATTTCGTTTAAAATGGAGAAAATTGAGGTCCCTCAAGACATTGTAGATGAAGCAGATCACGTGAAGAACAATTTGATGCCACAAAAATCTCGGGAACAATGTAAGAAATGATTGACGTATAATTTTAAAGTACTTGGACTTTAAAATTTTTCTTTAAAGTACTAGGACGTTAATGTTCCACTTTTGGTATCAGAAATAATCCGAAAAATGTCACTTTAGATACAAGTATGAAATAAACTTTATTCTTTACTGTTTCCTTTGATCTGTTCTGCCCTTGTGATTTTAAGTATGGATAGCGGTTTTGAGGAAGCCAATTCGAGTAATCTGCCTGACTACGAAATGGTTGACATATTTTATAGAAATAATGCAAACTTTTTAATCGCTGGTGTGCAACATGTTAAAAACCGGAGGTAAGTTTAACTTTAGATGAATTTAATACTACAGTTGATGAGGTGATCGATGTGTAATATAAATACTCTGTATGTTACAGAGCAAGTCGAATGAGTTACGTGGACGATGCCATTGGATTCGTTCAAATAAAAAGAGAGTACCCCATGTGTACAGTGAAAGCGAAGGTGAAGAACACAGAGTCCGAAACACAGCATATGAAGTAATTGTATCCATCAATGAAGATGCAAATGAAATTTTGGAGTGCAAGTGCCTCGATTGTGCCGCAAGTGAAGGTCAGTACCTGGATTTTGTATACTACATAATATACATATAAAGTTGTAGTTGTTTCCTCATGTTTTATAGAAATTTTTCTATTACAGGTGGATGTAAACATGCAGTTGCATTGTTATATTGGCTGCTGAAAAAGAGTAACACCGCTTCCGTTACCTCAGTGGAATGTTACTGGAAAAAATCCACCCTTTCCAAATTTCAGACATTAAAAGCTACTAGGATATCAGAGATTTGTAAAAGGAAGGTGCCAAA
This sequence comes from Diaperis boleti, assembly GCA_963583935.1. Classification (NCBI taxonomy): domain Eukaryota; kingdom Metazoa; phylum Arthropoda; class Insecta; order Coleoptera; family Tenebrionidae; genus Diaperis; species Diaperis boleti. Next base: position 29,321,273 of record OY757247.1, on the reverse strand, counting down.
ATTGGAACCACATAATGAAGCTTTTTTCAATGAGTTGGTTGCCAAGGGAAAACAATGTTCTTCACAGGCGAATTTATTCGCTCATTTTAAAACCTCGTCAACATTGTCTGAGCAGATTTCGCTCCACCATCTAATGTTGACTTATAAGACAACCCAACCACTCAGCCCTACTGCTGATGACTTCATGGAGTTCTGCAAAACTAAAATGAGTAGGGAGTTGAGTGTTGAGGTAATGAAGGCAACAGTAGACCAGTCTGAGTGCCCTGAATGGTTTGCCACTAGATTTGGTCGAATAACGGCGTCAAAACTATACGAAGCGGCGCATTGCAAAAAAGTGGAAGGGACATTGACACAGGCAGTGCTGGGTACCTCCAAATTTATTCAAACACCGGCCATGAAAAGGGGTATACATTTAGAAAAAGAAGTCCTGAAAATCGTCAGCGACAGAAAAAACATTGTTTGTCAGAGAGTGGGCATTGCGTTATTAGAGCAATATCCAATTTTTGGTGCATCACCAGATGCTATCACTGACGACTACTGTGTTGAGATAAAGTGCCCTTCAAAAGCAAGTACCGTAAAAAAGTATATTGTTGATGGCACTATAGCCAAAAAACCGTACGCCCAAATCCAGCTGCAGATGTTTTTGTGTGGTAAAACTAAAGGGCTGTTTTGCGTTGCTTCTCCACAGTTTGAAACAAATAGAGAAGTCAGTATAATTGAGGTGGAGTTCAATGAAGAAAATTGTAAAAAGTTGATGACAGAAGCGGAAACGTTTTGGAAAGCAGCTATTTTCCCAATATTGAATAAATAAAGTCCTTTTATTTGATTAGTTTGTTTACCTTTATTTCTATATGAATTTTTGAAATTAATTTCAGTGTTTAACTCCAGTCTAAATAATACTACTTGTCTAGTCCACAATATCAAAAGTTGTTATTTGAAAAACTACGACTCTTACAAAACTATTTCATAATGATTGGACCTTGAAGGTTTACAAAGGCACACACTATTATTACAATATAATCTAGAAGTGGTAACAACTTTATAGGAATGCAAGCATGAGGTGAAATCATTTTAAATTCTCTTAGACGTCTGATAACACGTTCTATATAAATCCTCAAAGAAGCAATAGATTTGGTTAGGCGAACTTCCTCCTTTGAAGGCTTGACACTGGAAAGTACACTTGGGGGACGAACCAGTTTACATGACTTTCTCTCAATGAGGTGAGCTATCTGCTTAAAACCTTATGATGAGCCTAGACTCTTCCCGCCAACAATTTGAATTTAAACGTCAAAAGAAATGTCAATGACATCACCAAACGTCAAATTTGAAAATTTGAAACAAACCGCGAAATTTAAAAAGGTTGGCCAGTGAATCGTGATCGTCTAGAGACAAAGACAGAAGAGCGGACCTACGTTGTGTTCTTTTTTTTTGACAAGACCTCAGTGGCGGTAAATTTAAATCTAAACTTACCAGACACAGAACCAGGTTCTTTTAATGCAGGGGCCTAGCATATGGGGGGCGGAGCGTAGAATAATAACACAAAATTATGGATTTATCAATGTATTTGCTTTAGAGGCCTTATGGTCGAACTTTTGATTAATAATTGATTGTTTTAAACATTTCATCTAGTAACAATTTTTGATGGTTTAACTCGTTTAACAATGGTGGCTGATTTAATTACTTTTAACAATAATTTGGTTAATTCATACAATAACAATTAATTTAAGTAAATACAATATTTGAATAATTCATGACAAACATTAATTTGAACAACAGTATCTGGCGAGAGAGTTCCCTAGATTACAAGTATTGAAAGTGAAGTGATTATTATAACATCCCATACCCATTAATAACTCAATCAACAAACGTTACAATTTGAGCAAAGCAGTGAGTGTTTCCTTTTCTTTCAACAAATTAAATTTAATTTACAATCCCAAAATCTACAAGAAATAAACCCCTTCTAATTTTTGTATGAATTCAAACAGGTACACAGCTAAGTTATACAGTTTGAACACCTTTCCAGATTATCAATAATTTTTGTATTAGAGTTGAAAAATACTGGTATTCGGATGACGAATAAAAGTACGGACGCCGCCCCACATCTCTTAACCGCCTCGCCCCGACCCGTGACGATCGGCACTCTCACAACTAAGCGAGAACGGCTAGCGAGGTACTTTCTTTCACACACCACACTCACTTCAAATGGAAGACGAAGAAATACAGAGATGGAAACCACAGATACATAAAAACACAAAATTTCAAGTCAAATTCAGCCGTTTCGGTTTACCAAAACTTTAGACTGATAAAATACGTCGCATTGGATAGAGACAACCAGAAAATATAGTTTTTGAAGTGATCTGAATACCAGTCTATGAATCTTTTAATATTATTAAGCAAATTTAAGAAAAGGATTCAAACTGTAAAACATCGCAACTATTATTTAAATGAAATTTGGGTCACTTCGACTACAAATATAATAATACCTAAGCGCCGCCATCTTTTCCTTTTCCAAACAAAACAAAATGACCGTTACCCAAGCGGCGTCCCCTCCTAACCCCTTCCCTCTTTAGTTTGAATTTAAATCGGTAGTCCGTTATCAAATCAATTAGCTTGAACTATCTGACACAGGTAGGTAGTTCCCCTAGGCGATGACGTCCCTCCTCGACTTATTAAGTATTGTAATTTAAGCTTTACCTTTGTTTCGAACACCAATCTGGCACTAGACACTTTTCTACCCGACTTATCAACGGCTGACAACGAAGACTAAATAAAATTGAAATAACAACTAACACAGATCAACACAGAACGGAACAACAACAAAAATTATTAACAAAACTGCGTGTGAACCTTCGTTGATGTAAATGAAATAAAAATGGGAACTCTCTCCAAACAGGTCTGAACTGAACAAAGACTAAAATCGGAATCCCATTGCATCCCTTATCTGTCAACACCCCCACCTCGTTGGTGTCACCCTTTCTGTCCTGGAGGCCACGGTCAGCAACCCATTTTGCATCAGTGTTCTTCAGATTTTTACAACCTCTATCAGCCAACACATGGCAACCATTAGGTAAAGCATCTAGATACCCTGATTCACATATAATTTCTTTGTCTGAGATTCTACCACAATAACCATTAGATATAAAATTAACTAGATCACTTGAAGTTGAAGAGATCAAGTACTTTTCAGTATTACAGGATTTATATTGACTCCAAGTGAAAGCCTGATTTAACGCTCCAGAGGGCTTCTGAATTTCGACTTCAAAGCAATCTATTATCGACTGTACATCCTTATAATTCGCCCAAAACTGTTGAGGCGGAATTTTTTTAATTTGTTCGGAACTAGGCCAGACAATTAAACTTTTAAGTAGATTTGCCATTTGCGGCAATGTTTTTGCAAATACCTTACTAGGGTAACTTGAACTATATCCAAAATCTATAGCCAATCTTTTAAAACTATCATTTGTTCTGATTTTCTTCAAAACTAGCAGAACATCTAATTTGTTCATTTGTCCCTTAGAACATAAAAGTTCAATAACAAAATAAACGTCTTGTGGCAATCCGGTGTATAGACGTGGATTTTTTTCTATTTTTCCGAGTTCACCGTTTCCCTTTTCAAGAAACCGAAAAGTTGTGCTGCCACTGTCTGATGATGGTTGGTATGAACTGGACTGCTCAGGCAAAACTTTTCTGGATGAAACATCACTATCACTCTCCTTCACAGTCAACTTCGGCTTCCATTTTGTCATTGTTACAGTATTTGTAGCTTTATCAGTACAATCCTTCTTTATATTTACTAGAACACCAACATTGCGTACTTGCCAACTTGTCTGTGTTGTCTTGGTCTTCTTTTCCCTCGGCTTGTAGACTTTAGTGCAGGATATCTCAAACTTTCCAGAAGGAGAACTTACAGCTGGCTTTATGGGTTTTATTACTGGTGATTCAGCAGCTCTTGTCAGAGTCAAAAATTCTGCTGATGTTGAAGGTCCTGCTTCAGATTGAAACAATCTTCGGCGATATGCAGGCTTCTTTGAAACTTCTGTAGGATCTGCAGTTTTCAACTTTTTTGAAAAAACATCAGTCATGGCCATTTTTCGCTTTTCAGCAGATCTTGACAGCTGTGATTCTTTGTAGGAACCTGGGCTACGTTCAATATTTCGAGGAACAACTCCGTTTTTTATCTTCAACTTTGTGCCAGCAGTTTTAAAGTATTGCCAATTTTCGCAATCAGTTTGTAGCTACATTGGGATATAGTTTTAGAAATAAACTTGGAACAATTCAACTCTCACTTAAAGTTTGTGTACTTTTTAAAGATCCACCACCTGTTGCTTTATGTTGGCTAATATAAAAATCGCTATTTCATAGTTACTTTCATGCGGTACACATACCCGCACTACTATAGGGACGCGCGTCATTTTTGCTGTCAGTGTCAACCTTCAAATATTCAAACCAAAATTCTAATTTCAATTATGCCGCGTAAACTTGATAAAAAGTTGAAAAAAGCTCTTTTCCAATGTTCCCTTGAACTGAAGAACCTAGCACCATCCTTGAATAATCGTCAGTCGTCGTCAGAAAAACTGGAAAATATTTTTTCAGTAATTTTTTGGCCAAAATTTAACTTTAAAGTCTTCAATGATAGGTAATGATTTGAGGTATCCACATGTACTGTTCGCCGTGTATTACATGCTGCCAATACCGGCCAAGTCGTCTAAAAGTCACGGTGGTGGAAAAAAATCTCCCTGTTTTAATGACTATTTCTTTCGTGAAGAAATAGGCCGCAAAGTTCACGATTACAAAAGGAGAGGGGAATATTTCTATCTAGGCAAATTGATAAGGTTTGCTCAGGAGTACACTGGTTCGCGAACATTGTTTTACAAAATAGAAAAATTCTGATCCGTGATGACTGCAGTAAAAATTTGGGCAATTTCAGCGTTCAAGATATACCCTTTATCATAATAGCATTAACGGAAGATTCAGATTCTGATCTGGACTCGTGATCTTTCAGATGATGGTCCCGATTCCAACGGTCTCGACATTCCAAGTATGATAGTATGATAGAAGCTGAAAACATTCCTCCTAGCACTTCCTGTACTTCTATGTCAACCATGTTTTAATTTTATGTGCGTCTCTCTTTCTGACATACCTAACTTATGCACTAATAATACTAATTATTCATAAAGCATTTTTCTACTTGAACTTAAAAACTTCGATTCTGATTTCGATATCAACATTGTCAACCAGACGTTTACTATCCTAACCTCGTTCTACTGCGCCTGTCGTAAAAAAAACCCTAGTCGTGTTGCCGCCTATTATTACAACAGAAAATGCGATGTTGGTGGATCTTAAAAAAAAACACAAACTATACATTAAAATGATCCTCACAGCAGAAAACATTTGTTGTGGTAGGAATTTCAGTTGTGTTCCGGGCAGACTGGTACCATAATTTTCGGATCTCTTTGTTCTTGGGAACAATTAAAAATATTTTTCGAGAACTCAAGGATGTATTCGAACATCCTCGAAAAAAACACGATTTTACACTAGCCATATCTTATAACTTGTTCTAGTTGACGCACTGATGAACTAGGTTATGGTTTTGTTAAAAACAGTTGTTGATATAAACGTGGGCGGGAGGCGCTGTTGCCAGATGACGCGCCTACGTCACAAGTCCTATGACGTCAGCAGTCCTCCGATTCAAACGTGAGCGTTTCCCGCCTTACCACTTGAAGGGCATTTTACAGCCTTATTAGGGAAGATCCAGCGAAAACAAAAATTTTACGTTGATGAGGGCTCCGAATATACTTTATATAAAAAATATAAAAAAAGTATTTTACCCTATTGTTCAAATACAAAAATATTTGACAGTTCAGTAAATTAAGTTATTAAAGTTTTATTTATGAGACAATAAACGTTTGGAAATCATGAGTTTTATAAATGAAAAGTGTTTTTGGAGATACACTATACACCTCTTTTAGGGTACTCATGGGATATAGCACAATTTGACGGTCTTAAAAAACGTTAATAATATTTTTATTAGAAACTGAACACAAGGAGTACAAAAATAATTACTAAACTTATTCTTATAAAATTTGAAAAATTAAATCAATTTTATTTTATTTATTTATTACACTTTGTTTTTACTTTGTGGTTTTGCGTTAAACTTTGACAGTATGGCACTGTAAAATCCCCTCTCATTTTCGGGCATTTGAGGTAGCATTTCGCTGATAGCTTTCCTCTTCCTCGGAAATGCCCAAATTGATGTCTTTCAAAATTTCAACATTATTCCATTCTATAAGTTGCTTATTCAATTTACTTTTTTGAACAATCTTAACTTCGGTTAATTCACTATCAAATGCTAGACGATATTTCAAATTCCCCAAACTTTTTTTCTCGTAAATGATGCTCTTAACTTTGGAGTAAGGCAGCACGGCATAGTTTAACTTAATAGAAGCTTTGTTGTAATCCAAGAAATCACTTGTCTGCATTTGCAATATTCTCAGTTTGTGTTTCCATGAATTTGGTATTGTCATAAGAGTTCTTAATAAAGTCAAAGATGACCATATCTCCAGATTTCTTATGTACCTTTCAATACAGCTATGAGCACTGTCAATCTCTTGTAGGTTCCCATGCCCAGGTTCGCTATACTTATGTTCTATTACTTGAATGTTTCCAGACTCCGCCGAATTAAGGAAATGTTGAATTGCGTAAGATAAAATTGAATTGCGATTTTGGGGAACACAGCTATCGGACCAAAGAATTATTTTATTCAAGGAAGAGTGGTCGCAAACCACAGCTTTCAAAATTTTAATTGTGGCATTTGCAAGATGATTCCCTGCTCGTCCACAAATAAATTCATGCCACAACTCATTGTAAATTGTGTTATCCATGCTACAATGAGCAGTTAAATTAAAGCAATTTAGTTTTTGCTTATAGTAGTAATGGCCAACGTAGGCCTTAGGAAGAGCAAAAGTATTTTGCAGGTCATAGGTTAGCACGCAACTTGTCTTATCATTTAGTTCTCCCTTACATCGAGATCGATCTGCTTGTCTTTCGGCATTACCAATTTCCTTCCTTCGAATATGGGCCTGTTGAAGAAGCTCTTGTGCATCAGAGGGATTTTTAAGGTGCTTATATTATTATTATTATTATTATTATTATGTTTGAGTATCGCGGAGGAAAAACCTTTTCCGCAATATTTAATTATAAGTTTTGAGACACGCTCATGCACTATTTAAATCCAGACGTTTTTTAAAATTATACACTGAATCGGCCAAGACTATGGTGGGTTGCAATTCATTCCACAGACAGAAGGAACGATTAGTTAAAAAGAATTGCCTAACGGTGGTTTTGAATGGTTCCTTCCTAATCTTATATGAATGGCCACGAAGTCTTCTATTTTCTGCAAATTCTATAAAGTCACTTGTTTCTGCTGGAAATATATTGTGAGTAAGTCGAAATATCTGTATTAGATCGGCTCGATCTTGTCTAAACTCAAGAGGGGATATATTCAAAACTTCTAAACGGCGCTCATATGGAAGATTTCGTAATGACGGTGTCCACCTTGTCACAGCATGTTGTACCTTATCAATCAACATTTTATCTTTTATGAGGTGCGGTCTCCACACTGGAATAGCAAACTCCAAATGGGGTGTAATATACATGGTATATAACTTTGATATCAGTTCCGGTGTTGGGTGTTGAAACACATGCTTAAGTAAACAAAACGTTTTTTTTGCCCTACCCACTGCGCTCAAGCACTGATCTGACCAACTAATCTTATTGTTAACTATAACCCCTAGATCGACATGAGATGATTTAACAGTTACAGCAATATCATTTATATAATACGAATTGTTTGGATTGTTGGGTCCACAATGCAACACACAACATTTTGAGGCATTCAGAGGAATTTTCCAAAGTTTACTCCAATTTGTTATTATATTAAGTTTTTCTTGCAAGTTAGTAGTAACAGGATTATTAAAGACTTTTATATCATCTGCATATGCAGAGTAACAAGTTCCAAGGGAGGATAACAGGTCTCTTGTATAAATCAAAAATAAAACTGGTCCCAGCACAGTACCTTGTGGAACACCACTAATCACACGTCTATATGCAGAAAACTCTTTACCCACTCTAACACAAAAGCTTCGATTTGTTAAGAAGGCTCCAATCCACTGCAGCAATCGCCCTGATATTCCATAAGCTTTTAATTTAGTTAATAATAAATTATGGGGTACTTTATCAAAAGCTTTGCTGAAATCGAGGTATATTATGTCCAACGGTTGCCCTGCATCTAGTACTTTAGTCCATATATTACTGGAAAATAATAAATTTGTCACCACTGATCTGCCAGGTAAGAACCCATGTTGGTGTTCAGGAATTAATTTGTTGTTTTGCATATGAACGAGTAGTTCACTGACTATTATTTTCTCCATAACCTTGCAAGCAATGGATGTGAGGCTTACTGGCCTGTAGTTACTAGGATCTAACTTATCTCCTGACTTATATAGCGGAGTAACTGTCGCTTTTAGCCACTTATCAGGTAAAACGCCTGCCGAAAACGACGACGTTATTATGTCGGAGAGTGGAAATGATATCGAAGAAGCGCAGTTTTTCAAGAGTTTGGCCGATATCTGGTCCGGTCCAGGCGCCGTTTCCATAGTAAGTTTTCGAAGATGCTTTTCAACAACATGTGCGGAGAAGTCAATGTCTGACAAACTGGTACAAATTTCGGAGGACTGAAAGTGCAAAATGCTAAAGCTAGTCGGACTATAAGTAAGTGCAAATGTTTCGGCTAATATATTTGCAGCTTCCGTATGATTGGAGCACAACTTGCCATTCCTACTACGCACAAGAGGAACCGAGACACGGCTAACGACATGTTTACGCACATAAGAGTAAAAAGTTTTCGGTTTTTCAACTATTGAATTTTCATAATTATTTTTTTCCGATTTAATTTTCGCTCTGAGACAGTTTGAAAACGTTCGGTGAGTTTTAAAGTTATCCTCGCTTGGATCCCGTTTATATTTTTTCCAGAGATTCTTTTTGTGCTTTATTTTTTTAAGCATGTGTTGAGTAATCCAGGGTTTTTTATGATGTATACGTTTTGTAAATACTGTGGTATGTAGCTCTACACAAGATTGGATAATCGAGATAAAAGTATTCCATTGATCGTCCACCGATTTACGGTCTAAAATCTTCCAATTGAAGTCTAATAATTTGGCATTAACAGCTTCATAATCAATTTTTGTGTGAGTCGTAAAATTGTGATGTAATTGTGGGTATAAAATTACTTGAATGTTAAATTCTATAGTTAAGTGATCAGAATTTCCAATAGGATTCGAGGTATTTACAGAGGAAATCAGATTGATATCAGATGTCAACAACAAATCTAACAAAGATGCATTTTGACCGTGACGGTACCTTGTTGGCTCATTAATTAATTGTATGATATTATTCTGATGTAACAGATCCACAAATTCCATTTCGATTATGGTGTTTGCTACAACAGCATCGGGAGACCAGTGAATATTTGTAAAATTAAAGTCTCCTACAATAATTAAATGAGGACATTGTTGTATTATGGTTGAGATAGTTTCAATCAAGGTGTTGTCATTTTCTCGACTATTTAGTACTGAACCCCTTGGTGGTCTATATACACAAGCTATCACGAAGCTTAATTGATTCTTTTCAAATTTTATCCATAAGGAGTCGTAAGGTTTAATAGAAATGTCGAGTTGAGTAATATTAAAATTGTTTGCTAAATGTAATTTGTTAATATAGAGGCACACGCCTCCCCCACGATGTGATGTGCGATCATCTCGAAATAAAAGGTAATTATCAATATTTATAATAGTGTCCGAAACAGAGGGTGTTAACCAGCTTTCCGAAAGTGCTATAATAGATGGTGAAGAATTAGTTATTTCTAAAATTAAATCATTAAACTTGGATAGTAAAGATATTCCTCGCATTTGTCGCATAAATCTTTCTTCGGCTTAAAAAAGCTAATGTTGTACTCGAAATTGAAAATATGTGAATACACATTCAACGACACTGGGTCTTCTGTTAAGGCCACATACAATTGATACATTCTGGTCATGTTGAGATCTCTTTCAAGATAGGTTTTTTTTGTACCCGCCCTGCAATAATGAGATTCTACTGGTTTAAAACTTTCAATGTGGCGCCTCACTATAGTTCTCCTTTCATCTGAGATCACCTTTTTCTTTTGTAACCCCCTTTGAGTTTTTTTTGGGTACGTTTGTTGTTTTGTTCTGTATTTTTTTTTTTTTAAATAATATATTCGATGTTTACTTATTTTCAACGTATTCAGAAAATATGACTGGCACACCTGAAGTCTCACTGAATACATTTCAAAATAGTACTTGTAACTCAGACTTTTTTTACTTATTTCATTACGTGTTCGCTTTCGTTTTGCAGGAATGCATTCCACGTGCTTAGAATAATAATGTGATTTTTCTTCATCAGTAAGTTTCCAGAACTGTTTATGGATTGTCTGTCTCTCAGTTTCGGATATTTTCTTCGTACAGGCGAAGCTGCATTTAATGGAGTTACAAGTTTTCATGATATTGATCTGTTTTTTTGGATGCGTTACACCCTTTGCATCCTGGTACTCCTCCCCTGCTTGCCTTTTCCTCTTCCTTACGTTCTGTTTCCATTTTTCCGGTGATCTCTTCTTTTTTTGCTCGATTTTTTTCGATATGTTCTTCTTCTATTGTTTCTTCTTCTTTTTCTTCACTTGGATCAGCAGATTCACCAACCACTACTACGGGGCTGTAAAAAAAAACACCAAAAAATGTGGGGTTATGATTGAAATATTTAAAAATTTAGAGATATTCCTTATTATACTTACTGCCAAGCGTCTGAAGGGCATTCCGATGGTTTATCTGGTGGTAAAGACGATGTTACACTCATTTTACGCAAATTTTACACAAGAACTATAGCAATTTTTCGAAATTAGGGGTGAAAAAATCGCCACTGACACAGGATATGGAACAATTGATTATTCCGCTCTACTGAGCTCGTATTACATTAGTTTTACGGGATATGGAACAAAACCAAATCAAGCTGGATATCGACCATTATAAGAATATATTAAAAATATATACACAGGATATAGAACATTTCTTAACTGAAATTCTGGATATGGCACAACTTATGTGCAGTTGCTTCCTGGATATAGAACAAGAACTCACAGTAACGCAGGATATGGAACAATTAAGTATTCAGCGCTACTGCGCTAGTAATACATTAGTTTTGCAGGAGACGTACAAAAATACCTTGTGTGAACAATAAATAACATGTTTATTGAAGAAACACAAAAACATAGCGCCTGTGATAAATATAATTATAAAAAAACTAATATTTTGTAGCGGCTCCATTTTTGTCTATTACATTATTCAATCTTCTCGGCATTGATGCTACTAGAACCTCAGTATAGTTCGGAGTTAATTCGTTCCACGCTTGTTGAATTCTTTCACATAACTCTTCGACGTTTTGTGGACGAAAATGATTGCCTCTACTCATGTTACCATCAAGCCACACACATTTTCTATTGGGTTCAAGTCGGGACTGCGCGAAGGCTAAGGGAGAACTTTCCTTGCTGCTCCATTCAATTTGAGATCATTCTAGCTGTAGGATAGGACAATAATTGTCGTGTTGATATAAAAGATTATTTTGGGGAAAGACCGCTTTCACTGATGGCAGCATGATATTCTCCAATATTTTATTATGCTGATAGACCTCTGCCTTATTTCTGACTATTATATGCGTTAAAAAACTCCAGGGCCTTGGGCGCTAATTCATCCCCAGACATTTACAGAAAAGCGACCGTTCGCTGCTACTTTTTGAGTATAACGTTCATCTAGACGAGAATTTGGTGGTCTATAAACTCTAACACGATCGTTATAGGACGATTCAAAAAGCTTCTCGTCTGTGAAAACAATATTCTGCCAGAAATCTGATGGTTGTAAGGAATATTCCAACGCGAATCCTACCCTCTGTTCCTTGTTTTGTTGGGTCAAAAAAGGTTTTTTGGCTGCAGGATGATTTCGCAGATCCGGTCCTTCCTTGATTCGATGCCTTGCAGTTCGAACAGAACCTGGGAAATTTGTTTCACCGTTTGTCATAACAGAATTGCACGGGTTTTCTCGTTAAACTTGCCTTTGAAACGATTGACGCTCACAGTTTCTTTATATTGTGGACAGTACTCCTGGCTATGTTAAACCTGACTGCTACCCTTCTTTCTGACCAACCTTCTTTCAACAATCTTGCAACCCTTAATTTTTATGCAAAAGATAAATGTAGCATTGCTTTTTGATGACGTTTACATCAACATGACAGTTTTCCAGGTGACATGAGCAACAATCGAAATCATATTTACAGCAGGAAAATGTGCTGCTCAGATTTTATTGACCGCAACCGTACTTACTGAAATGAGCATTTCTGACGTAAAATTTAGAGAAAACGTTATTTATGTAGCAGTATACCTATTACTAAAACAAAAACATCAAGACTTTTTGTAATAAGCAAAAAGGTTAACTTCAGTAGCGAAAAATGTCTGTAAGTCTTTACTCAGCTTTAGAGAATGCAAACCTCTCCTTTCCGCTGTTTCAGCTAAAACAGTGAAGGTCACTCCAGATCGTATGTTACACATATCTATCGTTACGGCAGGTATAGTAGCCTCAAGCTTAAATTGTCACGGGGTTGGGAGGGGAAATTATGCAGGGCCAACTTATTTATGAACGTCCTAAACTGGTTCTGAAATAAACATTCTACTCTTGATCGACTTTTCGGCGAAGATGTAAAGGAATGGCGACAGGACCGTATTGCCAAAAATGTAAATTGAGTTGATCACTTCCCTCAGTACGTGTAACAAATTCATATTTTACTGTTCAACTTTAGAATACATTAAAAGTGCAAGCCTTAGAAAACATATTCTGGACCAAATAAATAAAAACAAATACCTCACTTTAGCTAGTAATAATTCATAACAAAATATTAAATACGTGTCTGAAGAACGACGCGTGCCGCCGTACAGAAACCCCGTCTTGCAATCGAGTCGACCAGTTGCAACAAGACAATCAAAACCGGTTAGAGTCCATATGGTATCGGTTACGACTTACTTGTTCCGCAATGTCTCGATTCCGATAAAAAATTCGATAAAAAATTCGCGACAATTTAAGGTTGAGGCTACTATACCTACTGATTTGCGAAAATTTACTCATATGATTTCTGTGCGCACACAAAAAGACCACACGTAAATATATTTATTTAGCGAAAATTATCTGTTTATTAAAATCGTGCGTACTCATCTGACCATTTTTACATTTTACCGTTCGTGTAAATAAATTTGCTCAAGACAGTATGTACATACCTTTAGAATGAGATTTACGGTGCATTTCCCTTGTGAATCAGCAAAATTATATTTTTCCTGTGGAAATCATTTTTGCAGAGCGTTGCTAATTTTATTCTTATGTAAAATTTAGTAGGAGTGAAGCTCTTCATATTTGTTGCTCTGTTTTAATAGTGGAAATTGTCGAAGAGAAGTTTTCTAAATTAAAAAGTACTCAAAGGTTGCGTGATCGTCCAAGTAAGTAGGTTTTTTGAATAATAGTGTTAGAATAGATGATACTTTATTTAATGTTTATTTATTTATCTATTTATATTTTTATTGGTATAATTTCAGATAATTTTTGTATAGATTTAATTTTATTAGTAATAACTTTTCAACTTTCTTTGTACATACTTTTAAAAAAATTTATTAAGAAAAATTAACATGTTTGGGTTTCATTACTAATGAGATCTTCTATGCAATTTTGATATCAGGTTTAATATTTGCCGAATTTTCAATTTTTGGTGTCAAATTTCATTTTTCTTGCTCAATCGGTTTATTTTGGTGTCAAATTTACTTATTTATTTATTTTTTAGGTACTTTATTTATTTTAGAGGCTGGCATGTTGGCTTCAGACGCAGAAATGTTGGTTTTAATTCCCGACAAAACCATCAGAATTTTTCGGATGCTTGTCTTCTCTCTGCCAAGATCTGACCAACTTGCAGAGTATAATGACCCATAATTACGCTGCAAATGGGATTATTTCCTATGGTTCGTAGTCCACCTAAAATTGTAGGTACCCTTAACTCTTACACTTGAAAAACAAGCAGAGAAGGTTGAGATCCAGAGGGAACCCAAGGCTGATTCGGTGGTATAAAGGGTAATATACATACATATATATATATATTTTTTTTGTTAGAATACATGTTTTAGTTTAAAAGAAGAACTTAATTTTTGTATGATTAATGTTATTAGTATTAGGTAACTGCTTAACTTTTTTATGTTTGGGTTTCATTACCAATAAGATCTTCTATGCAATTTTGATTTCAAGAATTTTGCCAAATCTGCAATTTTTGTTGAACTTTTTTTGTTTGGATTTCATTACCAATAGGATTGATGCAATTTTGATTTCAAATTTGATATTTGCCTAATTTGCAATTTTTAGTGGGAAATTTAATTTTTTCTTGCTAACTCGGCATATTTTGATGTCAAATTTATTTACACCGTTAATACCTGTTTCACAATGATGTTAATGTTAGGATGGTAATGTTAACGTAATATTTAGAACCCTAATAAAAAGATGGAACTGTTCACAATGATGTTGACACCAATGGTAATGTTAAGGAGTACGTAACCCTGAACATAACATCATGTTAGAGAGTAAAAATATTTTAAATCTTACCATCACTTGACAAAGTGAAAAGAAACAAGGTGCAACAAGGCATTTAATAATAATTACACTATTAATTTGACAATTTTATGTAAGATAAAACCTACATTATGTAGAAATAAAAACGAAAAAATCCTAGTGCCAGTTAACATTCATTATGAACACGCTAGTATTAACATTGTCATTACCACTAACATTACGTTAACATTAACATCATTGTGAAACAGGTATTAACCTGTTTCACAATGATGTTAATGTTAACGTAATGTTAGTGGTAATGAGAATGTTAAGACTAGCGTGTTCATAATGAATGTTAACTAGCACTAGAGAATTTTTGTTTTTATTTTTACATTTGTAGGGTTTTAATGTTTGAGCTTTGTATTAATTGACAGGTTGTCGACTATAACCTCTAAACAGTCTAAACTAAAAGTGCAAATAATAAACGCTAAAAAGAGTTCATGTCAAGTCCATGTTGTACATTGTGGTGCCTTTATTACAGAAGAAGCATTAAGTAAACACAATTATTAAATTATTGAAAACATTCTGCTTTTTATCATAAAGATATGGGTGATTTTGCACTAATTCAATTAATAATTCAATATCAATCATGTTTCTTTCAAATTTCGCCTCCACAAACTTGTCAAAAAACTCGTTCGACGCATGCGCGTAGGACAGCAATGTTCAGAGTGATGGTAGGATTTAATAGTAGATTATTAAATGAGCATATAATGGTGGTTATTATACACGAGAATGGAAATTAAAATACGAGCCGCAGGCGAGGATTTTAACCATTCGAGTGTATAGTAGCCACCATTATATGCGAGTTTAATACGACGTTTTATCTACAACTGCACTTTTAGAATTAAAACTAGAAATTAAACCTTGTTAAAAACTTGACGTTGAGAAAAAATGTCAATATTCATTATTTCATGGCCAGTTAATAATAATTCTTAAAAACCTAGCTCGATTGTCTGTGTTCAACAGACCTAGTTAAGTATTCATAGGTTACATGTATAATACGTCAATTAAATCTTTTCTAGATGAAGAAATAAAGAAAGAATAAAACAAACCTTGTGAAAAACTTGATGTAGAGAAGAAATGTCAACAGTTGTCAATATTCATTATTTCATAGCTAGTTAATAACAATTCTTACAAACCGAGCCTGGCTGTCTGTGTTTAATAGACCTAGTTAAGTATTCATAGTTACAAGTATAATACGTCAATTATTAATCAGTTGTAGATAAAATATTTTTGCTTTCTAACATGATGTTATGTTCAGGGTTACGTAAAGGCTGTTTTTTTATTATTTGTCCACCACCTGTTGCATTATGTTTGTTAAAACAGAAAAACCCTATATTGAAGAAAATAAAAAATTGTGTTGGTAATAACTTGGATAACATTAGATGACATTTTTTATTATCACGTCAGCTTGACAGGATTACTTAAACAAACATAACAACCTTTTGATGTTGGTTTTACAAAAAACAGTTATGGGCATTGATAGAACCGGCACTCACAAATATCACCGCAAAATATGAAATAGATACAATTTGTCGCAGTCACGGTATTGATGTTTTGCGGCTCTTTCCCTATCATTGTCAGTATAACCCCATCGAACTGGCTTGGGATTTTTGCAAAAAATATAATAATCACATTAATTTAACAACAAATTATAGAGAACTAACAATGAACTTGTGGGCAAAGGCAATGTCTAAGTACACTCCAATTATTTGGCAAAATAGTATAAAGCACTGTGAAGAAATCATTGCAGAATGTCCGAAATATTCCACCAATAATTATAAATCTAGCTGAAGATTCAGAAACTGACTTTGATGGTGAGGTTCCATCTGATTACCTAGATGAAGATTCAGACCATTTAGTTTCAGTAACGACAAATTAAACAGTCCGACGACGTTACGCTTTGTCCCATTGTTATTCGTTTGCTGTTCATATGAAGTCACTACAGACAGAGAAGCACACTTTATGTTGCATTTGTTGTTGTTACACTTTATTAGTATTAGTAGATTGAATAATAATTAATTTTTAAATTTATTACAATTTTTGAGTGCCTAACCTAATTTTTGTTTACATTGACAGAAAAAACACCAACCATGTTGCCACTTGTATTTTCGATCGAGGTTGCCACATGAGTGGACAAATAATAAAAAAAATAGCCTATACTCTTTAACATTACCATTGATGTCAACATCATTGTGAACAATTCCATCTTTTTATTAGGGTTCTAAATATTACGTTAACATTACCATCCTAACATTAACATCATTGTGAAACAGGTATAATTCACGAAACAATACAAGCCGACCGAAATTTTCGATGCAACCAACATTGCATTTGCACAGGTTACATGGATTAAGAAAAATAATTCTTCAAAAACACATAGTGTGCGCAATTAGGTAACAATAGATATTGTCAGTGTCAGAATTTTAAATTTGCAATCAGTTTTAAAAATTCACTATGCAACTAGTAGATACGCCACGGAGTCAAAACAAAGGTGGATTGACGGTGAATTGCATCTTGTAAGAACATTAATTAAATTTTAGACGAGCTGATCGAGAACCAAATCATTCCCTCGTGTGTAGTTGTCACTTCAAAGATGAGGACAGAGCTAATGGTCCTCCCATATTTAAACATAAGATTGGGAAGCAATTTAGCTTTGAGAGCCCAAAGAAGAAGAGAAAAACAATTAAAAAGTGGGTATTTACAGAATTCAGTGTAATGAAATAAATTAACAGCTCCTATTGTAACAGAAGCAGCTAGTGATCCTGAGGAGACGATTGAGACCGAAATTGAAAGGTTTCAGCAGATTGTTGTTTCACATGCAGAGCCAGGACATTTGTAATACAACAGCCTCCACAAGTGGCAACAACAAAGCCAATATTTGCTGTTATGAATAAAGCAGAAAATTATTTTTTGCATACCTGCCTCTTTGTTTTCTCAGTTTGCAGGGCGTTAACTAATTTACAGTTTCTCTTAATAAGAGAAGTGGAGGAGTTGTACAAAGAATAATATTTAGGTATAAGTAGTAAATAAGTAATTACAGGTTTGTACATAAAGTTTTATTGTAGATTTCATTCACCAGAAATGTATAAGTATAATAAAACACTTCCGTAGGTAGATGTTCTTTACCCACGCTTCAGTTCTACTAATCTCCACAATCATGCTGTCTGCTGGTGTCCAGATCATCAGAAAAGCCTTATTTCTGGCCGTAAAGTGCAATTGCCCTTGAATTTGGTGATAGTTATCATGATCTTGATGTCTTCATCATGAAATTCGATAATGTACTTTTCTATTTTTTGAGATCCTCGCTCAGGGGCGTGGTGTTTATCCACTTGTAAGGACATTTCACTTCTAAAATTCCACACCAGACGTTAACGGAAATAATATTTTGGAAGTGTTCTTCCCGAATCCAATGTGGATTGTCTTGAGCATAGTAATAACAATTATGCTAATTTACACCCCCGTTATTGCTAAAAGTAGCATCATCGCTAACCAAGACATTTTTCAAAAAGTTTTCATTAAATTGGATTCTTTCTCTGAAGAAACGGCATAACTCTAACCTTTTGGGAAAATCGGTCACTTTTAGTTTTTGAACCAAGATGAGAATAGAATTTATTGGCCTTCAAAATTCATACTGATGCCTGGCTTATCTCAACCATTCGTGGCACTTCCTTCTGGTCAATATGTGGTTCTTGTGTCACCATCTCTATAACGGCTACTTTATTATGTTCCCCAGTTACAGTCCTTTCCCTAGGCGTAGTAACTGGAGGCCAATTCAGTCTCAACTGTGCCTCTAATTTTTTGAATTTTTTATCTGTTGGTTCTCTTCCTTGAGGGTAACGCTCTGCATAAACCCTAGCAGCAAGAGAAGCGTTTTTTCTGCATTCGCCATAAATTAAAAGCATGTCGGTTTTCTCGTCATTGGAATACATTATTATAGTACGGGAGGTAGCGTTGCATTTTTTCTAGGAATTTTATACCGAATGATTTTCATTTCTAGCAGTTGTTTAATGTTCACTAAAATAATGGTGCGCGGTCAGTGCATCTGAGCGTTGCATAGTCACTTTGGCAAACGAACTGACGATCTTTATAATACCCACACACATTCAGCTGACGGTGATTTTTATTTCTGTTATCCATAAAAATACACCATATTTTAATTTCAATCAATATTATACAGGCTGTCCCATTTAAAACTATCCCAGTCCAGATTTATCCGAATTGATTATTGTAATTGAAAAATCCTCGAACAGGTCGATTTTATTTGCCAGGGGCATGTGGTGGATCCCTTTTTGGGGAATCCTTCAGGTTCACTTATTTGGGGATTTTGAGAGTTTGCAGGGTAAGCTGACAAAGTAAAACACAGACAAACAATAAAAAAGTATAATTAAATGTTTAGAACGATACACATATATGGACCGCACCGCTGCTTGTTTCAGACTGAGGGTTCAGACTTAAAAACATAAAAACTGAAACTGGCTGAATCACAAAGCTGGATCGAATGCGGTACAGTTAAAACAAAAGATGGTAATTTTACATCCTCAATACCCTCCTTTAAAATTGACATCTTTACAAAACTAAATCTAATCATTATAGATTCAACCAAATAAAAATTAACGAATCAAACTTAAACTAGTGACTTAACCTAGTGACAAAGTTTATTTGGCTTCTGTCATACCAAGCGCGTCTCGCAATTTTTCGAAACGCGGTTTCGGTAAGCCTTTGGTACATTATATCCGCCAATTGATTTTCACTTGAAACATAGTCAATTTTAAGTAAACCTTTGCTATACAAATCTCTAATGAAGTGATACTTTATGTCAACATGTTTTGTGCGCTTATGAAACTCAGGATTTTTTATCAATTTTATGGCACTTAAATTATCAATGTACAAAGAATTATGAACACTTAGATCTTTAATTCCGATTTCACCAAACAAACGGGTTAACCATACTATGTTTTTCGCGGCACTAGAAGCACTCACGTACTCAGCTTCTGTCGTAGATAGTGATACACTTTGCTGTTTTCGGCTCTCCCAGATGATTGCTGCACCTCCAAAATTGCAAATGACTCCTGATGTGGATTTTCGCGTCTCGGGATCGCCTGCAAAGTCCGCGTCACTGTATGTTTTAAGCACTTCCGCACTTCCATATCTCAGTCCGAGACTTACAGTCCCTTTTAAGTATCGTAGGACACGTTTGATTAATTGAATATGCACTGCGGTTGGTTTATTTAGATGTCTTGAAGCCACGCTGATTGCAAAAGAAATGTCTGGTCGAGAGATGGCTTGTAGGTACATGAGACTTCCTACAATTTCTCGATATGGAAAAGTTTCGGTGACAGCTGTTTCGGTCGATGTTTCATCATTTTTCCATCCTTGGGCAAACGGGGTTGAAACTCCTTTTGACTCGTGCATTTTGTATTTCTCCAACATTCTTTTCGTGTAACTGGGTTGTCCAATTAAGATATACCCATTTTTCTCTTGTTTAATTTCAATTCCTAAAAAATATGTGACTTCTTTTGTTGTCTTTGCTTCAAATCTCTTCGCAATTTCAGTTAAAAATCTGTCAGCTTCGTCTTCTTTCGATGCAACTACTAGTCCATCGTCTACGTAGAATAATATTAATAATTTTTCGTTGCTTTGAGGTTTAATGTACAAACATGGGTCTGATGTGCTTTCGTTTAAACCATAATCTTTCAAAAAATGTGTGAATTCTTGATTCCAGCATCTAGGTGCCTGCTTTAGTCCGTATAGACTTTTTATCAACCTGCATACTCTTTGCGTTCCATCATTAAAACCGTGTGGCTGTCTCATAAAAATTTCTTCTGTAATCGTACCGTTTAGGAAAGCACTCTTTATGTCAAATTGACGTAAATGAAGCTGTTCTTGAGCAGCGAGGCTTATCATTGTTCTCACAGTTTCGTATCGAACTACAGGGCTAAATGTTTCAGTATAGTCAATTCCTGCCTTTTGACTGCAGCCCTTGATGACAAGGCGGGCTTTGAAACGATCTATAGTTCCATCGGGATTAAACTTTGTACGATAAGTCCACTTGTTGTCAATAAGCTTCTTATTTTCCGGTTTGTCAACTAATACCCAGGTTTTATTTTTCTGAAGAGAGTCAATTTCTTCTTGCATGGCTTGTTTCCATTCCTCTCTGTGTTTACAAGAGATCGCTTCTTGGTAAGTATCTGGATCTACTGTGGACATAAATCTTATTGGATTACCATAAAAATCTGGTCGTTTTAGAGTGTTTCTATTTCGTAATGATGTAATTTCAGCTTTTTCTTCTGAGGGTTCAACGTCATCTTGAACTCCTTGTTTCACGATCTTCTCGGATTTCTCGTTCATTATTGTCTTGAACCTCTTGTTCATCGTCTTCTTCAATCTCTTGCTCATTATTCTCTTCAACTTCTTCTTTATCGTTTTCTCTAATCTGAACTTCATTCGTTGTATTTGATGTTACATGTTCTTCTTTGAAAACTACATCACGACTTAATACAACGTCGTGAAGTTCCGGTACCCATACTCTGTATCCGGCGGAATCCTCTGTGTAGCCGACAATGTACCCATGGTACGCCTTTTTGTCGAGTTTGCGTCTTTTTTCTTTCGGGATGTGAATAAAGCATTCTGTTCCAAAAACTTTCAGGTGCTTAATGCTATGCTTTTTGTCCTCCCATAATTCCAGGGGTGTTTTATTTGGAATTTGAGTTGGTCCGGTACGATTCAGAACGTAAGCAGCCGTGTTTACAGCTTCTGCCCATAAACATCTCGGTAAGTTAGGTTTTGAAAATAGCATCGATCGAGCTGCTTCCATTAAAATTCTGTTTTCACGTTCAGCAATGCCGTTGTGTTCAGGTGTGTAAGGTATATTAACGTAGTGCTTTATTCCGCGTTCTTCGAGAATAGATCGTACTTCGGCATTTACGTATTCTTTTTCTCCGTCCGAACATAGTTCTTTAATATGAGAACCAAACTGATTTTTAATTTCGTCGGATTTTGTAACATAAACATTGATTTGGTCCTTTATTTCGACACGTACTATTAAATCATACAGTCCGTTTTCTAAATGTCCACTCCCTACAATTTTGTCGTTCTGCTTAAAAATGCATTCCTGACCTTTTACTATAAAATCAATCCCCTTCTCTGCAAACTTCTTAACCGAGAAAAGATTTACATTCATTTCCGGTATGAACAAGACGTTAAAAATCGTTCCAGGCATCCATCTCCCATTTACCAGCGTTCTGACATCGATATGACCTTGTCCCAAAGCTTCGAGTTTACTATCGTTTCCAATCTTAACAAGCAGGGGTTTTGAAAATTCTTTATAGTCATAAAGCCATTCCCTAGATTTAGTGATGTGGTCTGACGCCCCCGAGTCAATTATCCATGCGTTATTAGAATCCGATCCATTACAGTCAATATGCGTAACGAAAGCTTGCCGAGAACTGGTGTTTGAATTTTCGTTATCCCGTCTATTTTTAGAGTTCTTTGGACAGCAAACACGTCTGAAAATTTGGTGCAAAGTTCAATTAAGTTGTTTTGTATAAAATTTGGCACATCTTTATTATTTTCTCTTATAGTGTCAATTAATTTTGACTTACGCGGCGCTTCATTCTTCGTATTTATTGACATAACTTCATATTCATGAAGTGGTGCTGTTTCGAATTTTACATTTTTTAAAGTTACATAGTTATTATTTGTATTTAACATTTTAACAAAAGGTTGTTTAATTGATTTTATTGAATTTGCAACGTATACTCCTTTGGAAATTTCTTTTTTGAAAATTATAAAGTTTGGATCATTCGTTTGCACGTGAATTTTTCTAATTACTTCACATCTTGGTGGAATAATGAACGAATTTTCAGTTGGACCTACTAAAATGGGTATGCGTACTAGGTTATTGGAAACTGAGAAAGTCCAAGTGTTATAATCAATAATACATTTAAATTTTGTAATAAAATCTCGGCCTATTATTCCTGAGACAGGTAATGGAAAATCATTCGACACTATTTGAAAGTTGTGTGAAAATTCTTTACTATCAATAAATATTTTAGATTTTACTGTTCCCAAAGAAGAAATTGATCCTTCAGTTACTCCGCTAATTTTACATTTATTAGTCTGATTTATTTGAATGTGTGGACTTAAAAAAGTTTGTTTAAAAATTGATATATCTGCTCCTGTATCGATCAAAAATGTACAAAATTGGTTTGAAATGCTTATATATACAGAGCGTTTCAATCGAAACGAGCCACCCTCAATAACTTTTTTGGAAAAGATATTTAAGAAAAATCTAAAAACAGGTCAATTTTCAAAGACCTTTCAAACGACATGTTGCTCGACCCCTATTCCCTATTTAAAAAATCGAGGTTGCTCCTGTCAGGGGTATGGGGTTGCACCAAGCCTGCTTACTATTGCATCAAAACATGTCCCCCTCGAGATAAAAATTGACCTGTTTTTAGATTTTTCTTAAACCTCTTTTCCTAAAAAGTTATTGAGGGTGGCTCGTTTCGATTGAAACGGTCTGTATATGAATAAAGGATGCATAATTTAGATTTAAAGAATAAATAGTTGCATTAGGAATATTTATGTTGTCATTTATTCGTTTTGTACCCCCCAGGTCTCTTGCTGGGGGTTCGGTGAGTTTTCCGAACCTCTTTCACTAGAGTAATATCTAATTGAGTTATTATTATTTCCTCTGCTGGTTGTTTGACCTCTTCCGTTACCTTGAAAATTGTTAGATGTTTGTTGTCGTGGGTTACGATTAAAATTATTGAAATTTCCGCGCCTATATTGATGGTTATTATTAGGTCGCTCAAAGGCTCTGTTTGGATAATAATAATTGTCACGACAATTATTATAGTTGTTTCTATAATTGTTATAATTATTAGAAGGCAAACGCGAATAATAGTTTGAATAACCATTTTCTCTATTTCCTCTGTACCTTCTGGAATTAAAAAATGACCCGCGGTTTCCGCTTCGTATCTGTAAAATAGAGTGTGTTTCGTCTTGTGGTTTCATGGTAGAAAATTTATCGAGTGCTTCTTGGGCACTTTGGAAGTTTCCCACTTCCATTGCAAAACGATTTTTCTCTGCAGCCGCATTAATTGCTAAAGATTTGACCGTCGCATCGCGCGTATATTTTATCGCCGTTTGTACTGGTACTCCTTCTGTGATATACGCCTGCTAAAGTTTAGTAGTTAATGTCTCTATTTCATTCAAGAAAGTTGTGTTATTTTTGCCTTTTTGTTTGTTGTTTAAAATCTTTTCCATAATTATGGATGATTTTTCTACTTGAATATTGGCTCTTAGTGTGTTAATTATTTCGGTTAGGGAATTGCATGACTCACTGACTTGGCGGGCTTTTCCTGATAATTTTGTCTTGACAAATGAAACTGCTTGCGCTGTAAAATCACCCTGATTTAATTTGAGAAGGTCAAGAGCATCAAGAACTGATTGTAATCTCTCGTACGTTCTCCATCGTACTCATTTGGAAAAATTTTACTTGCTAGGTTAAAAAATTCAAGAACTGTTGAAGCCATATTTTTGTCTTCTTCTAAAATGATTATCGATTATGTCTTTTGAGATAAATTCGCCAATAGATCTAGGTACTTTGTAATTGACTTGTAAGCGTTGAAAAGAAATCACTACTTTATCACGAATATACCCAAAGTTTGATTTAAGGCGAAACGCTCAGTCGCCTCAACTTTGGAACTGAATTACGGCCTTCATTGTTAGGCTATCTTAAAGTATTGGGCATCAAAATTAGTAAAAAAAAAACCTTCATCACGGCAAAAGGTTGTTTGTTCAGAAAAAAAATTTATTGCCAAAATGAGAAGCAAAAAATTCTTTTTTTTTTTTAACAAACGTGTTAGTGCTTCATTTTTACTGATCTATGTATTCGGTAAATGCAAGGTGTTTTTATAAATATTGAAAAATAAATTTGCAAATTGTCCCCAAAGTTCGCTAGTTTCAAGCAATGTTGGCGTGGCTCAATGTAACACAGGCCCCGCCCCTCAGCGGCAGGCCGTATTATATTTCATGTGTGCCGCAGCTCGTTCTTAGAAAGATAACAAAAAAGTATAGTAAACAAAAACCACCAGCTTGACAAAAGCGTTTGCCGGTAAATGGATTCAATATAGAGTGGAATGATTTTATTTAAAACAATTAACAATTTTTATCACTCTAATGGTGTACACTAATTTCTGTACATCCTCTAATTTACTATGTGGTATTGCATATCTGTAGTTTTACGTTAATGTGTTATTATTTAGATATGAAATTGTTATACAAGGTGTCCCAACTAAAATTTGTACCCCTCAACAATTTTAATTTCGGAAGACTCAGAAGGAAACAGGTCAATGTTGTTATCAAGGGGGACCAAATTTTACCAAACTTTCAAGTCTTAGAAGTCACCCTTTTAGCGAGGGGAGCCACCCCCTTACAAAATTCAAATATTATGTGGGGGTTGTGTGATACATCATTTTAAAGCTTATTTAATTTTCTATCCAGGACATTCTACTATTATATATTTGTTTCAAAAAAAAAATTGAATTTGCAGGGATTTTCCTCTCACCAAATACATACTTTGTCGCCATTGTAAAACGCTTCTTTTAATTCACTTGAATCCTATTTGAATTAAAAAGTTGAAGATGTTTCAACTGAGAACCCAATGAATTCACACGATTAAATGAAATGAATGAAGGGGTTTACATATTCAATTCGTATTCTGATTTGCTGCTTTAAATGCTATACCTACATATATCTTTTTTCCTATATCCTATATTTCTTTTCCTATATCTTTTTTCTAAATTTGGAATATAAGGTTGCCAAGTTATTATGTAATTTTTTTTTTGTGTACATTTTCGAAAAGTCATGTGATCATTTAAAGTTCTGTATCAGGATTAGTATTAAATAATGAAGAATGAAATTTGGCACGTCGATAAACAAAGCTTGGGTCTTTCGGATGCTGCTAATACAATTGGATGCTATTAAAATTTGGAATAGTGAATAGTGGGCCCTGGAATAGTGACCAAATATTACTGAAAATAATCTTAGTCGATGCAGCTTTGATGGTAATTTAATATATGGTATCAAAATATATATTTTTTTATTTTCTTTAGTAACTAAAGCCACTCTCCTCCGTCGTCGCACTATTATTGACTCCTGTACATAATATTATCTAGTATTATATTAATTGTATTCTCTACTCATTATTGAATAGAACTTTTAGAATGAACTTTCATATTTCCGATTTCCCAAAAAACTATCAAACTCAAATTTTTAATTCATGTTAAATCATCATTTTCTTCTTCTTCTTATATTCATGAATAAAAAATTGAGTTAGATATTTATTACTAATCTTTATTTAATATAACGAGTGAGCAACAAAATTCGTGATCGTAGGAGCCTCTGAAACCAAAATTTTGAGTCGATTCTTGATCGATACGATTGTGTAAAAAGTCACCGAGTAATGTGAATTGTAAACAGTAAAGTAAAAGAACCGATATACGTTTAGCCAACTGCGATCACGAATTTTGTTGCTTACTCGTTATATATCTTATAGTACGGCGGCGAAGAGAGCTAAGTCTTCATATTAAAGAGTAAACCACTACTTTGGTATAACTCAATAAGACATATATAGATTTGTTTGTAAAAAAATTCTGCATTTAGAATGGAAATTCACAACAGTGTGGGTTAGTCACGAGAAAAGTTATTCCAAGAAAACCGTGAACATTGACAAAAATTATTCCAATAAAATAAATGTCCATATCTTTGGCTAAATAAAAGGTAAAAATATGCGGTTTGTTTCATTATGAAGCCCAGAATATTTACATACTTTAAAATGGATCATATTTACATAAAAGCGGTTGTTTCTTAAAATGGTGTGGCTGTTATTATCAAGGGTGTGAAAAAATGATCCTCTTAGCAGGTTGGTACCAGATGGCTTATAAAATTATCAAAAGTCGTCATCCGTTCAGCCCCTGATAAGCTAAGAGTTGACTCGGCACTTATTTTAGAAGTGTACGATTGGATGCGTAATTATAACATCTGTAAATTCATGTTAAGCTACACAAAATTCAAGAAAAATTAAAAATATCAAAGTAAATTTATTGTAAAATATAAACTATTCAGAAAATCACTGTGGACACATTGCAAAGTTTTAAACGTCTTGACAATAGGTGAAAAAATAGAAAAAGATACAGAAAAATTTGAAACTTTTTTAATTGAGTAAATACGGTAAATGTTAAGGGTTTGTGAATTTCATAAGATAAGGATGTTTTGATGGTTGCATAATTCATTTAAATACATTGTTAACAGTAATAAATATACAAAGTTTTAAACGTCTTGACAATAGGTAAAAAAGAGAAAAAGATACAGAAAATTTGAAACTTTTTAATTGAGCAATTAATATTTAACTAAATAGTTAGATATTCACTTTTTGAAAATTATTATTATTCTGATGTGGTAATTTTTGGATTAAATAAAATTAATATTTTGAAATTATTATTATTCGTAGGTCCCATTGCCATATAGCAACGAAGTAAAATTAAAAGATTAAATCGCCGTAAAAAGAAGAAGCCAATATTTAGAAAGTGTAACAAATGTAGATAATTGTAATAAAATAATAATAATGATATATAAAAATATACATTTATTTACATATATATTTATTCACAGCTTATTTCAAATGATTATCAAGAAGTCGAAAGTAACAAACGATAGACAGATGTAACGTATAAAAGGGGTTAGTCCCAACTCTCCTCCACCTCAATGTTAGTCTCCAGTGGCTTGAGGTAGCTTAAGTCCTCCCACTGTGGTCTAGGACCTTGTTGTTGTTGCTGTTCTTTTAATTGTTCACGTTGTGCCTGGTACATCTGATCTAGTCTTAGTCTATGTTCGGCACGGTGACAACGAATTATATGATTTGATAGCCTATGGGCTAGCATAACGTGGTTATTGTTGTAGGGGCACACCCTAATGTCCTCTAAAAACAAAAGAAACAAAAAACTAATAGATTAAACTAGAAAGATGTAGCTTTATATGTCACTTACCTTCCACCGGATCGTAGTAGAAGTTAACTTTTCTTTTATTTTGTTTTGCAGCCATCTTGTGTGTTACGTATAGCTTCTAATGGTCGAACAAGAGTGTATTTGGAACTGAATATCTGTACAGGCTAGTGGCTGGCTTTTATACAACGCTGAGTTCTCCCATGAGCATTAAAATATCACACCCTTAAAAATAAACATTTCCCATGATAGGGATGTCAATAAATTCTCGAGATATATTATTATTTAATCTCAAGTTTTGGAAAGGACCCGCCAACTCTTATCAGAGGCTGACCGGATGACGACTTTTGATAAATGTATAAGCCATCTGGTAACAACTTGCTAAGTGGAGCATATCAGCTTAAGACGAAAATAATTTGTTTTTTCATAATTTGCTATGACCTTTTAGCAATTTTTTCATTTTGCAATATAAATTTATAGTTGACAGACAATTTTGTCCGTGCTAACATCGCGCCAGATGTAATTTTAGTAAAAATTGAGTTCTTCGCGAGAAGCCGTCACTTATTGTTATTATTTAAAATGCATACAATGGACTTACAGATGAATATGGACACATTGCAAAGTTTAAATGTCTGGACATAAAGCGTTTTAAGTTGCACAAAATTCAAGAAAAATAAAAAAAATGTATCAAAGTAAATTTATTGTAAAATATAAACTATTCAGAAAAATCACTGTGGACACATTGCAAAGTTTAAATGTCTGGGCATAAAGCGTTTTAAGTTGCACAAAATTCAAGAAAAATTTAAAAAATGTATCAAAGTAAATTTATTGTAAAATATAAGCTATTCAGAAAAATCACTGTAGACACATTGCAAAGTTTAAATGTCTTGACATAAACCGTTTAAGCTACACAAAATTCAAGAAAAATTAAAAAAAAATGTATCAAAGTAAATTTATTGTAAAATATAAACTATTCAGAAAAATCACTGTGGAAACATTGCAAAGTTTAAATGTCTGGGTATAAAGCGTAGGACACATTGCAAAGTTTAAATGTCTGGGCATAAAGCGTTTTAAGTTGCACAAAATTCAAGAAAAATAAAAAAAATGTATCAAAGTAAATTTATAAATATAAATATAAACTATTTAGAAAAATCACTGTGGACACATTGCAAAGTTTAAATGTATGGGCATAAAGCGTTTTAAGTTGCACAAAATTCAAGAAAAATTTAAAAAATGTATCAAAGTAAATTTATTGTAAAATATAAGCTATTCAGAAAAATCACTGTGGACACATTGCAAAGTTTAAATGTCTTGACATAAACCGTTTAAGCTACACAAAATTCAAGAAAAATTTAAAAAAAATGTATCAAAGTAAATTTATTGTAAAATATAAACTATTCAGAAAAATCACTGTGGAAACATTGCAAAGTTTAAATGTCTGGGTATAAAGCGTAGGACACATTGCAAAGTTTAAATGTCTGGGCATAAAGCGTTTTAAGTTGCACAAAATTCAAGAAAAATAAAAAAAATGTATCAAAGTAAATTTATGAATATAAATATAAACTATTTAGAAAAATCACTGTGGACACATTGCAAAGTTTAAATGTATGGGCATAAAGCGTTTTAAGTTGCACAAAAGTCAAGAAAAATTTAAAAAATGTATCAAAGTAAATTTATTGTAAAATATAAGCTGTTCAGAAAAATCACTGTGGACACATTGCAAAGTTTAAATGTCTTGGCATAAAGCGTTTTAAGCTGCACAAAATTCAAGAAAAATTAAAAAATGTATCAAAGTAAATTTATTGTAAAATATAAACTATTCAGAAAAATCACTGTGGAAACATTGCAAAGTTTAAATGTCTGGGCATAAAGCGTAGGACACATTGCAAAGTTTAAATGTCTGGGCATAAAGCGTTTTAAGTTGCACAAAATTCAAGAAAAATAAACAAAATGTATCAAAGTAAATTTATTGTAAAATATAAACTATTCAGAAAAATCATTGTGGACACACTGTAAAGTATTAAAACGTCTTGACATAAACCGCTTAAGCTACACAAAATTCAAAGAAAATTTAAAAAATTTCAAACAAATTTTGGCGTAAAATATAAACTATTCAGAAAATAGCATAATGCCAGCTGATCGATCGATGAAGAACAACATTACTTTTCGAAGATTGAGGTCAGTCGCCGAAAAGCGCCTTCAACTTCCTTTTCAATGCGGCTCTAGAAAAATATTAGTTACAGTTTGTATTATAAATACATACATATTTTAAAATTTACTTACTTCTTTGTTTTTGACATTTGGCCCCTACACAAACCTTCAGGTTTTCGGCTGTTTGATCTTCGTCTCGTTTCAGCAATGAGTTCCAAACCCAACGTCATACGTGTCATGAGGCGGGCAAAGCTTATCTCAATCATCTCGTCGATGATATCTAAGCAGTCATCAACTTGTTCTTCAGTCATATTAAGTACGTGTAACTTCTAGTTGTTGAAAAGTTAAGTGACTTATTTAAAAATGTGTACCATTCTCTTTTATATACATCGGTTCTTATCATTCTTAAAGACCAACCCCCCTTTTTTTTTTAAGAAATAACCGAATTCCCATGATTGGTGCGGAAATTTACGAGGTACCTATCGTGACTTATTTAATCTCAAGTCTTATCAGCTCATGGTAGAGCCCATCAATTCTTAGCTTATCGTGGCCTGAACGGATGACGAGCTATTGATAAAAATTTATAAACCATATGGTATACACTTGCTAAGAGTAACATTTTTCAAACCCTTGATAATAGCAGCCATGGAGATTCCCACGCTCTCTTTGAGAAATATTCGCATTTATGTAAATATGGGCTGAAATTAATGATTTCTCATCAAATTTTTAAAAATCAAAGTTCGATTTATAGCCTTTCATTCCTTTTTCCACCGATTATTTTCTATACCACTATCAGATTCATCTTTTCAAACAGAACTTAATAACATTAAACAAATTGCTTCAAATAATGGATATTCTTTAAAAACTATAAATAAATTATACTACAGATACTATAACAAATTCAAATACACACACTACTTGGCTAAAAATCCTTCAGAAACAATTTCCTTTTCAAATTCATTAACATACTTTGGCGTCGTCTCAGAGAAATGTTCTAAAATACTTAAGAAAAACGGTTTTAAAGTTTCATTTAAAAACAGATAACAACTTATCCAGATTTTTTATTAAAAATAAAGATCCATTAGATTACAAATCATCATCAGGTGTATACAAATTAAACTGCTCTTCTTGTTATTAAACCTGCTTCTTTCGCCAATCATATATTAATAACGAAACATAGTTTTTCACCAACAAATTTCCAAATTAATTCATAAATGCAATAAAGGCTGGAAATTAGATTTTCTTGAGACTTTGGAAATAAGGAAAGCCTTGAAACTGGAAAACAGATCTTGTTTCATCAATTGTATCATTAATATCTTGTTAAATTAGGGCTGATGATGGCATAAGTGTTCTGCCGAAACATGTTCCATTTATAATTTTACGCTGATTAAAGTTTGTGGAGTTCGACTTAGATATATTTAAATTTTTTAATTTATAATTTTAAAGTTTCATATAGATTCTTGTTTTACGAAGGTCTTCAATGTCTTAACGCCTACGTGTAACTACATATTCGTCTCATGTTCTTAGTCTTCATTTAGGTTCTAACTTTTCTAAACATTTCAGTTTCTCAATTTACATGTTTAAAGTTTAACAGATTCTTGTTTACTCAGGTAAGGTCGAGCGGCCGTCTTTTTAATCCGCAGTAGCAAATTTTCATTGAGAATATTTATTTTATTTTATTTCCTTTTGATGTTACTAAGGCAACTTGAAAAGTAGTTTAAAATTCCTCACAGATAAATATTACCAAGTCGCGGTTCTTCAACTTTAATATTTCTTTATCGATTGTGTAAACGAAAATTCTAGGTGGAACGTCAATTCACCGTTACATCGATACGGCAACACCGGATGATAGAGATTCTGAGGTGATAAGAAGAAGTTTGCCAGTTTATCTTGAGCGTTTAAAATTAATGGCGGGTTCCACCCTGCAACGCAGGGTTCCGCGTCGCGTCCGAGCGCCGCGACGCCCGCCACCACGACGCCCCGCCGCGCTTAATTTTTCAAGTACCCAATTAGCGTCTCAAGTTCTTAAGTTTTCACATGGCGGCTGGGGTGCTTGGTGCTTATCACTTAACTTTTCAACAACTAGAAGTTACACGTACTTAATATGACTGAAGAACAAGTTGATGACTGCTTAGATATCATCGACGAGATGATTGAGATAAGCTTCGCCCGCCTCATGACACGTATGACGTTGGGTTTGGAACTCATTGCTGAAACGAGACGAAGATCAAACAGCCGAAAACCTGAAGGTTTGTGTAGGGGCCAAATGTCAAAAACAAAGAAGTAAGTAAATTTTAAAATATGTATGTATTTATAATACAAACTGTAACTAATATTTTTCTAGAGCCGCATTGAAAAGGAAGTTGAAGGCGCTTTTCGGCGACTGACCTCAATCTTCGAAAAGTAATGTTGTTCTTCATCGATCGATCAGCTGGCATTATGCTATTTTCTGAATAGTTTATATTTTACGCCAAAATTTGTTTGAAATTTTTTAAATTTTCTTTGAATTTTGTGTAGCTTAAGCGGTTTATGTCAAGACGTTTTAATACTTTACAGTGTGTCCACAATGATTTTTCTGAATAGTTTATATTTTACAATAAATTTACTTTGATACATTTTGTTTATTTTTCTTGAATTTTGTGCAACTTAAAACGCTTTATGCCCAGACATTTAAACTTTGCAATGTGTCCTACGCTTTATGCCCAGACATTTAAACTTTGCAATGTTTCCACAGTGATTTTTCTGAATAGTTTATATTTTACAATAAATTTACTTTGATACATTTTTTTTTAATTTTTCTTGAATTTTGTGTAGCTTAAACGGTTTATGTCAAGACGTTTTAAAACTTTACAGTGTGTCCACAATGATTTTTCTGAATAGTTTATATTTTACAATAAATTTACTTTGATACATTTTTTAATTTTTCTTGAATTTTGTGCAGCTTAAAACGCTTTATGCCAAGACATTTAAACTTTGCAATGTGTGCACAGTGATTTTTCTGAATAGCTTATATTTTACAATAAATTTACTTTGATACATTTTTTAAATTTTTCTTGAATTTTGTGCAACTTAAAACGCTTTATGCCAGACATTTAAACTTTGCAATGTGCCCACAGTGATTTTTCTGAATAGTTTATATTTTACAATAAATTTACTTTGATACATTTTTTTTATTTTTCTTGAATTTTGTGCAACTTAAAACGCTTTATGTCCAGACATTTAAACTTTGAAATGTGTCCATATTCATCTGTAAGTCCATTGTATGCATTTTAAATAATAACAATAAGTGACGGCTTCTCGCGAAGAACTCAATTTTTACTAAAATTACATCTGGCGCGATGTTAGCACGGACAAAATTGTCTGTCAACTATAAATTTATATTGCAAAATGAAAAAATTGCTAAAAGGTCATAGCAAATTATGAAAAAACAAATTATTTTCGTCTTAAGCTGATATGCTCCACTTAGCAAGTTGTTACCAGATGGCTTATACATTTATCAAAAGTCGTCATCCGGTCAGCCTCTGATAAGAGTTGGCGGGTCCTTTCCAAAACTTGAGATTAAATAATAATATATCTCGAGAATTTATTGACATCCCTATCATGGGAAATGTTTATTTTTAAGGGTGTGATATTTTAATGCTCATGGGAGAACTCAGCGTTGTATAAAAGCCAGCCACTAGCCTGTACAGATATTCAGTTCCAAATACACTCTTGTTCGACCATTAGAAGCTATACGTAATACACAAGATGGCTGCAAAACAAAATAAAAGAAAAGTTAACTTCTACTACGATCCGGTGGAAGGTAAGTGGCATATAAAGCTACATCTTTCTAGTTTAATCTATTAGTTTTTTGTTTCTTTTGTTTTTAGAGGACATTAGGGTGTGCCCCTACAACAATAACCACGTTATGCTAGCCCATAGGCTATCAAATCATATAATTCGTTGTCACCGTGCCGAACATAGACTAAGACTAGATCAGATGTACCAGGCACAACGTGAACAATTAAAAGAACAGCAACAACAACAAGGTCCTAGACCACAGTGGGAGGACTTAAGCTACCTCAAGCAACTGGAGACTAACATTGAGGTGGAGGAGAGTTGGGACTAACCCCTTTTATACGTTACATCTGTCTATCGTTTGTTACTATCGACTTCTTGATAATCATTTGAAATAAGCTGTGAATAAATATATATGTAAATAAATGTATATTTTTATATATCATTATTATTATTTTATTACAATTATCTACATTTGTTACACTTTCTAAATATTGGCTTCTTCTTTTTACGGCGATTTAATCTTTTAATTTTACTTCGTTGCTATATGGCAATGGGACCTACGAATAATAATAATTTCAAAATATTAATTTTATTTAATCCAAAAATTACCACATCAGAATAATAATAATTTTCAAAAAGTGAATATCTAACTATTTAGTTAAATAT
The DNA here is from genome assembly GCA_963583935.1 of Diaperis boleti. NCBI lineage: Eukaryota > Metazoa > Arthropoda > Insecta > Coleoptera > Tenebrionidae > Diaperis > Diaperis boleti. The sequence continues at coordinate 29,286,913 of OY757247.1, read as the reverse complement.
TAATTGCTCAATTAAAAAGTTTCAAATTTTCTGTATCTTTTTCTCTTTTTTACCTATTGTCAAGACGTTTAAAACTTTGTATATTTATTACTGTTAACAATGTATTTAAATGAATTATGCAACCATCAAAACATCCTTATCTTATGACATTCACAAACCCTTAACATTTACCGTATTTACTCAATTAAAAAAGTTTCAAATTTTTCTGTATCTTTTTCTATTTTTTCACCTATTGTCAAGACGTTTAAAACTTTGCAATGTGTCCACAGTGATTTTCTGAATAGTTTATATTTTACAATAAATTTATTTTGATATTTTTAATTTTTCTTGAATTTTGTGTAGCTTAACATGAATTTACAGATGTTATAATTACGCATCCAATCGTACACTTCTAAAATAAGTGCCGAGTCAACTCTTAGCTTATCAGGGGCTGAACGGATAACGACTTTTGATAATTTTATAAGCCATCTGGTACCAACCTGCTAAGAGGATCATTTTTTCACACCCTTGATAATAACAGCCACACCATTTTAAGAAACAACCGCTTTTATGTAAATATGATCCGCTTTATGTAAATAGGGGCTCAACTTAATGATTAGATTAATTAAAATGTCTATTATAATAATCATTATTAACTTTGTAATTTCTTTTTTTTTTTGATATTTTTCTCAATTTGTAAGAAAACATGTGAAGTTCGTTTTTTTTGTTCTTAAGTTGGCTACATTGAGTTCTTCGCGAGAAGCCGTCACTTATTGTTATTATTTAAAATGCAACTAATGGACTACAGATGAATTATGCTCAATAGTTTTTAATTTCACAATAAATTTACTTTGATATTTTAAATTTTTTTCTTGAATTTTGTGTAGCTTAAAACTCTTTATAAAAACCCCTCACATGTAATTGCTATTTAATATTTATTGTTGTTAACAATGTATTTAAAATGAATTATGCAACCATCAAAACATCCTTATCTTATGAAAGTCACAAAAAACCTTAACGTATTTGCTCAATTAAAAATTTCAAATTTTTCTGTGTCTTTTTCTATTTTTGACCTATTGTCAAGACGTTTAAACTTTGTAATGTGTCCACAGTGATTTTTTTAAATAGTTTATATTTATAAATTTACAGATAAATTATGCAACCAACCAAACATCCAAATTATCCGCCTTTATGTAAATAGGGGCTTAAATTAATGATTTCTCATAAATATTTAAAATCAAGTCTTAACATGTCGATGTAAAAAGATTCCAATCAAAAGTACCGGGAACAAAAGTGCAGGACCCTAAAGGGCCGGATCTAAAAGTACCGGGGTCTAAAGTGCAGGGTCTAAAGTACCGGGATCAAAAGTGCATCCGATCAAAAGTGCATCCGACAAAAGTGCATCCGACAAAAGTGCATCAGACAAAAGTGCATCAGACAAAAGTGCATCAGACAAAAGTGCATCAGACAAAAGTGCATCAGACAAAAGTGCATCAGACAAAAGTGCATCATACAAAAGTGCATCAGACAAAAGTGCATCAGACAAAAGTGCATCATACAAAAGTGCATCAGACAAAAGTACCTCCGACAAAAAGTGCATCTATTACTACTTCCGCGATTCCTGCGCCGAAGAGTGGTGTGGGCGTTGATCATCCAATTCGATTGACGGTTTTCATGGCACCGGGGAAGTGTGGCCACTAACGTCTGTATCACTTGCAATTTTAATTATGTATTAGATGAACGGGCAATTACACTTGCAAACTCTGTTGATTTCTGAGTTCTTCATTTTGTAAATCACGACGAATCTTTTTTTTAAGGGATGACCGGTACGTAATATAGATTTTTAAGACGACGAAAAATGCCAACAGGATGCACATCAAATATAAGATTACTCTGATGTCAGATGGAATGGGTACCTGTTGTACGATAAAATTCGAATTGACGACTCCATTTTCGGTTACATCTTGTTCCACTTCTTTTGATGCTGTCGACCCCATATTTCCCGATTTCACTTTTACTCTCCCAAAATAAGTGGCAGAGTCGCCATGTGGTGGATCCCTTTTTGGGTAATCCTTCAGGTTCACTTATTTGGGGAGTATGTTTGTGGAGACGGAATAAAATATCTAAGACACTTTACGTTACTATATTAGACACATTTTTACACTACATGAACAAACTAATGAATAATAATTAATGATGAATGCCCGAGAATCAAACATTTCAGGCCTTTTATCAACTAGGTTCGAGAGAGGGGTTTACGTTAATAAGTTCAAATGAGGGCAAATGCAATAACAACTAATTGCCTGGTAATTGCTGACTTGCTGAGTGTGATTTCCTGTTGCTTAAACGCGAAGTTAATAAAATAGCATTTATTGTACAGTTCGTATGAAATTCTATAATATTTTGAAGGGCAACGGAAATGACACTACAGGCACATCTCCTCAGTTTCTTTTCAAGTTCCAGCACTGCGCCCTCTTGGCGACGAGGCTGCTAGCCCCAAAATCTTAAATGGCACTAGGGGTCGAGTGTTACCTCATTTGAAAGGTATTTCTACAACTAACCGCTTACATTTCAATTTTTTGCAGTTTTGACCGTAAAAACTATTATTTTCTATTTTCAACATAATCCACATTTTCTCATGCTCCCATAGAAACCACAAAGACAAACATGTAATTGCTGAAATTAAACTTTTGTGTCATTACGTTGTTGTTTTTTATAGCTAAATAGCGCAGAGGACTTAAAACCGAATGTAGAGTATACGACACGATTATTTTTCAATAAATGAACTAATTAACGTAATACATCTCGGATATGGACACCATTCATTTCCATGCAAAAATACAGCCGATTTTCAAAACTGTTTCTGTTCCTCCAATTTCAGTAAGTCTAATTTCAGCAATTACATGTTTCTTTTTGTGGTTTCTGTGAGACACAGCATGAGAAGAGGTAGATTATCTTGAAAATAGAAAATTATCGTTTTTACGGTCAAAACTGCGAAACATTCAAAAGTAAGCAGTTAGTTGTAGAGAGGCATCCAATACCTTTCAAATGAGGTATCACTCGACCCATAGTGCCATTTAAGATTTTGGGACCAACAGCCCCCTCGCGAAGGGGACGAAGCGCCGGAACTTGAAAAGAATCTGAAAAGATGTGCCCCTGGCAAATAAAATCGACCTGTTCGAGGATTTTTCAATTACAGTAATCAATTCGGAGAAATCTGGACTGGGGAGTTTTAAATGGAACAGTCTGTATACGTGACTGACGTATAATGCCCCCTCTTCAATGCAGCTGACGATTATTTTTTAGTTAAAGATGATCTGAAAAACCATCTCATGAATTTTTGTGCGGTATCAATACACTAAAACCAAATATTTTTTTTACAACTTTCAGCTGACGTTTAGAGTTCTTAAATATTAGGGGAAAACTGTCATTGTTATCATTTTCAGTCGGTATCAAATGACTTGTTCAAATGATACGCTACCTCCCGTACTATTACCAAAACAACAATAAGGTCAAAATAGTTGACACTGGTTGACACTGACAGTATCTAATGTCATCTAATAAATTAATGTGCACACTATGTTTTAGTTTTAAAAGAAATTGTTTTTTCAATCCATGTAACCTGTGCAAATGCAATGTTGGTTGCATCGAAAATTTCGTCAGGGTCGTACCATTTCGTGAATAACCCAGTATTTATTCATTTTTTTTTTGTAATAATACATGTTTTGTTTACAATTTTAATTATTTCGTTAATTCAGCAAATTATTTTGGTGTCATTTTTTTTTTTTTGTAAAAATGCATGTTTGGTTTAAAACAAAAACTTAAAAGACTGGAACAACATTAAAATTAGTGGTAGGTTTATAATGTTTTTATCTTAATAATTGCTTTGGAATATATAAATTCATTTAATGTTTGTATATTATTTTTTTTATTTATATAATTTTGTTAATTTTTTTATATTAAATTTTATTAGTATTTAGTTAACTTCTTAACTTTTTTTATGTTTGGGTTTCATTACCAATAAGATCTTGTAACGGTTCCGTTTCTTTGTTAATTGTTAGTTTTTATTAAGTAATTTATTTAGCGTAATTTAGTTTTTTTTTTAATAATTATGTAACCGCGAAAAAAACAAAAGAAAGGTTGGTAGGAGTTTTTTGTTGTGGAGACGGTTTTTTTGGTAGAAAATTGACGAAGTAGAAACCTGGTTTGGTCAGCGTCTGTGGGGCTCGTTGGATGGTGATTTTCCATTGTATTAGGGACCCTCTGGTATAGAAGAGGTATGTAGAGCGTTGAAGATCTAAATGGTTGCTGAGTTAAGTTTCCTAGGGTCGTTGGTCTAGGCATCGTTGGTCTAGGCATCGCTGGTATAGGCTGTTGTAGGCGTCGCTGGTACAGACTAGAGTGCCTTAAAATAAAAGTGTGGACATTGGTGATCCCGATTTCTATTGGTCGCACGCGAATTTCGGCCTTACGTGCCAGCGGTAGCCATCTTTGTGCCAACTTTCTGTTGTTGTCATTGAGCTTCGTTGCAAATTTGAGAAATTTAAAGTGTTTGATTGTGTAATTGGCGTTCTTTTAGTTTAGACTTTCTACTGTAGTGATAGGTTAAGACTTCATAGTTCCTAAGTTTAAAAGATTATAACCCTACTTATTTTAACCAGGTAAGTCGTTAAGTATATTTTTTGGTCAGTTTTAAAGCCAGCTTGCATTGGGTTTTTCACTACCTTAACGCAAACGATTGTTATTAACAAAGAATTTCTTAAGAAACACCAAAAAAAATTGTGAAAAATTCAAATGTAAAGTAGAAGTTAAAAAACAATTTATTTTCCAGGTAAAGGTATATGTAGTTTGTTATTCTCGGTATTCTGAAAGCAATTTTATAAATTTTGCTTTTCTTATTCGTCCAAAATGTCATTACTGGTGTAGTGTAAATAAAAACCACTACAAATAAATCTTACCTTCATACCTGGCAGTTATTCATTACTAAAAAATAATTTAAGTAATGAACAAATTTAAAAAGAACTCTATTTGTAGGATGGTTGGCTGTGCTGCATTTGGTTGCTCCAATAGAGCGTCTCAAGGATTTTTAATGAAACCCTTTCCTCGAGATCCTATTCGTAGAAAATTATGGGCTGATAAGGTGAAACGCAAGGATTGGAAACCCACTGACTATTCTCGACTTTGCGAGGTAAATTTGCATGAGTTCATAGTTTATTAGGAGAATTAATATTTTTTTACCGAAATATATTAAAATAGATAGGTACTGGTTAAAAAAAATGCGTTTATCATGTTTTGTTTCTATTAGGTTCACTTTGCACCTGAAATGTGGGAAAAGCCCAGAGTGGATGGCAAGAGAGTATTGAAATCAAATGCAATTCCTACATTATTTGTTTATACCAAGGAAGTAAAACAACGAAAACCTCCAATGAAGAGGAGTGGTTTTTCTCCAGTGTCTACACTAGAAGACCCACAGCCCTCTACTTCAAGTGCAGTGGAAGTGGTGGAATCAAAATTTTATTTACAGAAATCATCTTCATCCGTGCTATCGTCGGTACATTCGTTATCACCATTGCGTATAGAAACACAAACCACGCAAACTTTGCAACAGGATAAATTACGACGGTACGAAATTGCCTACACCAAAATGTTACAAAAAACAAGACGGCAGACGTCAACAATTAAATCCTTAAGAAGACAAGTTAAACGTTTAAGTGATATCAACAAGAAAGATCCAGTAAAAAGAATTTTTAATTCTGATCAAATTTTGTCACTGAACCGGAAATCCACTAGATTTATGAGGTGGTCCAATGAGACTGTGACTACGGCCATGAAACTGAAATTTTCATGTGGTACTAATGGGTATGAAGAGCTGCTTAAACAAAATATTCCACTACCTTCATTACGTACATTAAGCAGGAGGCTACATGGTCTGCGTTTTGATTGTGGCATTTTGTATGAAGTGTTGGAGTTTTTGAAGTTGAAGGTGGAACATTTTACAGAAGAAGAGAAGGATTGTGCTCTGCTTTTAGATGAAATGGCAATTACCCCTGGGAGTACTTATGACTCGGGTTTAAAGAAATATTTTGGGTCAGTGACATTGCCTCATCACTCTGGCGTAGCTACTCATGCTCTAGTGATAATGTTGGGCGGTATAACCACAAGGTGGAAACAAACAGTAGCATACTATTTTACGGGGGATTCAGTAAATGGGCAGGTTTACCAAGAAATTTTGTTTCAAGTGATCAAACATTCAGAAGAACTTGGATTAAATATTTTAAGCATTACTTCTGATATGGGAGCATCAAACCAGGCTTTATGGAAAGTTTGGCAAATAACTGCAGGAAAACACTCCAAAATTAAAAATTGTATTTCACATCCGTACAAACCAGGAAAAAATATTTATATACTTGCTGATGTACCTCATCTTTTCAAGAACATAAATACAGAGTTGGAAAAACCAGAATTTCAAACAACAGCTTGGTTTTTGGATACAATAGAAAAGTGGTTTAAACTTTCCAGTTCCCGGCATCCTGTATTTGCTTTGAGCATGAAAAATATTCAAGAGTATGACAAGGCCATTATTTTTTTAAAAACAGTAATGGTCATGGTTTCTGGCACAGCATAGGAAACAAACAGCAGGCTAACTCTCCGCGCCGCCTTTGATCTAAGTGAGCGTAAAAATTTGACCTAGGAGCCGCCATTGCAGATGAGACGCCAGGGCCGGACTCAGAATTATCGCTTTTTCTTCAACTCCGAATGTAATTTGATATGGAGACTTTGATTGTTTATATTTGTTTATTTTGGTATAAATAAATAATTTAATAAATAATAAAGTAAATATTTGTATCAAGTTATGCAATTGTATTAACTTAATTTGATCTACATAATTCACACATTAATTACTAAAATAATTATGTACCTATCACAGATTACGATACAATAATTATGAAAACGAATTTTTAAATAAAGTAGAACATATTATATCAGTCATTCAACAGATTTTATGAAATTAATTGTAATAAGAGCTTTTGAATCTACACTTTCCAGTTTTCTCTTTAGGTAAATGTTACTACTACATACCTATATAGAATAAAAAATTACAACCAATTATAAAACTTTAAAATTAAAAAACCACTACACTAAAATAAGAACACGACGTTTTTTAGGCAATGATCACAAAAAGAATTCAAAAATTTGGTCATAATTTTTTTTAGACGATAACTACCTAAAAGGTATTTGTATGGCCTCTTTTTTGGAGCCGTAAAGTTTACTTTTTTGTACACATCTGTCAAATTCTGACAGATTAGTCCCAAAAAAGTGGAGTTTGAAAAAGTAAAACTTTACGGCTCCAAAAGAGGACGTAAAATCACCTTTTTCGTAAGCATCGCCTAAAAAATATTTTAGCCCTTTCTGTGTATTGATGCTAAGAGGAATATATATTCAAATTGGAAGCAACCTCTGGCTTTTTATATTTGTCATACATCCTGTCCTTCTGCAACATTGAAAGAAATCCTTGCAGATTTTTATGTAGGCAATGAAATATCAGTTTATTAAGATGTTTTACGAACATGTATCAAAAACTTCAGATTTCTTGGAAAGAATGGACAAGCTTTTCGACGTACTAAATTTATCACAAATTCAAAGAAATGTAATGCCGCTTGCTTTCAAAGGTCTTGACTACAAAATTCAATTTTTAAAGGATTGTTTGGATTTTTTAAATAAATTAGAAGTACGGGACAGATGGAAAATCCGGCCATTTCTTGAAAACATCATAAACTTAAAAGCACCTTTCTCCGAAAGGTTGAAAATGGACGGATCATGACATCCGGCCTGCATATACAGGATGTTCGGTAATTCGATAGCCATCTCTTTAGGAATCGTAGGGGCGACCGCCCTGAGTCCCAATCTAGTGTTAAACTTTCTCCCCTTTGACTCCTTGAGAAGCTACAGGTCTCAAAGTTCACCCAATCAGAGATTAGGTCAGAATTTAGTTTGTGATCATGAATCCAAGGTACCTGGAAAAAAAAATCCGGCTACCGTCAGTGTCACAATTTTGATTAATTGAAGCCAGTGGTGTTCATAGTGGTATTTGAACTTGAAAAATGGGTGGCATTTATACCTTTAATGAACTAGCCGACATGCACCTATGGTGAAGTCGGTGCCAATAGTAGAGCGGCAGTGAGGTTGTACCTAGAAGGATCGTCATATCCCCTATCGCGGTGTGTTTTCCAATTTGGATCGGCGTATTCGAGAATTTGGAAATTTAAGGCCTATGAATTAAGACAGAGGTAGACCTGTAGCCGATAATGCTGTAGCGCGGGATGAACAAATATTGGATATGGTAGCCGCTGAACCCACTCTTAGTGTGCGCGAGATTGCTCGCAGAATTCATGTTCCAGCGACAACGGTATGGACAACAATCTCGAAGGAACATCTGCATCCATACCATATTAATCGTGTCCCAGCTTTAGTGCCTGAAGATCTTCCAAGAAGGCAGCAGTTTTGTGAATGATTTCCGGAGAGATGCATGGCCCGTTTCCGTGGCCGGTCAGGAGTATGGATTTAACTCCGTTAGATTTTTATTTCTGAGGGCATGTGAAATCGGTCGTTTATGCCATCCATATTCCTGATGTGAACGAATTGCAACACAGAATCCTACTAGCGTCTGATCAAATCAGGAATACCCCAGAAGTTTTTGAAAACGCTAGAAGTTCGTTGTTGAGACGGGCCCTTCTTTGTATACAGAACGATGGTCGCCGTTTTGAACATTTATTTTAAATATTTAAGTTACCTTTCTTTAATAATAAACCACTTTGAATGATGCAGTTATTTTGTTAGTATCTTTCCCAGTATACGCCACTGATTTTTGATTGACTTTAGCCGTCAAATGTGACAAAGTCTCTTTTTTTTAAACAGAATACTTGATTCCACAGAACTGGGGCTGATGAAACCATTTCTCTGATTGGTCTATTTAAAATCCTTCTAGTTCTTTATCGGATATTAAAATCAAGTAATTGCAAAATATGCTTTCTCTGAATGCTGTGAGGCCACAGTAAAGCGATGGCTGTCGAATTACCGAACACCCTGTATTATCTTTTCACGTGGCGAATAGCCGGCGCCGGATGAATTGCCAAATGTGACAATCACACAAGTCACGCGGACGGATAAAAATATTCCGAGTACACCTCTGTGCGATATCGACACGTTATGAACCGTTCTCCTCTCCGATGGCGTCCTGCGCGGCGGTCTGCGCGAAGTGTTCCCGCCAGTGGGAGTTAGCCTGCTGTTTGTTTCCTATGCTGTGGTTTCTGGTATGAGCGTGGGCGATCGTAAACTTTGGAAACCATCTCAAACTGGATTGCTTATCTCAACGAAGTCAATTCTAGATTTGCAAGATGAGCTTTTAAACAACCGAAATTACAGCTTTCTGTTAACTGCAAGGTTTACACAAGACTGTTTAGAGAATTTATTTAATGCTGTTAGGGTGAAACAACCCATTCCAAATGCTTTACAATTTAAAAATAGTTTAAAATTATTTACTGTTTCCCAATACTTGAAAGATGTGTCAAAATCAAGTTACGATCAAGATGAGCGAGAATTTTTGTCGGATTTTTTAGATATTGTTTCAAATAGTTCAGCTACAAGTGAGCCATCTTATGATCCTGTAATTTTACCATCAAATTTTGTTTTAAGGGATGTTCACCTGAACAACTCGGAACAAAATTCCTTATACAATATTGCGGGCTATATAATCAATAGCATTAAAAAACAATTTAAAGTGTGCAATGCTTGCATAAATTCTGTTGGTTCCAAAAACTACGTAAAATTGCCTTATAGCCAGTTTGTTACTATAAAACGTTACAAAAAAAACTGCTTATTTTATAGTAGTCCAGAAACATTTAATTTTTTTGTAAATTTAGAAACTGTTTTTCGGCAATATTATGAATTTGTTAAAGAGCAGAATATTAATTTAAGCAGTTTTTTTATAGAAAAGTGCAGTGCTGTGGACGGGGATTTTATTTTAAATTGTCATCAATTAAAAAATAAAATAATCAAAAGATTTATTATATTTCGGTTAAAAATATCTTCAAAAAAACTAAATAAACGCAAAAAAATACATGCTAGTAAATCAATGATGGCTTCTCGGTTGTAGTTATTAATAATTTATGTATACGTTATTTCTATAATTTCTATGTTTACTTTGTAGTAGTTGTATGTGGACACAATATATTAGCTCTTTATGTTGTATTGTTTTTAATTGAAGAATCCTTTAACCTTTCAGGTTTTTGAGTTTTTTGTTTTTGTTTTTGCTAAAATATCAGTTCTATCAGAAAAAAATATAATCTCCCAGCCAAGACGGTCAAAACGTATTTGAATATTGTAAAACAAAATTTTAAAATTATGTTTTTCTTTTTTTTGTATTTAATTTAATTTAAACATGGAAAACTGCAATCAAATATGCCACAAAATAAAATTAAAATGTATTTATTCCATAAGTAGCTAGCTCAAGCTGGCACAAACATGGCGGACGCGCGCATATGTCACCACTCTTACTATAAAGGCACTCTATTGCCGTTGAAAACTACAGTATCGAGACCTCTGATATTTCTTCTCTCTGGTCTAAACACATAGCTATGTGCGGTACTAAATTTTAAATCTAAGAGCCGTTCTGCGTGACTCAAGAGACAGGCGATATTCCTTTTGAGTATTCAACTGCCGATTGTGCAGCTTCCAGCAGCATCGCTGGGTGTTCTGTCGTTAATCCTGCCAAATTTTAAATATTTGTTCTCTTATTCGTTTATGTTGTTATTGAAATAATATATGTTTTTTGTGTGTGTCTTTTGTTTATGTATAAAAAATCCTCTTTCCTCGCTAACCTCGGTTAGCTGGCGCCCAACGGAGCTCACTTTGTTATTTTAAGTAGACCCCGACCTACCGCACCACTGATTAGGCAGCCGCGCAATTGTGTAGCACGGAAAACGTTACAATCTTCTATGCAATTTTGATTTCAAATTTGATTTTTGCCGAATCTCCAATTTTTGTTTACAATTTTCATTTTTTTCGTTAATTCAGCATTTTATTTTGGTGTAATTTTTTTTTTGTAAGAATACATGTTTAGTTTAAAACAAAAACTTAAAAGACTAGAACAACATTAATTAGTGGTAGGTTTATAATGATTTTTTCTTAATAATTGCGTGTGAATATATAAACTCATTTAATGTTCGTTTATTAATTTTTTTATTGTTATAATTTTGTTAATTTTTTTATAATAAATTGTATTAGTATTAGTTAACTGCTTAACTTTTTTTATGTTTGGGTTTCATTACCAATAAGATTTTCTATGCAATTTTGATTTAAAATTTGATTTTTGCCGAATTTGAAATTTTTCTTGTTTAATTTAATTTTTTCTTTGTAAGAATACATGTTTTAGTTAAAAACAATAACTTATATGACTGGAACAGCATATTATTTTGGTGTCAAATTGCATTTTATTTCTGAGAATACATGTTTTAGTTTAAAACAAAAACTTAAAAGACTAGAACAACATTAATTAGTGGTAGGTTTATAATTATTTTTTCTTAATAATTGCGTGTGAATATATAAACTCATTTAATGTTTGTTTATTAATTTTTTTATTGTTATAATTTTGTTAATTTTTTTATGATAAATTGTATTAGTATTAGTTAACTGCTTAACTTTTTTATGTTTGGGTTTCATTACCAATAAGATTTTCTATGCAATTTTGATTTAAAATTTGATTTTTGCCGAATTTGAAATTTTTCTTGTTTAATTTCATTTTTTCTTTGTAAGAATACATGTTTTAGTTAAAAACAATAACTTATATGACTGGAACAGCATATTATTTTGGTGTCAAATTGCATTTTATTTCTGAGAATACATGTTTTAGTTTAAAACAAAAACTTAAAAGTCGAACAACATTAATTAGTGGTAGGTTTATAATTATTTTTGCTCAATAATTGCGTTGGAATATATAAATTCATTTAGGGCCGATTTCAAAAATCTCCGTTAAACTTAATCATCTGTTGCTATAGTTTTAACAAACGTATCTATACAGTTATTTATATATTTATTTAATATGATAAATTTTATGAGTATTAGGTAACTGCTTCACTTTTTTTATGTTTGGGTTTCAATAGAGAGTTTTTGCAAACCGTTTAATTTATTCCTTTAACACCAACGACAACGTCATTTAATTGTCGTAGAACAAATGTCGGAACGTCATTATAAAGTCTTTTTGCAAACCGTCTATGTTCAATCCTTAACGTTAATTTATTGTCCGTCAAATTACTGTCAAATTTAAAAGTAAAAATTAGCTGATGATTTCTTAAATTAAAATTTAAATATATCTAAGTCGAACTCCACAAACTTTAATAACTGTAAAATTACTAATGGAACATGTTTCGGCAGAACACTTCTGCCATCATCAGCCCTAATTTAACAAGAAATTAATGATACAATTGATGAATTACATGAGGGGTTCTTACCTTAAAGAATATAAAAAATTATGACATTGACGTAATTTTGAATTAAATTTGACGTTTTCAAAGGGTTACATGATTTTTAAAAGATTTCGTAAAAACAACATTTAATAAAATGTAAAAATTAAAAATGGATCAAAGAGAATCTGGTAAGTTTGTTTGAGTGGTGAAAAATTAAAATAGTGAAATAATAATGGGATTATTGAAGTTATTCTGTTCATTTAAACAAGATCTCTTTTCCAGTTTCAAGGCTTTCCTTATTTACAAAGTCTCAAGAAAATCTAATTTCCGGCCTTTATTGCATTTATGAATCAATTTGGAATTTGATGGTGAAAAACTATGTTTCGTTATTAATATATGATTGGCGAAATAAGAAGGTGTTGATGGTGGAGGATCAAGATCTGTGTTGTTATAGATGTGCCTGAAATGTTCTTTAATACGGTCTGATATTTTGCGACCTGTCTGACCTATGTAGAATGACTCACAAGAAGAGCAGTTTAATTTGTATACACCTGATGATGATTTGTAATCTAATGGATCTTTATTTTTAATAAAAAATCTGGATAAGTTATCTGTTTTAAATGAAACTTTAAAACCGTTTTTGTTAAGTATTTTAGAACATTTCTCTGAGACGACGCCAAAATATGTTAATGAATTTGAAAAGGAAATTGTTTCTGAAGGATTTTTAAACAAGTAGTGTGTGTATTTGAATTTGTTACAGTATCTATAGTATAATTTATTTATAGTTTTTAAAGAATATCCATTATTTGAAGCGATTTGTTTAATGTTATTAAGTTCTGTTTGAAAAGATGAATCTGATAGTGGTATAGAAAATAATCGGTGGAAAAAGGAATGAAAAGCTGCAAATTTATGGGAAACAGGGTGACAAGAGTCAAAAGGTATTACGCAATCTGTGATACTAGGTTTTCTATAAATGTCAAATTCAAAAGTATTATTATTTCTAGTGATTAACAAGTCTAAAAAGGGGATTTGGGAATTGATTTCAATTTCCACGGTGAATTTAATGGATTGGTTTAAAGAATTTAAGTTGCTGAGTGCGTTATCAAGTTCAGAATCAGATCCTTTGAATAAAACAATTATGTCATCTACATATCTGTACCAAAAGAGAAAATGATAAGGCCTTTGGAAAGAAAATTAATTTCAGACTCTGAAAATAAGGTATTACTGTCATTTAAAACTCTATTGTGAAATTTATGATCTATAGCTTGACTACTTTGAATAGGTAAAGATTCTACATGATGGTCTAAGATGGACCTCTTATCTTTAAATGGCATGTTTAATTGTAATTCCAAAGGCCTTAAATACAATGTCCAACCATTAAACATCCAACACGTAAAAGAAACACTTGCAGTTGAAACAGAAATCATCACCAATCATTATAATACACCATTGATACCCGATACCATTACATCACTAGTAACTACATTAACTACCTTATCTAAAGACCCTCACAATATCACAAAGAACATTTCAGATTCAAACATGATTAAAAGCTTAAAAACAAAAATTAAAGAAAACAACATTTGTATTAGTAAAGCTGACAAGGGTAATTGTTTGGTAATACTTAACAAACAAGATTACTTAAACAAAGTAGAGAATTTCTTAAAATCTGGTGACTTTACAAAACTCAAAAAAGATCCTACTTCAAAATTTGTTTCCAACCTTAAATCTACGCTCAAAGACCTTTCAGAAACTGTTAAATATTTTGACCCAAAAGCTTTCACACTAATACCCATAAATCCTTGCATACCTAGACTACCTAAAATACATAAAACTCAACCTTTTCCCATTAGACCAGTAGTTTCCTTTGTCAATTCACCTGTATCAATACTTTCAAAATGGCTTAATACAATTCTTAGACAACATTTAGATTTTAATAACAAATTTGCAATAAAAAACTCAATAGATCTTTGCTCCAAAATTAGAAATTTCCAAATTCCATCAGACACTAGACTTGTTTCATTTGACGTACTTAATTTATTCCCCAGCATCCCACCCAAATCTTGCTTATTAATTTTAAAAAACCTACTATTTAATTCTAATATGCCAACCATACATGCACTAAATTTACATTCACTTTGTGAGACTGTCCTAGATCAAAATTTCTTTCAATTTAATAATAATTTTTATTCACAAGACTCAGGCTTAGCAATGGGCTCTAATTTGTCACCTCTTTTAGCAGAAATATTCATGAATAACTTAGAAGATCAGTTTTTAACTTCTTTACCTTTTAAAGATCATTCTCTCTTTGGTACAGATATGTAGATGACATAATTGTTTTATTCAAAGGATCTGATTCTGAACTTGATAACGCACTCAGCAACTTAAATTCTTTAAACCAATCCATTCAATTCACCGTGGAAATTGAAATCAATTCCCAAATCCCCTTTTTAGACTTGTTAATTACTAGAAATAATAATACTTTTAAATTTGACATTTATAGAAAACCTAGTATCACAGATTGCGTAATACCTTTTGACTCTTGTCACCCTGTTTCCCATAAATTTGCAGCTTTTCATTCCTTTTTCCACCGATTATTTTCTATACCACTATCAGATTCATCTTTTCAAACAGAACTTAATAACATTAAACAAATTGCTTCAAATAATGGATATTCTTTAAAAACTATAAATAAATTATAGTATAGATACTATAACAAATTCAAATACACACACTACTTGGTTAAAAATCCTTCAGAAACAATTTCCTTTTCAAATTCATTAACATACTTTGGCGTCGTCTCAGAGAAATGTTCTAAAATACTTAAGAAAAACGGTTTTAAAGTTTCATTTAAAACAGATAACAACTTATCCAGATTTTTTATTAAAAATAAAGATCCATTAGATTACAAATCATCATCAGGTGTATACAAATTAAGCGGCTCTACTTGTGAGTCATTCTACATAGGTCAGACAGGTCGCAAAATATCAGACCGTATTAAAGAACATTTCAGGCACATCTATAACAACACAGATCTTGATCCTCCACCATCAACACCTTCTTCTTTCGCCAATCATATATTAATAACGAAACATAGTTTTTCACCATCAAATTCCAAATTCAAATTTAAATATATCTATGTCGAACTCCACAAACTTTAATAACTGTAAGATTACTAATGGTACATGTTTCGGCAGAATACTTCTGCCATCATCAGCCCTAATTTAACAAGAGATTAATGATACAATTGATGAATTACAAGAGGGGTTCTTACCTTAAAGAATATAAAAAATTATGACATTGACGTAATTTTGAATTAAATTTGACGTTTTCAAAGGGTTACATGATTTTTAAAAGATTTCGTAAAAACAACATTTTATAAATGTAAAAATTAAAAATGGATCAAAGAGAATCTGGTAAGTTTGTTTGAGTGAAAAATTAAAATAGTGAATTAATAATGGGATTATTGAAGTTATTCTGTTCATTTAAACAAGATCTGTTTTCCAGTTTCAAGGCTTTCCTTATTTCCAAAGTCTCGAGATAATCTAATTTCCGGCCTTTATTGCATTTATGAATCAATTTGGAATTTGATGGTGAAAAACTATGTTTCGTTATTAATATATGATTGGCGAAAGAAGAAGGTGTTGATGGTGGAGGATCAAGATCTGTGTTGTTATAGATGTGCCTGAAATGTTCTTTAATACGGTCTGATATTTTGCGACCTGTCTGACCTATGTAGAATGACTCACAAGTAGAGCAGCTTAATTTGTATACACCTGATGATGATTTGTAATCTAATGGATCTTTATTTTTAATAAAAAATCTGGATAAGTTTTTATCTGTTTTAAATGAAACTTTAAAACCGTTTTTCTTAAGTATTTTAGAACATTTCTCTGAGACGACGCCAAAATATGTTAATGAATTTGAAAAGGAAATTGTTTCTGAAGGATTTTTAAACAAGTAGTGTGTGTATTTGAATTTGTTACAGTATCTATAGTATAATTTATTTATAGTTTTTAAAGAATATCCATTATTTGAAGCGATTTGTTTAATGTTATTAAGTTCTGTTTGAAAAGATGAATCTGATAGTGGTATAGAAAATAATCGGTGGAAAAAGGAATGAAAAGCTGCAAATTTATGGGAAACAGGGTGACAAGAGTCAAAAGGTATTACGCAATCTGTGATACTAGGTTTTCTATAAATGTCAAATTCAAAAGTATTATTATTTCTAGTGATTAACAAGTCTAAAAAGGGGATTTGGGAATTGATTTCAATTTCAACGGTGAATTTAATGGATTGGTTTAAAGAATTTAAGTTGCTGAGTGCGTTATCAAGTTCAGAATCAGATCCTTTGAATAAAACAATTATGTCATCTACATATCTGTACCAAAAGAGAAAATGATCTTTAAAAGGTGAAGAAGTTAAAAACTGATCTTCCAAGTTATTCATGAATATTTCTGCTAAAAGAGGTGACAAATTAGAGCCCATTGCTAAGCCTGAGTCTTGTGAATAAAAATTATTATTAAATTGAAAGAAATTTTGATCTAGGACAGTCTCACAAAGTGAATGTAAATTTAGTGCATGTATGGTTGGCATATTAGAATTAAATAGTAGGTTTTTTAAAATTAATAAGCAAGATTTGGGTGGGATGCTGGGGAATAAATTAACTACGTCAAATGAAACAAGTCTAGTGTCTGATGGAATTTGGAAATTTCTAATTTTGGAGCAAAGATCTATTGAGTTTTTTATTGCAAATTTGTTATTAAAATCTAAATGTTGTCTAAGAATTGTATTAAGCCATTTTGAAAGTATTGATACAGGTGAATTGACAAAAGAAACTACTGGTCTAATGGGAAAAGGTTGAGTTTTATGTATTTTAGGTAGACCGTATAGTCTAGGTATGCAAGGATTCATGGGTATTAGTGTGAAAGCTTTTGGGTCAAAATATTTAATAGTTTCTGAAACGTCTTTGAGCGTAGATTTAAGGTTGGAAACAAATTTTGAAGTAGGATCTTTTTTGAGTTTTGTAAAGTCACCAGATTTTAAGAAATTCTCTACTTTGTTTAAGTAAGCTTGTTTGTTAAGTATTACCAAACAATTACCCTTGTCAGCTTTACTAATACAAATGTTGTTTTCTTTAATTTTTGTTTTTAAGCTTTTAATCATGTTTGAATCTGAAATGTTCTTTGTGATATTGTCTTTAGATAAGGTAGTTAATGTAGTTACTAGTGATGGAATGGTATCGGGTATCAATGGTGTATTATAATGATTGGTGATGATTTCTGTTTCAACTGCAAGTGTTTCTTTTACGTGTTGAATATTTAATGGTTGGACATTGTATTTAAGGCCTTTGGAAAGAAAATTAATTTCAGACTCTGAAAATAAGGTATTACTGTCATTTAAAACTCTATTGTGAAATTTATGATCTATAGCTTGACTACTTTGAATAGGTAAAGATTCTACATGATGGTCTAAGATGGACCTCTTATCTTTAAATGGCATGTTTAATTGTTCAAAGCAAAGGTGATCTAACTTTCTTACTAGATTCTCGTATTTCCTATGTGCTAAGTCTTGTAATCTATCTCTAATAAGTCTGTCCACATAGTCGAACTGTAGGTGGTCCAGGGAGAAATTGATTTCAAAGTAAAGCCATTTGAGGTCTCTATTCACGATGTTGAGGTGGCGATAATGTTCTTTGATGCATTCTTTGATCCAGTTTCTCTCCGCCTGTCACCTCTTTTAGCAGAAATATTCATGAATAACTTGGAAGATCAGTTTTTAACTTCTTCACCGTTTAAAGATCATTTTCTCTTTTGGTACAGATATGTAGATGACATAATTGTTTTATTCAAAGGATCTGATTCTGAACTTGATAACGCACTCAGCAACTTAAATTCTTTAAACCAATCCATTAAATTCACCGTTGAAATTGAAATCAATTCCCAAATCCCCTTTTTAGACTTGTTAATCACTAGAAATAATAATACTTTTGAATTTGACATTTATAGAAAACCTAGTATCACAGATTGCGTAATACCTTTTGACTCTTGTCACTCTGTTTCCCATAAATTTGCAGCTTTTCATTCCTTTTTCCACCGATTATTTTCTATACCACTATCAGATTCATCTTTTCAAACAGAACTTAATAACATTAAACAAATCGCTTCAAATAATGGATATTCTTTAAAAACTATAAATAAATTATACTATAGATACTGTAACAAATTTAAATACACACACTACTTGTTTAAAAATCCTTCAGAAACAATTTCCTTTTCAAATTCATTAACATATTTTGGCGTCGTCTCAGAGAAATGTTCTAAAATACTTAAGAAAAACGGTTTTAAAGTTTCATTTAAAACAGATAACAACTTATCCAGATTTTTTATTAAAAATAAAGATCCATTAGATTACAAATCATCATCAGGTGTATACAAATTAAGCTGCTCTACTTGTGAGTCATTCTACATAGGTCAGACAGGTCGCAAAATATCAGACCGTATTAAAGAACATTTCAGGCACATCTATAACAACACAGATCTTGATCCTCCACCATCAACACCTTCTTCTTTCGCCAATCATATATTAATAACGAAACATAGTTTTTCACCATCAAATTCCAAATTGATTCATAAATGCAATAAAGGCCGGAAATTAGATTTTCTCGAGACTTTGGAAATAAGGAAAGCCTTGAAACTGGAAAACAGATCTTGTTTAAATGAACAGAATAACTTCAATAATCCCATTATTAATTCACTATTTTAATTTTTCACCACTCAAACAAACTTACCAGATTCTCTTTGATCCATATTTAATTTTTACATTTTATAAAATGTTGTTTTTACGAAATCTTTTAAAAATCATGTAACCCTTTGAAAACGTCAAATTTAATTCAAAATTACGTCAATGTCATAATTTTTTATATTCTTTAAGGTAAGAACCTCTCTTGTAATTCATCAATTGTATCATTAATCTCTTGTTAAATTAGGGCTGATGATGGCAGAAGTGTTCTGCCGAAACATGTTCCATTTATAATTTTACGCTGATTAAAGTTTGTGGAGTTCGACTTAGATATATTTAAATTTTTTAATTTAAATTTACTCCACTTGGATTTAAGAACATTCTTCTAGTTGGTAATAATGTTTGTTGACGCAACAAATTCTGTGTTTGTAGTTAATAGTAATAGGTTTGTTAACACAACAAATTCTGTGTTTGTTGCTGTTAGTAATATGTTTGTTAACGCAACAAATTTTTGATAACAAATAAAATTTGTTAGGACAACAAACTTTTTTGTTGAGGCTATTTCCACAAACAAAATTTGTTGGCAGTACTAACATGTGAGTTATCGTAACAAATCTTTTTTTTCGGTGTAGGGTAAATATTTTTTTATTTGCAACGGCCGGTTTCGAGATGTAACCGTACAGTGTCGAAAACGCGAAGTTCCGAGAATCGACATTTTTCTCGGAATTGTCCTCTTTGAGAATCTATATTTTTATTCTTTAACATTAATAGTTTTCGAGTTACATTTTTGCAAAAAAAGAGAACCCCTTTTTTGGGATTCTTTAATTATTAGTAACTTTTGAAATTATTTATGTGTGGGTTTGAAACTTTTGCACATTTTTCTAGAAGTGATTACGAATACAATGAGCTCGTATTTATATTACAAGTGACAGAAATGCTTCATTGTCAGCGAGTGAGAGCCTTCAATCACGAGTGCGATAGCACGAGTAATACACATCTCACAAGGTTACAATGGCATTTCGGTCACGTTTAAGATACGAAGTCTTATGCCCGACGTGTAATTTCTTGTAAAACGTATAAATAAAAAAATAATGAAATTGTCAAAATAACGTTTTAAAATAGCTATTTATTATATAAGGGTCTTATAAGGCAAATAAGTCACGAAATAAATGTTTAGCCACTAGAGCTTGCTCGAATGGCGAAGTTTTTGTGTGACTTATTTGCTGTTAAGTCATGTGTGTAATAGATAGTTTTATCCAACACCTCCTTCTGTAATATTCACAAAAACCCAAACAAATTTGACGTTCAAAACTGTTGGCTTGTGAACTGGTTGTTATGACAAATTAGAAAACCGTTGAATTTTATGGGTTCATAATTCATAAGTGTCGACAAACTGACTTCAGGTATAAACCACACGAGACAAAAAATGTTGAATAAGTACGCCGAGACAAAAACAATGGATGGTTAAGGTTAGGTTAAGTTAAAATAAATATCCATATTCGGCTCGTGAATTTGTAGGGGGGAAAATGCTTAAAAAAAAATTTGTTTTTGGAAAGTCGTATATAGAAAAGTTGTTGTGTTTGATGAGTTCTACCACGGGTTTGAATTATTGCAGTTATTTTTGAAACACTAGTAGTTAAGTAGTGCCGGTTCTGGCCCACTTTGACCTGAATTGACCTTTGGCCTTGAGAATATAGTGCCGGTTCTGCCCCAGTTGAATGACCCAGTCGTCAGAGGACAAGTCTGAACTTGAGTGGAGTTTAGCCTTGAGATTATAATGCCGGTCCTGATCCAGTTTGATGACCCAGTGTTGACCTGAAGTAACCTTTGGGTTGATCGAGACTTGAGCATAGCTCCCCCCACCCCACGCCCACCTTCGTATAGCTCCCCTCCCATCCGCCCGAGTATGCGCGCACATTGTTTATCTTCCTTCACTCTTATACCCTCTTATCTACAAGCTCTTTTATAAATATGCAAGTTTCTTGCTTCCAATTATTCATTTGTAACACGCTCTCTTAAGTTATAAACTATTAATCAGAAAACATGGCTTCATTTTTAAAGGAATTAAATAACCACTTTCATTTACAAAAGTTTGTTAGTTTGAAAACATTAGAAATCAATAAAAAATTTAAAATTAATTCTTTTAGTAAGTGCAACACAGTGTACGGTGAGAAGATAGTCGTGGAAACGGATGCTTTCAAAACCGTGTTACCCCATCGATTCACTGCAAAATTCAATTCTCAAGTAATAGAAGATTTGAATAAGGAGATTACAAGTGGGAAGAAGATATACTATCTAATTAGGGTTTTGAATAAAAAAAATTTTTGTCATAAATAGAAAGATCATATGTAAGTTTTATTACAAAAGTATATTTTGTTTTTGTTTTTTCGTTATAATTAAAAAGTTATATCGAATTAAAAATAAATTTTCGAACCCAGTACCGAGGACGCGCCGAACAAACCCGAGCGCATTTGTGACGTCACAATGTTCATTTCTACAGGTTTCTACTAATTATCAGAAGCAGCTGTTACACTGTTTCACTTTGACATCTTGTCGGACAGTAATGTCAGTAATGTCATGCAGCGTCTTTTTTAAAATATGCGATATGACACAACGTATATCTGCGTCCTCACCAAAGTAATTTAGTTTTTACGTCAGTTATTGCAAATGCATATGGGCCTGTTGCGTCTGTCCCACTTTGGTGCAACCATTTTGTTTTTGTGCTAAATTGTAACTATAATAATAATTGATTATAACATTTATTCAATAGGATTTTCGTTGTCAGATACACATAGTAGAAGAAGTAGAAGAAGACAAAATGTACGACCCTTACGAATCTGTATAAGATGTCTTTAGATGAAGGTGAAGGGGATCCTTATGTTGATTGGACTGGAGAGTACGGAAGAAAGCGAAATGTCTCATTCAGACGAGATTGGATCGTCAAATCCAGAATCCGTCAAAAAATACAAGTCCAAAATGATGCAGCTCAATGTACACAAGTCTTGGATATTTCACAAAGCATTGAACAAGGCACATCCGAGCATCAGGAAGAATAGGATGAATACATACTTTAATTTTGAAGTCTACAAACTGTTTAAAAGTAAATCTTCGTCCCAATGCTAGTCCTCGAAATGTTTTTTGAAAATCTATTTGCGGAAGATTATACTGCAATTTATAGTTGATTGCACAAATGATTATGGAAAAGCTTTAACTACAACAAACAGACCTAAGACTAAAATATCGCGAGATGCTAGCTTTCGTCCTGTTACTCCTGATGAAATAAAAAAAATGCCTTATGTATGCTACAGGGACAAGTTTCTACTTCAAATATGCGGCGCTTTTGGAACAAATATTGTTGTTTTATTAGTTAGTTTTATGTTGTTCTACCACTTTTTCAAAAAAAAAAAGTACAATCTGTTCCGGATATTATGTTGATTGCTCAATTTCAGTCTGTTTATGGTCCGCCCAAAGAGCTATCTTTAGATGAGTCACTGTTACATTTTCGTGGCAGTTTAGTATAGCTCCACTATCATCTTCACAATAATTGGTTCCTACTACTCTTGGTTTTTGGAACAGTTGATGGTTTGAGTCTTCAGGGAACTTACAAACTGCTCGGCCGTTGGGTTTCAAACAGATTTTCGAGCCGAGTCTTGATTGAACCTTCGTGGGCTGAAGTATTGAAAGACACGTTGTTTCAAGGAGCCGCACACTTTTCTGAAAGATGTTAAAGTATGAATTAATCCTACTTGTTTCCATTGATCGAGCCTAAAAGCAAAAAAACAAACGTACCCCATACTTCCCGGGGTGCATTCTTCTGAAACGAATAACTTTACGTCGTGTTCACGTTGCAGACAAACTATATAATATTGACAGCATTGAGACTTACCGAGAACAGAAGACAGAGCAGGATAGAATGGACAGAATGCCAATTTCCTAATACAACCATCACCCGCCTGTTACCGTATAATAACTGACACCACAAACTGACACTCTTGACACTGACATCCAGAGAAACATCTGCTGACATCTGATAGTGAAATTGTTAACTGATTAACAATATGACGTCAGAACCAATTATGGCGCGTTCGTAGTCACGTGACTTTTTTTTAAATTTTATCAATTTTAAATTGTTTATAATTAATTTTAAAAAAAGTTTTGAAAGTTTTTCGCATCGGCTATCAATATAATTTGTTCTAAAGTTTCAGAATACATTAAAAAAATCGATATTAATTTTTTTTCAAAAGCCTAATTAGTGAAGGTGCAGTAGGGCAAACAACCAACGTAAAGTTTACTGAAGAATGAAATCAACGAGAAAGAAGGCTTTTAAAGTAGAATTATTATATAAAAAAAAATTAGAAAAGTATCTTAAAGATCTAGATATATTAAAACAAGATATAAACATGTATCAAATACAAAATGGAATTAAAAATATAAAAATATAATGTAGAACGTTGCTTTATAATAAATATATATTTAAAAATGTTGTCGTATTATTTCATTATTTGAATGAGCATACCTTTAATTTTTATATAAAAGAAAATACTAATTGACGTCATAGGCAATATTAAAAGTGGGGATAGATTATATTTAAACTTCAACACATTTTACGAATTGTTTCATATTTAATATTATTTTCAGTGGTGATAGTACAACAAAAAAAAAACAAAAAAAATGTGGCAAATGTATAGCATGGATAAGTGGCCAAAAGCAACAGATGTGAGTTCAGCTGTTCAACGATTGTGGCATCAATTTCATGATTGTTACTTCGAAGCTTGTCATGCATCAGTTTATGATTCCAACTATGCAAGCCCTGAAATATATAAAGAATTAGCAACCAAGTATTCTAATGGAATGAATGATTGTGAGGACTTTTTGGCACAGAAAACTGATCTAAAAGGATTATGTGCTTCTCTCTTTGAACATAAATTACATTTATTCATTGAAGACTTGAAACAATTTTTACCGTACAATCTGGAACAACAGTACGTTGGAGCAGCAGAAAACAATTAATAATAATTAATTAATTTAATATATATATTTTTCTGAATAATATAATAAAAAATTGTTTTATTGTAGCAGTAATGAAACAAAAACGTGTTAACTTTAGCGAAAATATCATAATATATAATTTGAATGATCAAGGTGAGGACAGACGATCTTATTGGGTTAGTGATAGAGTGCGGTTTGAAAAAAGAATTTGTGAAGTAGAACTTATTCTGAAGCCAATATTAGAAAAAAAAATCAAGAAAATAATAAATACTTATGTTGTTTAACTTGGGAATAATATGTATTAATATAAGTAAATTAAACAATAAATGTAAATTTAAATTGTGTTTTATTCTAAAATTATACTTATAAAATAAAAATAAACAATAATATCTACAATTAAAATTAATAAAAAATAAACAATAATAATTATATAAAATTACAACTAACAAAAAAATATAAAATTAAAAAGAAAATGAAATTTTTAGACTTAAACAAGAGTTATTAGACATGCAAAGAAAAACTTAAATTTAGTGAAATGTTTTTTAAGCTAACGCATTCTGTTTCCAAACTTTTAATACGGGTTGTAATTCTTGATTTCGTATCTATTAACTCTTGTTTAAGCCGACCTATTTCATCCTTATTTTTAAGGTACACTAATGTAGTTTTTTTTAAACATTCTCTAAATATGTTCTTAATTTCACCACCACCCTCACCACCCTCACCACCCTCACCATCCTCACCAGCTTCATTTTCACTAAACTCACTCCTAACACTAAATTGACTAAATGGGAAGTCAAGGTTTTCTTCTAGTTTGGAAAGGTCCTTCCTTCCCATAGGAGGCATGGAGCATTCCGGAACATAAATTTTTTTTAATTTTCTTACAGGCTCGTCAGGCTCGCACTCGTCAATCGGTCGTAAAGGTGGTGGTTGTGGTGGTTGATCAAGGGACTCGATAGCATTCAAGATATCGAATGAGAAGTCTTCTTCCTCTTCAATGTTGAAAGGAATATTGTTTATGATTGTTGGTGGCTGTGAAAAAAAAATAAAAAAAAAATTAATAATCAAATTGAACTAAAAAAGAAAAACATTAATACTTACTTGAATCACCACATCTTCTAATATATGCACCTTTGGTGCATTCGTCTCCTTCTTTAAACTTAAACTAATTTTTCTTTTCATTTTGGTGACACAGAAAGCAAAGACCAAATGAAGCGCTTCAAACCTACTAAAGTTTATATAGGAAAAAAATTAGCAACGCATGCAAAATTCATCAGTTCACACGGTAAATAAGGTAAATACACTTCCAAAGGAAGTGTCGTTTATCTTAGGTGAACATACTTTACAGGAAATACTGAGGTGACAAAATGTTAGGGTCAATATATCGCACAGGAAATGCATTTTTGCAGAATTCCAAGGTGAACGCACTTCAAAGGAAGTCTCATATTACCAAAAATGTAATTTGACACCAAAAATGAAATTTGACACCAAGAAATGAAATTTGATACCAAAAATGAAATTTGACACTAAGAAATGAAACTTGACACCAAATAAATGTAATTTGACACCACAAAATGTCGAGTCAGCAAAAAATGAAACCTGACACTATAAAATGCTGATCCGGCAGAAAATGAAATTCGACACCAAAAATGGTCGAGTCAGCGAAAAAATGAAACTTGACACCAAAAATTGTTGAATCAACAAAAAAATGAAATTTGACA
The DNA here is from genome assembly GCA_963583935.1 of Diaperis boleti. Classification (NCBI taxonomy): domain Eukaryota; kingdom Metazoa; phylum Arthropoda; class Insecta; order Coleoptera; family Tenebrionidae; genus Diaperis; species Diaperis boleti. Next base: position 29,261,025 of record OY757247.1, on the reverse strand, counting down.
CCAAAAATTATTAATTCAGCAAAAAAATGAAATTTGATATCGAAGTCAAAATCACTGTCTCATGTTGCGGTGTCAAATTACGGTGTCAGGTTACGAAAGGAGTAACAATACAATGTTGACGCAAGGGAACGGAAACATGCATTGATAGGTAAGGAGTATGATGATAAAAAAATAAATTGTTTTTTTTTAACGTAACGTAGAAAAGGGCAAAAGTTTCCTGTGACTAAAGGAGTGGGGATAGAAAAAAAAAAGTATGCCAAAAGGTGCAGAAGGACTGAACGCACAAGCGCATATGGTAAACCTGACTTCCTGTTGAAAAGCCTGACGTCCACGAATTTTTAAAGTTTTTTCAAGGTCGTTTACATAAGACCTTATTTGAGCCGATTTAAAGGTCTATTAAAATAGAACCGAATAAGCGCAACATGTGGGACTTAGTAAATTTTTCGCTCAAAATTTCGCCCCCCTACTAAAAAAAAAAAGAGAAAAAACGAAAAAAAAAAACAGGAAAATATCTCCCACATGTTGCGCATATGCGGTTCTACTTCCATAGATGCGCCGCCCCACTACTAAAACATCGGACGTCTTGGCTTCTTAAATACTTTACTTTCCACTTTACAGTATCACCAGAGCTTTGCTACAAAGTCAACATGTTCATGTACAACGGAACGTTCCTTCTGTTCTCCGCTTTAACGCATAATATGCTGTTCGTCAATAGTCCTCTCAACGTTACGCAAGTGTTAGTTTCATTTCAATGTGATCCCACAAAATATGAATGGTCACCCATGGAGAGATACAATAACCAACTACAGGATCAGCAGATATTTACATACAACGTTACGGGGCAAATGGAACTATCATACAAGCTTAGATTTCTGTTTGGAGATTACGCTTACTGGGAAACTACTCAATGCAAACACATTGCCGAATATTCAACAAATGGTTTGACTGACTACAACAAACTAAAAAGATGTATGAGAAATCCGATGGTCTGGATGTGTACGCTCTTTGTTGTATTTTACCTACTTCTTATCATTGCACAATGTTTGTATTGGTGTTGTTAATTTGTTATTTTAAATAAAATACTTATGTAAATTACTTCTATGTTTTTCTTAACTCTTACTATATGGGAAAGGTGATCAGATGGAAAAAACAGAAAAAAAGCATATTATTAACACTTTATTTATGGGTCAGTCCCAATTGGGTTCAAAGTTTAGATTTAACTCTTTTAAATACTATAGGTCCTCCCACTGGGGACGTTTCTGCTGTTGGTCATGTTCCTGTTCCTGCTGCTGTTGTTTTTGCTGTTCCTTTTGTTCCTGCTGTTCCTGCTGTTCCAGCTGCTCCTGGCGGAGTTTATGCTCCGCCCAATGGCAGCGGTAGATATGATTTGACAGGCGGTGCGCCAACATAATGTGGTAGCGATTGTAGGGACAGACCCTAACGTCCTCTAAAAAAAAAACATTAATTAAAATTTTATGTTACCAACCTTCCATAGGATCGTGATAAAAAGGCACCTTAACACCATTAATATGTTTACTCATTTTCATTAGCTTTGATCAAAAGTTAACTGATTTATTTTAAAGAGAAAACTCTTTATATTAGATTCACCTACCACTTTTTACTCCCACTTTTACAATCCCCTCCTTTCTATACAATAAAACTGCTGACGTTACACATTTTCGGAGAAAAACCGCCTACTTTTTACTCCCTCTTTTTACTATCACTATTTTACGCCCACTTTCTACAATCCCCTCCTTTCTTTATAATAAAACTGTTGACGTTATATATTTTCTCAGCAAAACCGCCCACTTTTTACTCCCTCTTTATACAACCATTTTTTACTCACACTTTTTATAATCCCCTCTCTTCTTTGTAAAAAAAAATATATATATATTGACGCTAAATATTCTCTGATACTGTATGTATAAATAAAGAAAATTTCATATTAGATGTATTGTGCATGAATTTTTGTACATCGCAAGATCGCAAGATTAAGTGTGGAAACCATGGAGACTGTGACAGAGTTAGCTAAAAATTCGGTGAAATTAGTGCGTGAATATATATCCAAAATTAAATGTGTTGAAGAAGTGAATTCGATTTTGTTGCATGTTAATTACATAATTCGACTACTTCGAAAAGCAATTAAAAACAAAATTCATAAACAAAATGTTTTGGAAAATCTTCTTTCTTTAGAAGCAAATCTCTCTTATTTACAGCATTATCGTATAAAACTCAAAAAAATGAAAAGCAATATGATAGTCAAAGCTGGGGAAGGGATGTCTGAAAAGTTAAAAAGCAAGATAAATGGATATGTGTCTTGGGAAGAAGTTAATTCATGTTTTAATGGAAGAATTCGTACTGGAATTATTTCCAATTATGATATTAAGGATCCTATAATTTTTCTGAACAGAGCTTTTCGATGCTTTTCTCTTAGAATTAAGAAAGAATTGAAAAAATCAATGTTAAAAATAAACGTAAATTTTACTGCTAATTTTATAAAAAAAACATTTTCCACAAAAAGTAATCCTATTGATTCATCAACCGATATAAAAAAATGGTATCAAAAAAATGTTACAGAGAAATTAACTAATAAGTTAGAAGAGTTTGCCGAAAAAGATTCTGGATGGGAAATTTTAGGATTAAAAGTCAATATTAATCAATATGATCCAATTAAATTTGGATATTCCACTTATATTTCAGTTCCAAATTTTATAAAAAATAAACATGCAGTAGTTAATGTTAATAATAATGATAAATATTGTTTTCTTTGGGCAGTTGTTTCATCCCTATATCCCACAAACAAACACTCTGAAAGAAAATCGTCTTATCCGCACTTTAGTCAAGTATTAAAATATGACAATATTGATTTTCCAATTACATTAAAGGATATAAAAAAATTTGAAAAACTTAATAATTTGACCATAAATTTGTATACAATAGGACAAAAGAAAAAAAATTTACCTTGCTCTCTCAGTGACAATTGCACCAACACTAGCAAAACAATTAATTTACTAATGTTACCAGCCGAAAATATAATATTACACCAATCAGAAAATAATTTCAATGATAATCAATTATTATATCATTTTACCTGGATAAAAAATCTTTCGGCTCTTTTAAGTAAACAGCTTTCAACACATGATCATAAGGTACACATATGCGAAAGATGTCTAAATTACTTTACTAACAAAAATTTATTGCAAAAACATAAAACGTATTGTCAAAATCTCAATAAATGCTCAGTAAGAGTGCCCAAAGAGGATGACAAATTTTTATCTTTTAAAAATCATCGTTTTCAAGAGAAAGTACCATTTGTTATTTATGCTGATCTTGAAAGTATTTTAGAAAATTGTTCCAAAATTGAAGGACATCAATCAAAAATTACATCTTATCAAAAACATGTTGTGTTTAGTATTGCTTATTATTTTAAATGTTCTTATGATGATTCACTATCAAAATTTCGCTCATATCGTGGTAAAGATTGTATTAAATGGTTTGTGAATGAATTAAAGTTTATTGCAGAATATTGTGATGAGATATTTAAAGATATATTACCAATGACAGAATTGACTGCAGAACAAAATTCAAATTTTTCAGAAACTAGTACTTGTCATATTTGCAAAGACACTATTTCAAAGGATCAGATTAGAGTTCGAGATCATAATCATCAAACTGGATCATATAGAGGGGCGGCTCACCAAAATTGTAATTTAAATTATAAAGATTAGAATACTATACCTGTTGTTTTTCATAATATGAGCGGTTATGATGCACACTTTATTATCAAAGAGTTGTCAACATCAATCAAGGGAGCAATTAAGTTACTACCCATTAATAAAGAAAAATATATTTCATTCACTAAATTTGTTGATGGTACTAAAGTTAGTTTACGATTTATTGATTCTTTTCGTTTTATGTCGTCCAGTTTAGATAAGCTTTCAGCAAATTTGCAAGACGATCAAAAATTAATTACTAAGGCTCGTTGTAAAAATTTGAAAGAATTTTCTTTATTGAATAAAAAAGGAGTATTTCCTTATGATTATATAGACTCTTGGGAAAAGCTCGAAGAAAAAAAATTACCGCCAAGAGAAGATTTTTATAGTCGACTCAATGATAACGAAATAAGTGATGTTGATTATTCTCATGCCATAAATATTTGGAATACCTTTAATATTGAAACAATTGGTGAATATTCAGATTTGTATCTTGAAACTGATGTTCGTCTTTTGGCTGATGTTATTGAGGCCTTTCGAAAAACATGTCATAATACTTATCAGCTTGATCCTTTACATTATCATACATTACCAGGTTTAACATTTGATGCAATGTTAAAAACAACAAATATAAATTTAGAACTTCTTACAGATATCGATCAAATCCTTTTTATTGAAAAAGGAATTAGAGGTGGTATTTCTCAATGTTCAAATAGATATGGAAAAGCTAACAATCAATACATGAAAAATGAATATGATCCAACGGAAGCAAATACATTTTTAATGTATTACGATGTCAATAATTTATATGGAGCTGCGATTCTGAATATCTCCCGTACGCAGGATTTGAGTTTTTGGAAGATTTTTCCATATCCGACATTTTAAATACCCCAGATGACTCTGACGTCGGTTATATTTTAGAATGCGATTTGGAGTATCCCCAACATTTGCATGATATGCATAGTGATTTACCTTTAGCTCCAGAACATATGGTTCCTCCGATCTCAAAATCAAAAATTCGAAAATTGCTCTTAACTTTGTATCCAAAAAAAAAATATGTTGTACATTATAAGAATCTAAAGATGTATCTCAGACTTGGAATGAAAATATCTAACGTTCATAGAGTTTTAAAATTTAAACAATCACCGTGGTTAAAAGAATATATAGATTTCAACACAAAACTAAGACAGCAGTTAAAAAATGATTTTGAAAAAGATTTTTATAAGTTAATGATTAACGGAATCTACGGTAAATGTATGGAGAATGTAAGAAAGCATAAAGATATTCGTTTACTAACCACATTGCGTTTGGATTTAATAAATATGATGACTTTTGGAGATGTAGTCTTACCGTTATGACTTCACCTCTAAAATTAACTAACTGACCATCTTGATCAGTTATTTTAAGGATTATTTCGTTAATCTGCTTTGTATTAATTGGTAGATAGATAACGTTTGATGGTGTCTCAACTATTCTATATCCAGGTGGGACTGTTGGAAAAAACTCATGAATGACGTGAACCTGACTACCATTTCTATATGAATCTATAACAATATTACATTCCACACATAAAGCATTGAGTTTTAGAATTTTAGCTGGAAAATCAGATGTATGAGTTCTATTGGCTTTTAATTTTTTTGGTATAAAACCTAACAAGGTTCCAATAGAATTTTCTTTAGAAAAATCTATGTCACAAGTACATTTTACTTCGGTCTTCAAGGTGTTATTGTTTCCGGATATTGTTAAAACAGGCTGTGGTATTCTTGATATTTTTCTTTTTTTATTGGGATTTTCATATTTTTCAGTTTTATTCTCTTTATATGCAAACTCCACTAATGCATTTCTAAGATACTTATAAATATCATCAATTTCATAAGAACCTTCTGGAATTTTGATATGTGCATCCTTGCCGTATACAGTTGTAAAGTGAAACATGTTATTTGATTTATCTACATTTGGAAACGAGTTATACGTTTCTAAATTAATCAGACCTAATTCGTAATCACTGTCGTCTGTTAAAGTGATTTGAGGATAGTATTTGCTAGTAAGAATAGAACTTCTTCCTGTTAACGTAAAAGTCATTGACATTTTTGGAGAGGTAGTGTAACTCTGAGGGCGTTTAAGTAACAACTAAATGAATATGCTTTCTTTAAGATTTATTATAGTAGTATAAGAATTGTAGACATAAGTGACCACAGTTCACACTGTTAAAAGTTTGAAATTTTTCATGATTGTATATTACGTTACAAGTACCGTTGCTTTTTAAATATTTAATCAACTCAAGTGGTGGTCGGAGGTCTCCAAAACTATCAAAATATAGCACATTTTTACCGTTTTTTGTATGCTGTCCAATGTGTTCCAGGACCTTCTTTGTTATCTAAATTTACTATACCACATTCATTAAAGTAAACATTTTTAGGTAAAGAGTTTTTCATAAACACACCTCTAAAGTTATGAATTTTTAAAATTTTTATAAATCAATATTAGTTAACGCTCTTTTAGGAAGGTTTATCGGAAGTTTTTTTGAAATTTTGAAGGGGCTAAAAAAAGACCAAGACCTGATTTGTATGGCTTCAAATATAAACCACTTCCTGATTTTCCTAAAGCGATTGATTCCATCGTTTGGTTATGTCGCTGTTTTTCTTTAAGTTGTTGTTTAGCTGCACTAGCATCATTTACAGCTTTCGCAACAGCAGCAGCACCTCCACCTAATGATCCTAAAGCTCCTAGAGCAGCAAAGATAGGCAACAGAGGTAAAAATCCTCCAGCCTTTGGTACTGGGATTACTCGCAAGGGTCTTACTTTCTTTTTGCCTCTAAATGCCTTTACCTCTTTTATGGCCGCGCTAATAGCATCATGGGTGTTTATAAATTTTTTATTTTTTAACACAGACTTAGCCTTATCTGTTAAATCTCGAAATTTAATTTTTTTTACTTTAGAACGACTTTTACGTTTTTTAATTTTTTTATCTTTGCAACCCATACCAAGTTTTACTTTAGTTTTCATTGCTGCAGCTACGCTTAAAGCGGCTGCTTTTTCACCAAAAGATGCGTCCGATGATCGAAGTCTGTTTTTGGCTTCTTGAAAAAGTTTATCGTCGGCAATATGTCTGTTATTTAAGTCTTTATTTTGACTATAAGCTATGTCGTGTGCTTTACACGCTTCATCTAATTTGTTGATTCCTTGATCTCCTCTGGCTAGTCTTTTTGCTAATTTAGTACCAGGTCCACAAAACTTATATCCTGGAATGTGAAGCTCAAATGGTAAATTGTTTATTACGGAATTTACTAGACCACCTCCACGTAGTGTCTTTTTTGAAACCTTTTTACGACTGAGAACTTTTTTTTACCATCATTTATACTTTTATATATGCCACTACAACACTAGCATTACTGAAATAAATTTATCTCCTATTTATACTCTTTGATGAGTCTATCTTAAACCAGTTTGCAAGTAAGATGCGAGTAATACAGCAACCGGTTAGCTCACCCATAAATAACAATGATGTATGTGTTGTGAATAAATATCAACGACATGGCACACTTTTGCCTCCTACAATTCGATCTATTATTGTAGGGCCTTCTAACTGTGGGAAAACGAATCTTATGATTAATCTGATTGAACATCCTAATGGTTTAAGATTTGAAAATATTTATATATTTTCGAAATCCTTATATCAACCAAAATATTCCTATTTGGAACATTTACTGAAACCTATTAAAGGAATGAATTACTTTGCTTTCAGTTCTTTGGAGAACAACATACCACCTCCGAATGAAGTCAAACCGAATTCTTTATTCATATTTGACGATGTTGCATGTGATAAGCAAAATTTAATGAAAGAGTACTTTAGTATGGGACGTCATAGCAATGTGGACTGTTTTTATTTATGCCAAACGTACGCTCACATTCCTAAGCATTTGGTTAGAGATAATGCAAATTTCTTAATACTTTTTAAACAAGATAACTTAAATTTACGACATATATATGAAGATCACGTAAATACGGATGTTCCTTTTGATACGTTTAGAGAACTGTGCTCGTTCTGTTGGAAAGATAATTATGGGTTTTTAGTGATTGATAAAGACAGTGACCTTAAAAACGGTAGATATCGAAAGGGTTTTGATAGTTTTATCGATCCTGAATAACAAAATAATTGTTTCAGTAGTAATAAAATACCGCATAGATAGTTCTTCTGATCAGTTTTCAAGTGTTTTTCAAACAGTCATCAACTAGCAAACCAAGAAGCACAAAGTTAAAATGAATTTAAATGAGACATTATTTACAATAGTTGATTTAAAAAAAAAATTAATTAAAAAGAGAAACGAATTAAAACATAAAATGGAGCTACTGAAGGAAGGACAGTTTCATGAGGAGAAAATTTTTTTTCCAATTACTAAGCATTTGGAAACAATCGTAGACAAATTAGATGAAAAAAACGTTTTGCATACACCTAACCTTGATGTTGCAACTTCTAAAACAGAGCAGAATGTGAAATCGTTTGATGTTCCAAAGAAAGATGTGGATTTAGTAACACCGACTAGCAATAAGATAAAAAGAAATCTATTTCCGAACAGTTATAACACTCCTGCTGTAAGCGATAAAAATCAAAGCAGAATAGTTACCAAAGTCACCAATCTAAAAAATAAAATTGACGCTTTGAAAAATGATTTTACGCCTAGTACATCAAAAGAAACAGTTTTAAAAGAGGAGAATAAAGATGAAATAATTGCTGACTACAATCCCAAACAAGATGTAGATGACTATGGATTTGATGAACTTTTGGATCTATCTGTATCGGAAAGTAGAAATAATTTAGAGACAGTTATTGATACATCAATTTATGAAAAATATTTAGATGAATTTGATGAATTGCCAAGAACTTATATCGATGCTATGTTACATGATAAAAAGAATGAAAATTTCGATCATAGAACTGGAGTCCGACATGATAGCTTTCAAGAAAAATATTTTATTGGTTCATCGGAAATAAATTTTGTTGGTCCTGATATAAAAATATCTAATATGATTTATAAAGGAACACCTGGTCTCTATGAGCTATTATTTAAAAATCACCCTTTACAATACACAGATAAAGACTTGCAACATTATAAACAAATTTTAGACGTTAGTAGTGCATATAAAAAAAATTTTGATCCAAACGAACAGGTATTGGGAACAAGAAATCTCAAATATAAAAACATTATAGGACCTTTAATTGCTGGAGATTGTAAAAAAAGTACCAAAAAAAAGACTGGTAAAGGAATGTTTAAAGAACTTAGTAACAATTCAGTTGACTATATATACTGGGATAATCCAAATGAATTAGTTGATCGGTTGCGTTTGTTAGTTGCCTCTCAAGCAGCAGGTCATACGGGTCACAGAAACGAAATTGTTGCTATAATTGAAGAATTACGTGAATCTGGTATAATAAAGTAAGATGACTCTTGATAAGTTCGGTCGGCATATAGTTAAACATGCTAGAACAGATAGTAATACAAGCACTGACTCAGTTAACATATCAAAATATATCTACTACAACATCATTTTAAATTTTGAATCTAATCAGCTTGTAGATAAAAAATTTATATTGAACTCAGTAAATCCATACTATATTTTTCCTTTAGAGTACGCTTTTATTGAAAATGTAAGATTTTTTTAATACAAATGATGAGGATATTGTCACATTAATAAATGAAAAGCAGATTCATAAACATGAATTGCAAAATTTTCCGTTACAACAAAACGATTGTTTGTCATTCTTATTCAATTCAACAAATGATAATAACCTTACATCAAGTTTACGGGCAGAAATTATCATAAAATGTCCTGTTAAATTTGAAGATTCATTAGTTCAGTCTGAGCAAGCAGTATACAAACAATTTCCCGTAAAATAAAAGTAAATATGAAACGTAAAAAAACTCCATTTAAGCCAACTCCAATCAAAAAAGATATTGTTTCGGAATTACATAAACCAGCAAGAATTAATTTCCGAAGACGAAGAGTTATTGTAAAGGGTATCAACGAAACGTTACAGGCAGATCTTGTTGAAATGATTCCTTATTTCAAAGAAAATAAAGGATTTAAATATATACTTGTAGTAATTGATTGTTTTTCTAAATACGTATGGGCTGTTCCTGTTAAATCTAAGGATGCAAATGAAGTTACTGTTGCTATGGAAAAAATTTTGTTATCGCTTTTGATTCTACCAAAAAATTTGCAAACTGACCAAGGAAAAGAATTTTATAATGAAAAATTTAAAAAATTAATGGAGAAATATAAAATAAATCATTACAGTGTGTTTAGTTTAAAAAAAGCATCTATTGTTGAAAGGGTAAATAGAACATTAAAATCCCTAATGTGGAAGCGTTTTAGTTTACAAGGAAATTATAAATAACTGAATATGTTAGCTATCATAGTAAATGATTATAACAATAGTTATCACAGAACAATTCGCATGAAACCAACACAAGTTAATAAACGAAATGAACAATCCATATTGAAAAATGTTTACACTCACATTAAAATTGCAAACAAACATAACAAGTATGTCATTGGTGATCACGTTAGAATTAGCAAATACAGAGGTACTTTTGAAAAAGGATACACACCTAATTGGTCTAATGAAATTTTTACCGTTAAAAAAGTGAAATTAACTAATCCAACAACATATTTACTAGTAGATGAAAGAGGTGAAGATATTTTAGGTGGATTTTATGAAATGGAACTACAAAAGGTAAAACATCCCGGTGTTTATTTAGTTGAAAAGGTTTTGCGAAAAAAAGGAAATAAAATTTTAGTCAAATGGTTGGGATTCAGCAACGCCCACAACAGTTGGATAGATAAACAAAGCATAACGTAATCAGTCTAATATTTCTCTTACAGCAGCTGTATAAATAGTTGGAGAAACAATAAAGCTAGCCTATTCAAAAAATTAAATTTCTGGCGATGAGGTTTGCTACCGTTGATATACAAGGTTTTAATATTCCAGAATTTATTGTTAAGGAATTAACCATTTTTGATGGACGTACAATTGTACATCATACTTTTAAGCCGACGAAATCCTATCACAGATTAGACGACAGCATTAAGAAATGTGTTCGATATTTAGAGCAACATCATCATATGTTGAGATATCATAGTGGAACAGAAGAGCAGCAAAACGCATCAGATATTTTGAAAAAATTTATTACTGAAAAGGATATTGATGTGGTGTACCTCAAAGGACAAGTTAAGGCGAATTATATACGAAAAGCACTGGAAGAACTATGTCCTAAAATTATAGATTTAGATAACAGAATGAGCTCTCCTAAGTTATGTAAAGAAATCCCTATAGGATGTAATAATCACATCATTAGTTCTAGTAAGAATAAAAAATGTATATGTTCTTTAAGTAATGTCAAAAAATTGTATAACTGGATGTATGAATCACTTCCACAATAAAGTTAATAAAACCTTAAATTTATATAATATTTTTTAACCCTCTAAATTAAAAAATGCTCAAAAATTAACCCAAGGTGGGCGTGGGGTGGGGGGAGATAGGCTCAAGTCTCGATCAACCCAAAGGTTACTTCAGGTGAACACTGGGTCATCAAACTGGATCAGGACCGGCATTATAATCTCAAGGCTAAACTCCACTCAAGTTCAGACTTGTCCTCTGACGACTGGGTCATTCAACTGGGGCAGAACCGGCACTATATTCTCAAGGCCAAAGGTCAATTCAGGTCAAAGTGGGCCAGAACCGGCACTACTTAACTACTAACACTATATTTTACAAATTTATACCTACTGATGAAAGGATAACTACTAAGAGTAAAACCAGTACAAACATTTAGATTAGAAAAGTTTATATTAATTGAATTATACAAAGATGTGCACTTTTAGTAACTTTAATAAACAATATCTCTTATTTCTAAATTTCTTGCTGTTCGGCTGTCCACTATTTCTGGCAACATGCATCTTTCATAAAATATTTTTAAAAAGGGAAACATTTTCTCCTACCAAAATAAATCATCTTTTGATATGATTTCGTATTTAATGCCGTGCGGAGTCCAGATCGCAAAAATACAATATCTCCTTTTATATACATGCAATTGCCCTTGCACTTGATAATACCATTTATGGGTTTGATTAATTTTTCCATTGGGCGTCCAGAATCTTATTTTTCTTTTCCTGATGGCTACTTCTGGAGTCATATGTCGGCTGGCCCAAGGACATTTAACTTCAACTATACCATCAATCTTAATCAAACCGTCTGGTGTTGCCGCCAAAGATTGAAAATCTTCATCAATAAATAACCCATTTGGCTGTATATCCTGATTCATAACAAGCGACAGCTGAGCTATAGCTCTTTCTTCATTTTTAATGCCATAATTAACACTAGGAGTATTGATGGTTTTAGGATACATTATCGATTTTGTGAGTGCCTTCTTATTTGAATTTTTTTGAATCTTTTTTTGCACACTTCGGCAAATCTACTTGCTGTAAGTCCATTTTTACGTTCTGTAAACCATAAACGGGAGTTTCGTTGCCCTTGAGTGGAACGTTCAATGGAACATATTTCATCAGGTGTCCTTTTCTTAATTTCCAAGTAGTGACTTATAGCCTCTTTCATATTATCTTCTGTCATATCCGGTGTACCACAATTTGGTCCATAAAATTTATTCTCATCCAAATTTTTAATAATATTACGCCTAGTTCGGCTATTTCTTAATTTTCTTCGCAAATAAGCACTCCTTTTCTTTTGTTCACTTCTTTTGGTTATTTTGCCTGGACTTTTTGTTGTTAGTGCCTTATGGGTTTTACGCAGTAACTAGTGAGTGTTTTAATGAAGGACAGCCCCAGAACATCTTCTTTCATATGAACGCCTTCTTGTATAATTTATTCGTTTTCCTGCTATAAATTTTGAAATAATCCCATTAAATTGCTCAACGGAGTTGCTATCCACATCATAAATGAGGCTGCTGGCATTATTAGCTAAATACTGCACAGATTTAAATAATCTATCATAGATTTCAGTTTAAAATCACTAATTATGGATTTGGAGTTGTATTCCTCTTTGCAAAAATATCCCAGTTGAATGCAATCTTTATGTTCACCGAACACGTGACTAGGCCCATTTAAAATATCATTTATTATACAAGACGATAAAATTTTAGTTTATCTTCGAGAGTTTTGTTTAGCGTCGAGACGTCAGTCGAGACGCTAATTAAGCTCGAGAAGATAATTAAATTTATCGTCGTGTATAATATTCGATTTTTTTCTATAGCAATTGTGTATTTTTGTGTATTTTCTTAATGAAAAAATATTACGAATCGTGTAAGGTTTTAAAGTCTAATTAGTATGAGCGTTGTTATGGTTAAGCAGTTTGTTTATTTCGTTTTGTTTTGAGAAATTTGTGAGGGTTTGCTTGAAAAGTCTGTCGAAATGAGCGAAAATGAAGAAAATCTTCCATCAGACGTAGAAGAAGAGGCATTAGAGGCCGTGGGAAAGCTACTGCCTCAAAAATCTCGCCTCGTCTACGAAAAAATATACGTGCTTCCAAAAGTGGAAAACTGCAAAGAATAGTGGTATCGAAAGAGTACTTCTGGCATACTTTTCGGAAAAGTCTAAGAAAGTAAAGCCCTCAACATTTTGGTTTAATTACAGCATGTTGAAATCTACGCTACTTGTCAATGAAAATTGTGATATTTCAAAGTAAGGAATACGTTTAGTCCAGTGAATGCGATGTCAAATAAAATGTAAATGTTTACAGATGCAGCAAACTGATAACTTTGCTGAAAAAATTGACGGATAGTTACAAACCTAAGAAATCTAAAATGTTTGAGCAAGAGGATATAACAAAATTTTTACAAGAAGCTGGAGATGAGTACCTGTTTCTAAAGGTTGTTGCGATAATGGGCTTATATGGAGCGTGTCGATCTAATGAATTATACAAGTTAGAAACATCTCATCTTGATGATCGAAAATCGGTCATAATCGTTTCGCAAATAGACACCAGAAATAAAGAAGATCGGTTATTCTGCATTACTGATAGTAAAAGTGGTGTGAGTGTTACCGACAAAGAAAATGCACCATCCAACCTGTGGGGATATATACTTTTTATAATGTTCCGCAGAAAATTGATGTTGTTTTGGGTTTAACGAATGTAGAAAGTTACACAGGCCATTGTTTCCGACGCTCTGCATCCACAATGTTAGCAAATTCTGGCGCCGGTCTGGTAACAGTCAAACGTGCAGGAAGGTGAAAATCATCTTCAATTGCTGAATCTTATATTGAAAACTCAGTAGCAAGAAAAGTTGAGGTATCGAAGAAAATAAAGATAGATCGAATAAATCGAAGAAATTCTTGCAGTTTTAGTTTTTCTTCTTATTTTTCTTCTTCTATTCAGTTACCACAGGAAAAAATATCTGTTCCATGAGTTAATATTGATGGAAATGTAAATTGTAGTGTTGTTTTGGATCAAAATGTTAATCAAAAATTGTAAAATAAAAAAATAAATTACTTTATCTATCCTTGCTGTTAAAGTATTACTTTATCTATCCTTGCGGTTAAAGTGCTCCTTGACCTTTTGATTTGAATAGATCAAAGGAGACTTTAACATCTGCTATAGAAAAAATTACTATTTTTCTATAGCAGATGTTAAAGTCTCCTTTAATCTATTCAAATCAAAAGGTCAAGGAGCACTTTAACCGCAAGGATAGATAAAGTAATACTTTAACAGCAAGGATAGATAAAGTAATTTATTTTTTTATTTTACAATTTTTGATTAACATTTTGATCTAAAACAACATTAATTGTACAATTTACATTTCCAGCAATATTAACTCGTGGAACAGATATTTTTTCCTGTGCTAACTGAATAGAAGAAGAAAAAGAAGAAGAAGAACTAGAACTGCAAGAATTTCCACAGGGTATTTTCTTCGATACCTCAACTTTTGTTGCTACTGAGTTTTCAATATAAGATTCAGCAATTGAAGATGATTTCCACCTTCCTGCACGTTTGACTGTTACCAGATCGGCGCCAGAATTTGCTAACATTGTGGCTGCAGAGCGTCGGAAACAATGGCCTGTGTAACTTTCTACATTCGTTAAACCCAAAAAAACATGAATTTTCTGCGGAACATTATAAAAAGTATTTATCCCTACAGGTTCGATGGTGCATTTTCTTTGTCGGTAACACTTACACCACTTTTACTGTCAGTAATGCAGAATAACCGATTTTCTTTATTTCTGATGGTGTCTATTAGCGAAACGATTATGACCGATTTTCGATCATCAAGATGAGGTGTTTCTAACTCGTATAATTCATTAGATCGACACGCTCCATATAAGCCCATTATCGCAACAACCTTTAGAAACTCTCTTTAGTACTCATCTCCAGCTTCTTGTAAAAATTTTGTTATCTCCTCTTGCTCAAACACTTTAGATTTCTTAGGTTTGTAGCAAAGTTATCAGTTTGCTGTATCTGTAAACATTTACATTTTATTTGACATCGCATTCACTAGACTAAACGTATTCCTTACTTTAAAATATCACAATTTTCATTGACAAGTAGCGTAGATTTCAACATGCTGTAATAAGACCATAATGTTGAGGGCTTTACTTTCTTAGACTTTTCCGAAAAGTATACCAGAAGTACCCTTTCGCTACCACTATTCTTTGCAGTTTTCCACTTTTGGAAGCACGTATATTCTTTTTCGTAGACGAGGCGAGATTTTTGGGGCAGTAGCTTTCCCACGGCCTCTAATGCCTCTTCTTCCACGTCTGATGGTAGATTTCCTTCATTTTCGCTCATCTCGACAGACTTTTCAACTGAACGCTCACAAATTTCTCAAAACAAAACGAAATAAACAAACTTTTGCTTAACCATAACAACGCGCATACTAATTAGACTTTAAAACCTTACACGATTCTTAATATTTTTTCATTAACAAAATACACAAAAATACACTATTGCTATAGAAAAAAATAGAATATTATACACGACGATAAATTTAATTATCTTCTCGAGCTTAATTAGCGTCTCGACTGCGTCTCGACGCTAAACAAAACTCTCGAAGATAAACTAAAATTTTATCGTCTTGTATAATAAATTACTATTTTTAACTGGATTATTTTGGTTTCTATGTTTTTATCACCAGATTTTCTATATTCTACCGCCTTAGTCACAACCCAACGTAATATTCGCAGATTTTCTGATATTTTTTCGCAAAATCAATGGTCCTCCTTGAGTATCGCTTGCTATTTCTCTAAGTTTACGTTTATAGTTTCTTAGCAAGTGATTCCTGCATTCAATTTTTTGCACTCTTACATTGTGATCTTTGTAGGGATTATTGTCCAGAATAGTTTTATAGCAGTTGCTATCTCCATCTGCAATCATCTTATTGTATATTATTCCATGCTGTTGAACACTATTCCAGAAGTCTTCGGAAATAATGTCTGCTTCCATAGCAGTGTACGACCCATTCCAGTTTTTCCAACAAGTATGCGGAATGTCAGCTTCATTGTCTTTGCCCTTCTGGCTTTGGCATACAATACAATATTTATTTCTAACTCCAAGGTATAATAGCTATTTTTAGCACTAGTGAGCAAAGTAGTGCATTTAATCACGAGTCCAGAAGTTGGGCGCACAAGCCGTAGGCGAGGGCCCCAACTGGATGAGTGATTAAATGCACGTTTGCTCATGAGTGTAAAATATGATTTTTTCCACAATCAAACTACAAAACATTATCAAACACAAAATATTTATTAATTTCAAAAATTATTACATATTTAATATTATTTTCCCAGAATCATTATACAAAACATCAAATGCAAAATGCTTATCCGTTTCACATTATTATTTTTTAACATTTTTTTTTTTTTTCATTTGGGTGGATACAAATTAATTGTACAGTTGTTAAGAGTACCAAAATGTACATGAGGAGTATTTGTTAAATTAAAGCTAACTGCACTTGCATGTGAAGTTGAACTATTAGGCCTTTGTTCATTGGTAGGGATTTCTCCAAGGATTTTGTTGGCAACGCTTATTTTGTTAGAGATAGCATCATCTACATAACCCTCAGCGACGGAACTTGAGCGCCATCCTCCATGGCGTTTTAAACTTAGTATGTCACCTCCTTCATTAACCAAAATTGAAGCTGATGTTCTCCGAAAGCAATGTCCAGTGAATAATTTAACTTCAGACAATTGCAGATATTCAGCAATCAAGCTGGGTAATTTTGAAAATGTGTTTACGCCCACAGCTTGGATTGTACATTTCCCCGATTTATAGTTAACAAATAAACGATTATGTGGAGTTGAAAGTGGTCGTAAGTTCAAATATTTTCGGTAGGTATCAATATTATTTGTAGTTCCATTGGTAATTGTAAAGATCCTTTGTTTTTTCGTTTTCGTGTCAGGAAGTGTAATAATGATTACAGAATCTTTATCTTCAATGTCATCAAGTGTCATTTTACATAGTTCGATACATCGACATGCACCACTGACGCCAATAATCAGTGCAACCTAAAAATTAAACAAATTATATTTCTGCAACATTAATTAAATACGTATTAATTACTTTAACCATTAAATATTTTTCATCGGGTGCATTCAGAAGGAAGTTTTCTACTTCAATTTTTGTTAACGTTTTTGACTTTTTGGATCTAAACCCTGCAGATTTTTGTTTCAAAAAGGCTATTAATTTTGCAAACCTGTTAATATGAATGTTTTGCTTTATTGCTAAAGTAGCCCTGAGCATGGAATACTGCGACCAGAGTGTCGACGGTTTTAATGATTTAGCTTTTTCTGCGAAAAATGCAAGTAGAACATTTTCGCTAATTTTACCAACTGTGTGACTTTTCACCCATTGCATAAAAACGGTATATTGTTTTTCATATTGCATTCTGGACTTTGTCGGTAGGAGATCCAAACTTGCATTTCTTGCAGTTTCCGTAATGTCAGGTGGAGTATTTTGTTCATATTCTGAGTCCGTATCACTATTTTCCATTACTAGCATTAGCCCAACAAGGGCAACCAACACACGGCAAGGTTTTAACACTTTTATCCAGCTGTTATTTAACCAAAGCCCGACGCTGGAGAACTTAGAATAACAACATCACTTACAAATGACAATTGACATCAGACAATTGTGATAGATTCAGTACCAACACACAAAGGATTAAGCATGAATCTCCCCAATAGTTTCTAACTTTTCAAGACACAATTTTAAGTTTTTTTCGTGAATTCAAATGTAAGATGACAAGTTATACATTTTATGATGTCGTAAATTTAACAACGCAATTATTTTAATATTGCAAAGTAGTTTTAAAACAAATTATGGAACAAAATTTTTGGCTCCTTCTATTGACGATTTTTAAAGCAAGAGTGAGCAAAAATCTTTTAATCACTAGTGATTAAAACATCTTTTTTTCACTAGTGATTAAATTGCTTACTTTGCTCACTCTTTTCAGTGAGCAAACAACATCAAAATTAAACGATTGTGGAAAAAACATTTTTTTGTTTGTAAGCCAACTATAGCAGCGCAACCAGAGAGAGAATTATATTTTTTTCCGTAAGATCGTTTTGGCCAATTGCCATCGCATACTACTGAAATCATTGGTATGCCATCTTCGCTAAATTCGGTGGCTGCGGATACTTCGTCTTCTCCTGCCTGTTTCATTGAAAGCAAAGCTTCTTGCTCCCAAACGTCACAAACTTCGTTATGAATTTTTTGATATGACTTGTCAAATAGGCACGGAATATCAAGCGCATTGATAAAAGTTTTTAAATGTTTATAACCTAATCCAACATTCATAATGCCATAAACCGAAAATTATTCAGGTCCTCTACTGAGGGATCAGTCATAACATTTTCAGTCTTTTTACACATGTTGCATTCCAAATGTATAATAGATACAAGTCCTTTTCTTGTTTCCCCTGTAATTTTCATGTTTGCAAGCGTGCATCCAAAAGAGGAAGAATGTGAGTTTGCAGATATCAAAGATTCAATTAAAAATTGAATATCTACAATTCTTCTTCCTACTAAAGTAAACTCTTTACTGTTACTTATTGCTTGTGCTTCACAGTATACATTGGAAGTATTTGCAGTATTTTCTTCACTTGCGTTATTACTTATTATTGGAGGAGTATTTGAGGTTTGTTGAATAAAATAATTTGGGCTTTCAATTATTTCGGACGTACACTAAAATAAATAAACTCCCGGACAAAATTAACGCACCACTCAATTAAACTTGTATAATTCCACTACTGAAATTAATATTGGAATAAAATTTTCATGAAAGCTTATTGTTAGGTACTGTCTAGTAGCTTGTAAATGAAATCAGCGAAACATGACATTATTTCAATTTTCTTTATTAAAAAACTTTTTTTCTTGAAAAAAAAACGCAAACATGTAAACAAAAAATAAACGAAAACAATAGAATTTATAGACTTATTGTTAGAGCTATTCTAATATCGTGTATGTCCTTCTCTGCTCCTAATTACTGCTTCAATGCGTCTTGGCATACTGGAGATCAAATTTTGAAAGACTTTGTAATAACTAAAACGTTAAACAAACCCAGTGACTAGCTCTTAGTATCTCTCCTTATCTGGGGAGTGGATAAAATTTTATAGAAAATAATTTACAACAACTTGGTTCGACACACAAAAATTTAGAGGTTACTTTGTCGAACGGCCGTTAAACTCAGTTCACAATTTTGTAAATAAATCTTAACTACTCCAAAACGAAAACTGCCACTTAGGAACTGCCCCTCAGGACCCTGACAGCTAACCTGGTCTATCCTTCTGAGCTTGAGTTAGGTGGTCAACTCAGAGTGGGCTGGTTCTGGTGGTCGTAACTGAATGAACAGCCGGCCAAGCCCCAATGGACGCTCTACCAGAGGCGGTGTTTGCTTGGGGAATTCCCGAAGTGGAAGAAAAAAGCTAGATGTTATGTTACGGATTAGTTCTTTTTTACCGGTTTTAGGTTCTTACGTACCTAGGTGTTCTGGCTGACTCTACTGCTGATACTCTCTAATCTCCCCCAACGCAAATCACTTTCTTTTTAACCGCTGTCACTCAGTTTTTTCTTTATAAACAAAAGCCTTTTTTTTTTATTTATTTCCTCCAAAAGCAACATGATCAACAAACAACAAAGTAACGGTGAACCGTTACACACTCCCTTTTCCTATAAAAAAAATAAAAAATTTAAGCAGAAACGCAAACCAAACCAATTAGGAACTAAGTATCTACTTATATTTGAACAATTAAAGAACAATATATCAACAAAAGTCACAATCCGGAACGCGCGTTATTTTTTTTTTTAATAGTCTTATCCAGGAAAAAATCACTATCAGGTTTCATTAAGCTAGCATTTAGGCATCAAATTAAAACATAACATTCATCTATTCACACTTCCATTCACGAGATCACACACTCTTAACTATCATAACATTCTCATTCATTCCAATCATCATCATCCGGGTTGCTTTTGTGGCGTTTGAGGTCTTTTACATGCCACCTTCCCAAGTCCTTTCCATCTTTATCTACTAGTTCATATACCAATGGAGTAATCACTCTAGATATTCGGCATTTCAAATACTTGGGTTCCAATTTTGAGGAGAAGTGTTTTGACGCATCCGACAACACATAGTTCTTTTTCCATACTACATCCCCCACGGCGTATAAGTCTGCTTCTTTTTTTCGGCTATTATAGTAATGGCTGTACTTCCTGTATGCGGCATTCAGCCTTTGCTGGACTTCGACGTAGATATCTTTCATGCCTTGAAGATCTTCAGCATACAAGTCTCTGGAAAATGGTCTAAGATCAAATTCATTTAGTTCATTAATTCGGCCGTATGTCTGACCATTAATAGGTACGTATCTTCCAAAATTGGTGTGTATCCCGTGGACTCGTGTGGAGCTGTTCTGAGAGCAAACGCTATCTGTGCAAGATGTTGATCCCATTTACGATGGTTCTGGTCCTTAAGGTAGGAGCGCATAGCAGTCTCCACAACGCGGTTGACCCGCTCCACCGGATTTACTTGTGGATGGTATTTGCAATTGAACCATAACTTACAACCGTAGCGTTCGGCTAAGCTTGTAAAAAGAGCACTTTTAAACTGTGTTCCATTATCACAAATCACTATTTGGGGACTCCCAAACATCAGGATAACCTCTTCTTCTACATACTTTGAAATGGCGCTAGCAGTGGCCTGTCTCAATTGCTCAAGCAGAGTAAATTTCGTAAACCAATCGCATACAACTAAGAGGAATGTGTGACCACTAGAGGACCTTGGGAGCGGTCCGACTAAGTCTAGTGAGATGACCTGCCAAGGGTACGATGCTTGCTTTGGTTTCCCCATGAAACCAGGCCGTGAGGTGTTAGGAGCCTTTTGAGCAGCGCATACCTCACAATTTTGGACAAAACGTTTCACGTCGTTCCTCATTCTGGGCCAATAATAAAGTTCTTGAACTCTATGCAGTGTCTTGTAGACACCCAAGTGAGCTGTTGTTGCTTTCGCGTGGCACTCTGATATTACATCTTGACGATACGGTTTTGGAACTAATAATTTCCATTCTGGGGAAGAGGTCGTTGGTGTCACAGATGGAATGTGGCGATAAATGAGATCGTCTTTGATTGCCCACTCAGACATGTCAGGATGAGCGGTTATATCGTCCCATATTCGCTTATATTGAGGGTTTTCAAAACATTTTTCTTGTTCCATTGAAAAAACAGCAACTTGGTCCATCACCGGTGCCCGAGAAAGTGCATCCGGTACGACGTTCAGGGTACCTTTCCGATGTTCGATTTCCATGTCATATTGTTGGATCTTCATGGCCCACCGTGCTAAACGTCCACACGGACCTTTCAGTCGGTGTAACCACAGTAAACTGTAGTGATCAGTTATCACTGTAAACCTGACGCCTTCGATATATGGGCGAAACTTTTCTATACCATATAATACAGCAAGACATTCTTTTTCTGTAGTGGTGTACTTCTTTTCTTGAGGTGTTAACGTGCGACTGGCAAAGGCCACAGGAACTTCAAGCCCTTCTTTGTTTTCTTGGACAATTACACATCCTAATCCTAGATCTGACGCATCACACTGAATTGTAAATAGCTTCTTAAAATTTGGATTGGCTAAGACAGGCGCGCTTACAAGAGCCTCTTTTATTCTTTCAAAGCTGTTTTTGGCCTCGTCCGTCCATACAATACGTTCTTTCTTCTTCTTTCCCTTTATCAGTGCCGTTATTGGAGCTGTTAAGCTGGCAAAATTTGAAATGAATCTGCGGTACCACCCGCACAAACCGACGAAACGTTTGACTTGAGTCACATTATTTGGAAATGGATAATTCAGCATGGCCGTTACTTTGTCAGGATCAGTTCTTAGTCCATCCCGATCAATTAAAAAACCTAAATACTTCAGTGACGACATACAGAATTCACACTTATCCAAGTTGATCGTCAAATTAGCTTCCTTAAACTTTTGAAAGATCCTTTCCAAAATTTCTACATGTTCATCAAATGTAGGTGCCATAATTATAACGTAATCAAGGTACACAAACACATACGGTTCAAAAGACGGGCCTAAAACCGAATCCATTAGTCTCTGCTGAGTTTGAGCGGCGTTGTTCAACCCAAACGGTAAAACATTAAATTCAAACAAACCCCTTCCGGGTACTACAAAGGCGGTCTTTTCACATGAAGACTCTTCGAGTGGGACCTGCCAGAATGCTGCCTTCAGATCGATCTTGGACAGATATCGAGCCCCAATCAATCTGTTTAAAATCTGGTCTACCATTGGCAAAGAATATGCGTCTTTCTTTGTTACTGAATTTAATCTGCGTCCATCAAAGCAGAAACGCAGTTCTCCATTTGACTTTTTGACTAAAAGCACGGGAGAAGACCATGGAGATGACGATGGTTGAACCACTCCTAATGCCAACATCTTATCCAGTTCAGTATTCAAATGTGCCAACATGTAAGGGGACATATTGTGGTGTCGCTGTTTAATCGGTTCCGCTTCACCAGTGTCGATCTTGTGAACAATTTTGGATGTTCTCCCTAATTTAGATCCATTCTCCCACGACAAACTTTTAAATTTATTGATGAGGTTCTTCAACAGTGCTTGTTGATTTTCTTTTAACTCAGCCTCTGATAGTATTTGGCTTAGACTGCACACTTCCATGTCTGGAAAATGATCCACTTCTTTTTCTCCAATAAAGAATTTGTCTTCTGCAAAGTCTATCCTTAACGCAAATTGCTTGCAGAAATCACTGCCCAAAATCACACTCTGTTGCAGTGATGGTACAACCCAAAATTTTACAACTTTACAGACATCACTAATTTCAACAGGTATATACACAAATCCAGAAACTTCCTGAGTTTTACCTTCAGCTGTTGTGAATCTTTTGCCTCCTGACTTATACAAATTCGCATTAAACGTTTTCAAAAGGTGCAACCCTCTTTTACCAATAACTGATTGATTCGCACCTGTGTCAAGGAGTCCTGGCTCTTTCCTACCTAACATGTTTATGTTGATATATGGTCGACGATCACCCATCACCGTCGCAAAAAGAGCTTCAACTTGACCAATGTAAGAACTACCAAGAGCGTAGTTTATCTTGACGTCTCTCACAGATATAGTTCCTTCACCAAAGTCTACTTTCAACTGAAAGTTTTTTACAAAAATCAACGCCCAAGATGATCGGATGGCATATTGATGGTACCAAAAGGAAACGTACCAACTCATGAACGTAACCTACAGTCACGGGAAAGTTAACACAACCCGAGATACGTTGTTTTGATCCGTCTGCGGTGCTTATGTCCGGTTCTGTTGCTGCACAAACTGGTAATCTTGACGATTCAACGAGTTTCTCACTTCCTCTACCCAAGATCGAGTGACTCGCACCACTATCCAACAACGCAAGCACCGTACATCCAAAGATCTCAATCGCTAGATATGGTCGATTATCCCTTAAACGGATCCCGATGTTAGTATCACCTTGAACATCTTCATTACTAATATAACTACTGCGAGCATTAGATCGTAAAGGTTCGCAACTGAAACATGTAGCACAGTAACTATCGCCTATGATGGTAGCTTTACCCTTTTTCTTCCATCGGTAGGTAATTACCGGTGCTCTGTTTCTAATTTCCGTTTGCGCCAAATGAGAATTGGACAGCATCGACTGGCGGTGAAATGCTGCATGTCCCGTTTTTAGTTTTTTTGACAGTTGGTGCAGTTGAGCCGTATGACCCAGGTTTCCCACAACCTGCACACATAGGACGCTTAGAACTAGTAATTTTTTTGTTCTTCCTTTCCGGACATTCTCTAACATAGTGACCGGGCTTCTTGCAGTCGTAACAAAGTTCGCCAACATAAAGTGTCTGTTGTTTCGAACCCTCAGTTTCTTGAGGCTGATAAGTTGGTCGTCTTGTTGTTTCGTAAATATCTGTACTAGCGCACGCCAAATCTGGTTCCAAAAAAGTTACACTTCTTCTAAGTGGAAGTCGATGTTTTTCTTGATCGAGCAACACACTTTCTAAAGTCCTACAAAGCCTTGTCAACTCATCGATTGTAGGAATGTCTTGAAGTGCTATGTGAGTTTGGTAAATTGGCAAGAGGTTACGACGTATAGTATTGTTTTGAGTTGAGATTCCTGTGACGGGATGTCAGTTAGTCTGTCAAATAAATTACGCATGACAGCAATAAAAAGCCAGTTTGTAAGCCAACTATAGCAGCGCAACCAGAGAGAGAATTATATTTTTTTCCGTAAGATCGTTTTGGCCAATTGCCATCGCATACTACTGAAATCATTGGTATGCCATCTTCGCTAAATTCGGTGGCTGCGGATACTTCGTCTTCTCCTGCCTGTTTCATTGAAAGCAAAGCTTCTTGCTCCCAAACGTCACAAACTTCGTTATGAATTTTTTGATATGACTTGTCAAATAGGCACGGAATATCAAGCGCATTGATAAAAGTTTTTAAATGTTTATAACCTAATCCAACATTCATAATGCCATAAACCGAAAATTATTCAGGTCCTCTACTGAGGGATCAGTCATAACATTTTCAGTCTTTTTACACATGTTGCATTCCAAATGTATAATAGATACAAGTCCTTTTCTTGTTTCCCCTGTAATTTTCATGTTTGCAAGCGTGCATCCAAAAGAGGAAGAATGTGAGTTTGCAGATATCAAAGATTCAATTAAAAATTGAATATCTACAATTCTTCTTCCTACTAAAGTAAACTCTTTACTGTTACTTATTGCTTGTGCTTCACAGTATACATTGGAAGTATTTGCAGTATTTTCTTCACTTGCGTTATTACTTATTATTGGAGGAGTATTTGAGGTTTGTTGAATAAAATAATTTGGGCTTTCAATTATTTCGGACGTACACTAAAATAAATAAACTCCCGGACAAAATTAACGCACCACTCAATTAAACTTGTATAATTCCACTACTGAAATTAATATTGGAATAAAATTTTCATGAAAGCTTATTGTTAGGTACTGTCTAGTAGCTTGTAAATGAAATCAGCGAAACATGACATTATTTCAATTTTCTTTATTAAAAAACTTTTTTTCTTGAAAAAAAAAACGCAAACATGTAAACAAAAAATAAACGAAAACAATAGAATTTATAGACTTATTGTTAGAGCTATTCTAATATCGTGTATGTCCTTCTCTGCTCCTAATTACTGCTTCAATGCGTCTTGGCATACTGGAGATCAAATTTTGAAAGACTTTGTAATAACTAAAACGTTAAACAAACCCAGTGACTAGCTCTTAGTATCTCTCCTTATCTGGGGAGTGGATAAAATTTTATAGAAAATAATTTACAACAACTTGGTTCGACACACAAAAATTTAGAGGTTACTTTGTCGAACGGCCGTTAAACTCAGTTCACAATTTTGTAAATAAATCTTAACTACTCCAAAACGAAAACTGCCACTTAGGAACTGCCCCTCAGGACCCTGACAGCTAACCTGGTCTATCCTTCTGAGCTTGAGTTAGGTGGTCAACTCAGAGTGGGCTGGTTCTGGTGGTCGTAACTGAATGAACAGCCGGCCAAGCCCCAATGGACGCTCTACCAGAGGCGGTGTTTGCTTGGGGAATTCCCGAAGTGGAAGAAAAAAGCTAGATGTTATGTTACGGATTAGTTCTTTTTTACCGGTTTTAGGTTCTTACGTACCTAGGTGTTCTGGCTGACTCTACCGCTGATACTCTCTAATCTCCCCCAACGCAAATCACTTTCTTTTTAACCGCTGTCACTCAGTTTTTTCTTTATAAACAAAAGCCTTTTTTTTTATTTATTTCCTCCAAAAGCAACATGATCAACAAACAACAAAGTAACGGTGAACCGTTACACACTCCCTTTTCCTATAAAAAAAAAAAAAATTTAAGCAGAAACGCAAACCAAACCAATTAGGAACTAAGTATCTACTTATATTTGAACAATTAAAGAACAATATATCAACAAAAGTCACAATCCGGAACGCGCGTTATTTTTTTTTTAATAGTCTTATCCAGGAAAAAATCACTATCAGGTTTCATTAAGCTAGCATTTAGGCATCAAATTAAAACATAACATTCATCTATTCACACTTCCATTCACGAGATCACACACTCTTAACTATCATAACATTCTCATTCATTCCAATCATCATCATCCGGGTTGCTTTTGTGGCGTTTGAGGTCTTTTACATGCCACCTTCCCAAGTCCTTTCCATCTTTATCTACTAGTTCATATACCAATGGAGTAATCACTCTAGATATTCGGCATTTCAAATACTTGGGTTCCAATTTTGAGGAGAAGTGTTTTGACGCATCCGACAACACATAGTTCTTTTTCCATACTACATCCCCCACGGCGTATAAGTCTGCTTCTTTTTTTCGGCTATTATAGTAATGGCTGTACTTCCTGTATGCGGCATTCAGCCTTTGCTGGACTTCGACGTAGATATCTTTCATGCCTTGAAGATCTTCAGCATACAAGTCTCTGGAAAATGGTCTAAGATCAAATTCATTTAGTTCATTAATTCGGCCGTATGTCTGACCATTAATAGGTACGTATCTTCCAAAATTTAAGTAGGATGGTGTGTATCCCGTGGACTCGTGTGGAGCTGTTCTGAGAGCAAACGCTATCTGTGCAAGATGTTGATCCCATTTACGATGGTTCTGGTCCTTAAGGTAGGAGCGCATAGCAGTTCCACTGTTTTTTTATAAACAAAAGCCAATTTTTTTTTTATTTATTTCCTCCAAAAGCAACATGATCAACAAACAACAAAGTAACGGTGAACCGTTACAACTTCTCGAGGAGTATTTTCCCATTCTTGAATTGCTGCGTCTATAAGTTTATTGTGATTGGCAGGTGGACATGTACGACATTTAACCCTTTTTTTAATATCGTCCCATAGATGCTCTATTGGGTTCATGGCAGGACTATTGGCTGGCCATTTCATGAACGGAATAGCAACAGCGTTTAAGAGGCCTGTCTAGCGCTACGTTTGGGAAATGTTCCATAACTTTGAAGATAATGCATCAATCTTGAAATGCTTTCATATTCTAATAAAGAATAAATGGTAAAATGCTGGTATCACCCAATTTTAATTATAGTATTAAAAAAAAGTTTTTTTTTATAAATAATTGTTTAAAAAAAAAGAAATTGATACCAGCATTATACGATTTATTTCAACATTTACTGAAAAAAGAAATTTTGAAAACGCCAAAAATTAAAGGCATAATGGGCAATTTAATAAAAAATTATTAAGCGTTGAGGAGGTGGCTCACCCTAGCGGCAACCCGTTCCTTCATAATATACGAGGGGCGATCGCTATTTTTAAAGGAAGACGGTGCCGGCGCGGCGGTAGGTAGGTACGTACCTACAATGGATAGGTACCATAATACAATAATAATTACGGATTAGTATAAACAAAATGTAATAAAAAAGCATAATGACAGGTAAAGGAATATAATATTATGTACTGTCCATTTTTCTCTATACTAAAAGCATTACGTTGTTATGGAAACGAGAATAGAGTGTGAATTATTTGCACCACAATGTTTTTTTTAATGAACTGTACCTAATTTAATAAATTTGCACGAATTCCAAAGACAAATTTTATAAAGGCGTGACTATATTCCGTTACAACTTCTATGTAAATACGAAGTAAAATTAATTGAGGATCCCCTAATAGACAAATTTAACACTCCAAACAATTTAATAGGTACATAATATTATATAGAAATCATTATAAACCTAATAATACTTACAGAACACTGCTTTGGTTCGACATGTAGAACTAATTATTATTATTTTATTCCTAATGATTTACCTACGTTTTATAAACAAATAAACAGTCCTAAAAAATAAAGCGGGCACAAGTAGGATTTACTCAATACCCACCTGCCTTTTCGCTTTGAACCAGTCGATTGGGATTTCCATTATGGAAATTCAACTAATTGTGTTAGTTTCCTGTTGAGTCTCATGATGGGCAGTTATACAAGGAGAGAAAAAAATGAAGATAATCGTATTAAAAAACTTTCAACAAAACGAAAAAGTCGCCGAAATATGGCGATTCTTCAGCACCAGTATAAGTGCTACATTATTATAAAAATATTATTGTTTATAAGTAAAGGGCAGATTATATGCAAAGCGTATATATTTTATTTTTTGCATCTAAATACATAAGTCAATTATGTGGACGAATTACAATGATTAAGTAGATACACTAATTAGTGAGTGCATATATGTATTGCATATTTGGGCATGATGCTCATGTAGGTACATTTCATCAAAAGTTGCATAATTATGCCCTTTAAATTTGCTACAATCACCAAGCTCACCCATCTGCTACCTGAAATGGGACCTTGGCTGAGAAATCCCTAGATTTTATTATCTAATTCATTGTCATTGGCGCGGGTGGCTCCTCTGCATCGTAAACAATATCGTAAAAATAATAAAATAAATTTATTTGCACATAATAGTTTTCAAAATAAACTATAATTACTAAATGGGGTACATGGTTAGACGCAGCAATTTTTTATGCCAATAATTTTATTAAAAGATAGCTGGAAACAAAAGATTTGCCTTTATCAGAACGAAGTTTGTCGATGTATAAACATTTATATTTTCAGACAGAAGACAAAAATTTCTATTGGAAAATTTTGAACAATATTTATTATAAGTTGTTACAGAAATATGTTGTAAAATAATTAAAAAAAAACATTAAAGATTTAATTTAATAATTATTATTGTTGACTAGAATTAAGAAAATTTTGTGGGTATAAAAATATTAAAAGGCCTTAATTATTCCAACTTTGTTTTCAATAATAATTTTTGTCAAACCTTTGCATATTGTACTACATACATAATAATATGGTCGAACTGAGTGCATGTTTCTTCAAAAATTGCATATTATTATAGATATATGCGCATATAATAAAAACTTTCTTTACCAATACCATAGATATTTTAGCATTATGTAAATATGTTAGGGCCTTTTTAAATATCCATCGAATAGAAATATTATTGTATAAGAAAAAACTGGTTTTCAAAACCCATTTTTTATCAACATGTCTTATGTTATTAAACACACAATTTTTAAAGAAATTTTCGAATAATCGTAAATCTTTCAGCAAATCATTCCTATTTAGACATAGGGGCACTAACAGGGGTAATTAAGAGCTCATTAACGATGTTCTAATTACTTTAATCAGGGCACTATCGATGGTAATTAGACACTCATTAAGACTTTCTAATTAGTTATCTATGGTAATTAAGCACTCATTAAAAGACTTTCTAATTAGTCTGATAATGAATAATTGTGTAATTACTCTAATAATGATCTCTTAAACATTAGGGCACTTTCGTGGTTTTCTATTTATTTTGATCAGGATGTTTCCAATTGTATTTAATTATGCGTTGGTTTCTTACTTACTTTTAAATTAAAGAAACAGTTAATAATAATTATATTTAATATTTAATTAATCTAAAGAAGTTTACATTTTAATAACAGGGGAAAAAATAGAAAAAAGATGTTTTCAGCCGTCTTCGGCCACTGTTTCATCAGAGTCGTACGCCGACTCGTAATCATCACATAAATCCATTTCACGTAGATAGGCGTTTTTCAAAGCTGGGGGCAAAAAAGATTTTTTAAGTAATCTTTTCATGTCAAAAAAGCTCAATTGCCGGGGGTTTTCAAGCATGGCGTAAATTCTTCTTAACTCGTACTGTAGCCTCGGGGTTTTGCGAATCGCCGAGTATACCCGCGATACTTCAGGACTAACTTCGGCTACATTTGTTTTAACCATTTTACTCTGAAATAGTAAAAAAGTTAATTGATTAATAAAATAAATTAAATACATGAACACATAATATAAATAAACAAATAATATGCTTTGTACAACTTACCAAGAATCAGCACTACGCGACTAATTGTAAGAGATCTTTCTAAACAATTCTATCACCGATCGGAAATGCAAACACTTGGAACCAAGAAGGTTCAAACCGATGTAAGAAAGTGCTCTCTTGTAGGCCACTGCCAAAGTTAAAACCCGATTTATTTTTAATTATTTGGACCCTTTCGATCGCATTTGAACGTTCCCTTACTAACTTTTAAATACATATTTTGTTAATCATCAAGCTGATCTGTCATTCTGAAACTGTCAGTTTTCCTTAGTCATTAGACGAGCTTTCCCTGACGTCAGAGCTCGTGATTAGAAAATAACGATCATTTCAAAAATTTTAGTTTTATCCTAAAAGCGTCATTACACCCTAAACGTTGACAAACTTTGTTAATCACCGACTGATCTGTCAGAAACGAGCAGGTAAACACAGGACCGATTAGTAACTTTCTATTTAAATATTTATGGATTATTCGGAGGCCTTCGAGCATGTTTGAAAATTTCCTTACTTACCTTTAAATACATACACGGCTGATCTGTATCGGACATCGTTTACCTTGAGCTTTTTCTGACGCCAGAGCTAATGATTAGAAAATAACGATCGTTTTCCCAAAAATTTAGTTTTCACCTAAAAGTGTCATTACACTCAACGTAATATATATAGACCCCACCAGACTATTATTTTCATAGTTTATTCGTAAACCTTGTTGTTAACGTCTTGACTAAAATGGAACCTGTTATTTCGTTTCTGCAATATTTGAAAACCGTGTCGGTCAACAACGTGTTCTTATTGTACACGGGTGGTTTCTTCCAAGATGATACCGTCCTAAAGCAGGCAGTGGCTCACGTTATGGAAAGGGTTGTGTGTGAATATATACAGTTATCTGATGATGAGGTGACAACCTACAATGAGATGGTGTTAAAGTGTTATCCCTCAGGTACGTATTTTTAAGATATGTTACTATTCTTTCTATAATATTTCTGTAAATAAGAGATGTGCCTTTTCTATTTAAATTGTGAAAACTTTATCAGCGGTATTTCTTCTTAAAATTCGTACAGATTGTGAATATGTATTTTGTTTATAGAGCCTGCCATTGAAATGAACGATGTCCAGGAACAAGATTTCGAACCTCAGCCATCGTCATCAGGATTAAACAGTAAGTCATAACAATAATAATACCTATTTCATTGAAATGTTAGTGTATGTAAACGTTGTACTACTTATAATTTCTTTATTTCAGAAGGTTTGTCGCGTTATATCGAAAACGACGACGACGACGACAGCGACGATGCTGATAATAATTACGATCTTCAGGCTTCACCCAATAACCACGCCGTTTGATTGTCAAAAACGCTAACAGAAAAAATGTCACGGTTAAATCAAACGTTACAGGTAAATTCTACCACAAATTATGAATATTATTTTTGCTGATAGTTGATACTTTTAGAGGGTAACGACGTTCAATTTGGAGCCGGCTGTCCGGAGCAGGGCGAAATGAACTTTTTAATTAAAGGTCGAGAGTCTGAACGATATATAAAAAAATATAATTTGACATCAAGGCGTCTCCAGTTTTCATTTAAACCGGTTGTGTCTAAACACCCTCTCAAATGGCTAAAGGTAACCGATCAAATTAAAAAAAAATAAAACAAAAAAATAATAATTCCGTCAATTTCAGAATGCGTTAGACGAGCTGCTTCATTATGTTACAAGAAACGCCGATCAGGATCTGGACATCGTCGGATTGCTTATAGAAAACGAGGATTACCCAAACAAGCCGATAGGGACATCATTTCGACGACTGAGCCAACTCAACTCGGAGGTGATTATGAACGTGTGATCAGGGGTTCTTCAAAGTAATCAAACTTTTTTTACCAACGATAAACTGTACGTACACGTGGACATTGTTAGACCTCCGTCGGGTACAGGGTTCTCAGCCGACAGTCGCCGTTGTGGAACTTTCCTTGAACACTGCTTAAAAAAAAGGAGTATACTATGTGTAGAAAACGACGATAATAATTGCCTCGCATACGCCTTAGTCATCGCTATAGAGTTTTACACCAGCGGTTTTAAAATATCAAATGTAAAAAAAAAATTTTTGAATAGCAAGAAAGCCAGATCGTTGTTAAAAGAATCAGCCAGTGAACTATCTCGTCGTGCCGGTGTTGATTTATCTAAAGGCGGGAGTTACGAGCACATTGATCGATTTCAAGATCATTTGAACGAGCGGTTTTTGATAATTGTATATGCATCTCGGGATGGAAAAACGGTGTACTATACAGGACCTGAGGATCGCGGACAGCCGCGATTAAATTTAATTATGGAGAACTTTCACTATAACGTGATATTAAGTTTGACTGGGGCTTTTTCCTGTTCATATTTCTGTGAGCACTGTCGCAAAGGCTACAAAGATGTCGCGTACCATAGAAACTGTCCGTTTAAGTGTCCGTGCTGCAACGCATCGCCACCGTGTCCCGCTGTAGAAAATGTTAACACGTGTTTTACATGCAACCGCTATTTTAGAGGGCCGCGTTGTTTACAAAATCACGTGAATAACAAATTTTGCAATAGAGTAAAAAAATACGAAAACTGCAACGTTAACGTGCTTGGAAGTCGTAAACACAGATGCGGGTTTAGTTATTGTTATACGTGCGGTAGTGAAAAAGAGATACGTCCTACGATATGTTCCTGCACGAACCAAATCTTTGCGTTTTTCAGCACGCGTGTGAAGAATGCATCACATCACACGATGTTTATAAAGTTTGTGAATCGTGCGGAAATCGACAGGGTGTACTCTCGCGAAATCCGGTTGTCTCCTTGCTAGAGCATATCGCGCAAATGTCGAAAAAAATTTCCATTACTGCAATCGCTCAGAATATGAAGGGGTTCGATGGCTGCTTTATTTTAAAAGAAATTTTTAACAACACGTCGCGGTGGCGGCCCCAGATTATTCGTAGCGGCGCGAAAATTTTAAGTCTTCGCTGCGGCGATACCATCAGGTTCGTCGACAGCCTGAACTTTATACAGTTGCCGTTGGCGCAGCTTCCGAAAGCCTTCAGCTTGGATGGCTATAAAAAGGGATTTTTCCCTCATTTTTTCAACACAACCGCTAATGAATGTTACGTCGGTCCAATGCCGGACAAAAAATATTACGGCTACGACGCCATGAAGCCGGCAGTGCGCAGTGATTTCCTCACTTGGTATGAACAGCAGGTGGAGATCAACTATGTTTTTACAATGGCTACTGAGATTGTAGACTATTGCATATCAGACGTTGACATTTTAAGGCAGTTGTCTAAAATTTCGAGACTGTTTTTTAAGTTCCAATAAGGTAGACCCATTTACGGAGTGCATAACAATAGCGTCAGCTTGTAATCTAGTGTTTCGTCGGATTTTTTTAAAACCAAACACGATAGCGATCATACCAAGTGGGGGTTACCGCATGGCCGAAAACCAATCGAAGGCGGCGTTGAAATGGCTGCAATGGGAGGCTTATAATACAGGTGTAAACATTAACTGAACCTTAGCCGTAGACCAATACTTTCGGCTCCCAGATGCGCGAGCGGTCATGATGTAGGGGAGATTTAAATTTTATTTATTTTTCCACTAGCTTCCTGAACGGTGACAATGAAAAGTAAACTTCTGCAGACAATTTGCCAACCTCTTTGTACCACTAGTTTTAATAAAAGCTGTGGCTGATTATTCTTGCAGTGTATTTTTCCATATAAGAAAATCTTCATACGATGCAAAACTTAGTTTCTTCATGGAAACTTGTAGGTTCCGTTTTTAAATGTTCTTCAAACTCGACTTTTAACTTCCGACAGACATAAAGCACACTTTATTTGCGAGGGTTGCACACAATCGGATTCACTTCTGTGTTTTTTTATTAACGTGCGCTTTTAAGTTTTGTTTTGTCGAAAAATGTCTGATGCACTGATCCCTTCGGTACTCTTGTGATTTCTTACAATACTACTTTCTAACGCTAAAATTACATCTTATATACAACATAGAACAATAATCCGGTGGTCGGAGTTCCCGATGTTTGAAAAATTCGGCCATTTGCATCCATAAACCTTAAAACCATAATAAAGTCCAAAAGGGCCGCATATCCGGCGCGCATGTTTACACAATTATGTATTTACATTATACAACATTTCGACGTGTGATTGCAATAACATCGTAACTTAATTTTTGTCGATTTTGAGTTTTTAATATTAAAAACTGAAATTTTTCAACTTCTGGTTACCAAAATTAAAAAAAAATGTATTTTTTAAATGGCGAAAACGTATCATCTTAACTTATTTTTAGGAATCGTTTTATCGTATGCCTTATCTGCAGCGCCTTTATACCGTAACTTGTACTTTACTTTAACATAATTCTGTGCTATATTATGCTAAGTCCTAAGTTAGATGAGGGCGGTGACAAGTAGATGAAGGTGGTGGAATCATGGACCAATTGAGAAAGATGTATTTCCGCGGTTTTTTAACGGTTTCCAAAATTTGCGAAAATTACGGAAAATTATATTACATAAATTTTTAAAAATGTGAAAAATAAACGGTGAAGAAAATTATTGTTTTCAGAAATTGAAATACCAGCTTTAACATAAAACATTACGATAAACCTTTGCCAATTATATTTAAAAAAAGTATCAGCATTAATTTGCAAGATTTATTTAAACATATTTCTACGCAATATCGGTGATTTTATTCGGAATTACCTTATACAAAAAATCTAGACTAGTATTTGAGCGCGCGGCAAGCGCGCGCATCTGGGAGCCGAAAGTATTGGTCTGCGGCTAAGGTTCAGTTAAACATTACACATGCGGGCACGGCCAGGGAGGTGCGTTTAAAGGAAAACGTGGTTGTCGACGGGTTCTGTGCAGATAACAACACCGTGTACGAGTTTTACGGTTGTTTCTGGCACGGGTGTCGACGGTGTTATTTCAACCAAAATGAACACTTTTTGTTTATAGAGCCTGCCATTGAAATGAACGATGTCCAGGAACAAGATTTCGAACCTCAGCCATCGTCATCAGGATTAAACAGTAAGTCATAACAATAATAATACCTATTTCATTGAAATGTTAGTGTATGTAAACGTTGTACTACTTATAATTTCTTTATTTCAGAAGGTTTGTCGCGTTATATCGAAAACGACGACGACGACGACAGCGACGATGCTGATAATAATTACGATCTTCAGGCTTCACCCAATAACCACGCCGTTTGATTGTCAAAAACGCTAACAGAAAAAATGTCACGGTTAAATCAAACGTTACAGGTAAATTCTACCACAAATTATGAATATTATTTTTGCTGATAGTTGATACTTTTAGAGGGTAACGACGTTCAATTTGGAGCCGGCTGTCCGGAGCAGGGCGAAATGAACTTTTTAATTAAAGGTCGAGAGTCTGAACGATATATAAAAAAATATAATTTGACATCAAGGCGTCTCCAGTTTTCATTTAAACCGGTTGTGTCTAAACACCCTCTCAAATGGCTAAAGGTAACCGATCAAATTAAAAAAAAATAAAACAAAAAAATAATAATTCCGTCAATTTCAGAATGCGTTAGACGAGCTGCTTCATTATGTTACAAGAAACGCCGATCAGGATCTGGACATCGTCGGATTGCTTATAGAAAACGAGGATTACCCAAACAAGCCGATAGGGACATCATTTCGACGACTGAGCCAACTCAACTCGGAGGTGATTATGAACGTGTGATCAGGGGTTCTTCAAAGTAATCAAACTTTTTTTACCAACGATAAACTGTACGTACACGTGGACATTGTTAGACCTCCGTCGGGTACAGGGTTCTCAGCCGACAGTCGCCGTTGTGGAACTTTCCTTGAACACTGCTTAAAAAAAAGGAGTATACTATGTGTAGAAAACGACGATAATAATTGCCTCGCATACGCCTTAGTCATCGCTATAGAGTTTTACACCAGCGGTTTTAAAATATCAAATGTAAAAAAAAAATTTTTGAATAGCAAGAAAGCCAGATCGTTGTTAAAAGAATCAGCCAGTGAACTATCTCGTCGTGCCGGTGTTGATTTATCTAAAGGCGGGAGTTACGAGCACATTGATCGATTTCAAGATCATTTGAACGAGCGGTTTTTGATAATTGTATATGCATCTCGGGATGGAAAAACGGTGTACTATACAGGACCTGAGGATCGCGGACAGCCGCGATTAAATTTAATTATGGAGAACTTTCACTATAACGTGATATTAAGTTTGACTGGGGCTTTTTCCTGTTCATATTTCTGTGAGCACTGTCGCAAAGGCTACAAAGATGTCGCGTACCATAGAAACTGTCCGTTTAAGTGTCCGTGCTGCAACGCATCGCCACCGTGTCCCGCTGTAGAAAATGTTAACACGTGTTTTACATGCAACCGCTATTTTAGAGGGCCGCGTTGTTTACAAAATCACGTGAATAACAAATTTTGCAATAGAGTAAAAAAATACGAAAACTGCAACGTTAACGTGCTTGGAAGTCGTAAACACAGATGCGGGTTTAGTTATTGTTATACGTGCGGTAGTGAAAAAGAGATACGTCCTACGATATGTTCCTGCACGAACCAAATCTTTGCGTTTTTCAGCACGCGTGTGAAGAATGCATCACATCACACGATGTTTATAAAGTTTGTGAATCGTGCGGAAATCGACAGGGTGTACTCTCGCGAAATCCGGTTGTCTCCTTGCTAGAGCATATCGCGCAAATGTCGAAAAAAATTTCCATTACTGCAATCGCTCACAATATGAAGGGGTTCGATGGCTGCTTTATTTTAAAAGAAATTTTTAACAACACGTCGCGGTGGCGGCCCCAGATTATTCGTAGCGGCGCGAAAATTTTAAGTCTTCGCTGCGGCGATACCATCAGGTTCGTCGACAGCCTGAACTTTATACAGTTGCCGTTGGCGCAGCTTCCGAAAGCCTTCAGCTTGGATGGCTATAAAAAGGGATTTTTCCCTCATTTTTTCAACACAACCGCTAATGAATGTTACGTCGGTCCAATGCCGGACAAAAAATATTACGGCTACGACGCCATGAAGCCGGCAGTGCGCAGTGATTTCCTCACTTGGTATGAACAGCAGGTGGAGATCAACTATGTTTTTACAATGGCTACTGAGATTGTAGACTATTGCATATCAGACGTTGACATTTTAAGGCAGTTGTCTAAAATTTCGAGACTGTTTTTTAAGTTCCAATAAGGTAGACCCATTTACGGAGTGCATAACAATAGCGTCAGCTTGTAATCTAGTGTTTCGTCGGATTTTTTTAAAACCAAACACGATAGCGATCATACCAAGTGGGGGTTACCGCATGGCCGAAAACCAATCGAAGGCGGCGTTGAAATGGCTGCAATGGGAGGCTTATAATACAGGTGTAAACATTAACTGAACCTTAGCCGTAGACCAATACTTTCGGCTCCCAGATGCGCGAGCGGTCATGATGTAGGGGAGATTTAAATTTTATTTATTTTTCCACTAGCTTCCTGAACGGTGACAATGAAAAGTAAACTTCTGCAGACAATTTGCCAACCTCTTTGTACCACTAGTTTTAATAAAAGCTGTGGCTGATTATTCTTGCAGTGTATTTTTCCATATAAGAAAATCTTCATACGATGCAAAACTTAGTTTCTTCATGGAAACTTGTAGGTTCCGTTTTTAAATGTTCTTCAAACTCGACTTTTAACTTCCGACAGACATAAAGCACACTTTATTTGCGAGGGTTGCACACAATCGGATTCACTTCTGTGTTTTTTTATTAACGTGCGCTTTTAAGTTTTGTTTTGTCGAAAAATGTCTGATGCACTGATCCCTTCGGTACTCTTGTGATTTCTTACAATACTACTTTCTAACGCTAAAATTACATCTTATATACAACATAGAACAATAATCCGGTGGTCGGAGTTCCCGATGTTTGAAAAATTCGGCCATTTGCATCCATAAACCTTAAAACCATAATAAAGTCCAAAAGGGCCGCATATCCGGCGCGCATGTTTACACAATTATGTATTTACATTATACAACATTTCGACGTGTGATTGCAATAACATCGTAACTTAATTTTTGTCGATTTTGAGTTTTTAATATTAAAAACTGAAATTTTTCAACTTCTGGTTACCAAAATTAAAAAAAAATGTATTTTTTAAATGGCGAAAACGTATCATCTTAACTTATTTTTAGGAATCGTTTTATCGTATGCCTTATCTGCAGCGCCTTTATACCGTAACTTGTACTTTACTTTAACATAATTCTGTGCTATATTATGCTAAGTCCTAAGTTAGATGAGGGCGGTGACAAGTAGATGAAGGTGGTGGAATCATGGACCAATTGAGAAAGATGTATTTCCGCGGTTTTTTAACGGTTTCCAAAATTTGCGAAAATTACGGAAAATTATATTACATAAATTTTTAAAAATGTGAAAAATAAACGGTGAAGAAAATTATTGTTTTCAGAAATTGAAATACCAGCTTTAACATAAAACATTACGATAAACCTTTGCCAATTATATTTAAAAAAAGTATCAGCATTAATTTGCAAGATTTATTTAAACATATTTCTACGCAATATCGGTGATTTTATTCGGAATTACCTTATACAAAAAATCTAGACTAGTATTTGAGCGCGCGGCAAGCGCGCGCATCTGGGAGCCGAAAGTATTGGTCTGCGGCTAAGGTTCAGTTAAACATTACACATGCGGGCACGGCCAGGGAGGTGCGTTTAAAGGAAAACGTGGTTGTCGACGGGTTCTGTGCAGATAACAACACCGTGTACGAGTTTTACGGTTGTTTCTGGCACGGGTGTCGACGGTGTTATTTCAACCAAAATGAACACTTGGCATCAAAACGTGACAATCTTTCCAATCGGTATGAGAATACCCGGTACAAAGAAGAGCGTATTAAAAAGGCCGGTTATAACCTCATAACGATGTGGGAATGTGATTTTACAAAATTACAACTGAATGATGTTGAAGTGAAAAATTTTGTCGATCGCGAAACAATGACAGAGATTTCGCCTTTAAAGCCGCGCGACGCTTTTTTCGGTGGTCGGACGAACGCGAGTAGACTTTATCACAACTGCCAGCAGGGCGAAGAAATTAAATATTACGACGTATATTCGTTATATCCATATGTGAATAAATATGCAAAGTATCCGATCGGGCACCCTAAAAAGATTCACGTCGGTCAAGACGAATGCAGGCGTTTAAATTTAGACACTTTGGAGGGCCTTGTAAAATGCGACGTGCTACCACCTCAAAATTTATACCACCCCGTACTACCGTACAAGTGTAATAACAGATTGATGTTTCCGCTTTGTCGTACCTGTGCAGAGACGTGTAACCAAAGTGATTGCAATCATACAGAATCAGAGCGTAAGTTTTCAGGAACGTATGTTGTTGACGAACTAAAAAAGGCTATAGAAACGGGGTATAAGGTGTTAGAAATTTTCGAGGTGTGGGAATATGAAATCGCAGTTTACGACCGCCGTACGAAATCGGGCGGCTTGTTTTCAGACTACGTGAATAAGTTTTTGAAATTAAAACAAGAGTGTTCAGGTTGGCCGTCCTGGTGCCGTACGGATGTCGAAATGCTAAGATTTTTGATCGAGTATAAAGAGCGCGAGGGTATTGATCTAGATCCGGCGAAAATGACCAAAAATTCAGGAATGCGGTTCGTTTCTAAGACCATGATAAATTCATTTTGGGGAAAATTCGGTCAAAAAGAAAATGCCCAGCAAACTTCAATAATTATCCAACCGCATGACTTGTTTCGACTTGTGTGCAACCCGTCCCACGTTGTCAATAATTTAACTGTAATTAACCCGGAGGTGTTATTGGCAACGTGGGAGCGCGGCGAAGAAGATATAAACACACTGACAACGACGAATGTAGTAATTGCAGCGTACACAACAGCATTTGCACGGCTTGAATTATATAAATACTTAGAGTTACTAGGTCGGCGAGTGCTTTATTATGACACAGATAGCGTCATTTTCACTCATAAAGTTCTACCA
The DNA here is from genome assembly GCA_963583935.1 of Diaperis boleti. Lineage (NCBI taxonomy): Eukaryota > Metazoa > Arthropoda > Insecta > Coleoptera > Tenebrionidae > Diaperis > Diaperis boleti. Next base: position 29,220,891 of record OY757247.1, on the reverse strand, counting down.
AAAACGGGTGATTATTTAGGCGATCTAACAGACGAAATGTTAGAACATGGAGAAGGGAGCTATATTTGTGAATTTGTAAGCGGCGGGCCAAAAAACTACGCCTACAGATTTTGGAAGGCAGACGAACAGTGCTTTGATACGGTGTGTAAAGTTAAAGGGTTAACCTTGCATTACAGCAATTCAAAGCTGGTAAATTTTGACACGTTAAAAAGATTAGTTTGTACACCCGACGACGGAGATAACATTGTAACGTTACACGACAGAGTAATAGTTAGAAACGACCGTTACGATGTAATGACAAAAGATGCGTCAAAAATATATAAAGTGCAATATACAAAGCGTCGACGTCTTGCTGACGAATCTTTTGATACGGTACCATATGGCTACAAGGAATTGTAAAATTTTATAAATTACATCGCTTTTGTTGTTTATTAATTGTTATTGTTTAGTTTTATGTTTATTTCGTTGTTATTATTCTGTTTTGTTTTCCTGTAAATGTTATTTAAATATAAATTATATTTGACTGAATTTGGTTTTTTTACTCTGTCGATATATCATAGACTGTGGATTTTCAAATGTGAGAGTAACATGGATATATTTTCCGGTTCGGTTCGTACCGCTCCGTGCAACCCGGCGACGCGCCACACCCCACCCGCGCCGTGCCCAATTCGCGCCGCACCCGAGCCGCGCCGTACCCGATTCGCGCCGTACCCGCGCCGCGCCGTACCCGAGCCGAGCCGCGCCGTACCCGCGCCGTGTCGTCGAGAGCGTGCAAAAATAAAACTTTATTTAGGATATCGTTTATTTAACGCTATTGTGGAAATACATTTCGAAAAAATGACTACATATTTTATCATTTTTCTTAAAATTCTGGTCAAACAAATCAAGAAAATTATCGATCGAGTTCCCAATAACATAATTAAAAAGAAATAACACGCAGTTTTGCCCGCAGAGTGTTGATGATAAATCTTGAATCTGCACAGCGTTGTACGACCACGTAGTGGAGTTCATTCTCAAAAACTTTGAAATATTTGTAGGGGGATTTCTTCCAAAACTATCAAAGAAATATGCAAACCCTAAAGCGTCAATATAAACAGCCATCCAATGTCTTCCGGGCATATAGTCTGGATCTGTATTGACGATTATTAAACTCGGTTTACTCACAAACAAAGGTAAAGTGTTATATGCAGAAACAACTACATGATATTTCTTGTTTTTCTTCACACGCGAAAGAGCCTCTAGACATTTCCACAGTTGTACGGTATTCATCATACCAACAGGCTAAATTTTTTACGTTTTGTAAGGCGCAGGACGACTTTTTGATTAAATGGTTATCACAGCATTTCGCTCCGTAATGATTGCGTAAATATGAAAGTGATGGACAGTTCAACTCCTCAATATTTACTATCTGAGCTTCTGGTAATCTAATGGACAGATTTTGTTTCTTATCCAGACCTTTTACGTAAATGCAGTCTGAATTTTTTGTTGTTTCTTGCAGTATCTTATCCAAAAAGTTATACTCGGTGGTGCCCGAACACCACGGGAGTCCGTGGAGATTATGCGTCAACCATTCCGCTTGTTTTTGGTAACAATGAGGAAGGTGTGAGAGATCTTAAATATAAAGTGTTCCAAGAAATCCTTATCAGACTTTAAAATGGCCAATTCTTTTATGGTTAGATTTTCGCTTAAGTGACCATAATTAAAACACTGATAATCAACAAACGACACAACCATCTCGAGCAAAGCGTGAAAGAAAACTGCTCAGTTCATTATAAACATTTTATTATTTGTACCGTACATAAATGGAATTTCAGCTACTATAGTCAATTATTACGTTACGTTTTTTGTCAATTTCTATTACACTATCGAATTCTGTGGGCTATGAGCTGACAAGTCCGGTGTTAAATCGAAAACAGCTATAGAATAACCGTTTGCATACGCGTCTCTAGAAATATTGTTACCGGTGTTTAAAAAATGTATTCCAGTTCCTGAGAATAGCGTGTGATACATAGAGACAAACTTTTTGTTCGTACCCTCGAAAATAGGTTGCAATGGTTTGCTGGGAATCTGGTTACCGTCGACGTATAGGGATAAATAATTTAATCCGAAATGTTGAAAATCAAACGGGTTGAACGCGTAATCACCGTTGAAAGCTTTATTAGTCACGAAACATACGGCGCATCTCTTCGGCAACTGACCAAGATAAACGTTGTCTAGCGACTTTCCTTGAACGCCCTGAGGTATCGTTAAAACCTTTAATTCGGTACGGGTTATGGGATACTTCGCAGTTGAAATTTCCAATGCTTTTGCATGTGCAAGCAATACTGTTGGGTTTATTTTGTTCCTTCTAACCATTAAAGTCGCATCCGTAATTTGCAATTTCCCGTTAACACCATTGGCCATCAAGGCAAAACTATCACGCGAACGTACAAACTTTAATCTCATTTCGACGCCGTTGATCAAAAACTTTTCTTGATTAAATATATCACAGGTCAAATGGCCGATGATGTCGATCTCTTTACTAACCGATGTAAGCTTATATCTGCTCGTGTAACCCTTGTTTTCAGCGCCTATTACGTTCATTTGTCCAGCTGTATCTTCATACCAAAGACCGCAACTTAGATGCGATTTTTTTGCACCCATGTCGTAGTTTAAGAGCGTCTCCAAGTAGCTTTTATATGCATAAGTATTGTTTGGTGGCGAGATGAGTTTTTGATTAAGATATACATCGACTTGGCTGAAGATTGAATGCAGGGTATTGTTGACCGGTGCAATTTTATCCGCTTCGGCACAATTGGACCCATATTCTTTGGTTATTTTTACGGTGAGCGCTAGTAGAGTTTGCGAAAGATCTATGTAATCCTCGCAACCTGTTACCACAAACTCAAGGGGGCTATTTTCAGAAATGCTGGACACTGTTTTATAATGAATCCATTGACCATTCTCAATGCTAGTTTGCGTCGGTGGTAAGGCGAAAAGGTCGAGTTCGCTTTTTGCACACTCGCAACTGTGGGGATGAAGAAATGACATTTTTAGTCAAAAATATCAGTCTGTTTAATCAATTTGGATTTCCGACAACGCTTCTTCACAGTTCCAGACTCAAACAGCTTTTGACGCTTAGTCGATAAACGACTTCTTTTTATAGCACCGGAACCCACTAAATTATTCACTTTATCTTCAGCTTTACGTTTTAAGCTTTTAACCGATTCGTTTAAACGTGACTTGAAAGCCTCCTTTGCTGGTACATCGTTAACAACATCGCTCAAAAAATTTGAACTCGAACGTAGCGTTTCCTTGCCGATAGTTTTTAAGCCGCTTTTTACCAACGGCATAACGGTACGAAAAAGTCCTTTTAAAAAACTACCAAAACCGTAACCTTTCTGATAGCTAGAGCCTTTATAAATTGTCCCCACCCCCGAACCGGCTTGGTTAATGTAATAGTCGTGATAATGGCAGGTATGCATTATGAAATTTTCTTAAAATGAAGTTTAGCACACACCTGAAATGGCACTTTTTCCCCAGTAACGCTTCTTATATCGATTTCAATATTTTCGAACTCCCTTTTTAAGACGGGTACATAATGAGGATGTGAAAATTCTTGCGAATTATGAGTTCCGTAAACGTAACGTCGTCTATCTATGACTATAATACGCATCACCTTGGCAAGCACGTCGCCAATCAGCTGAGGTTCAACAATATCACTGTACACGAAAAGATGTGGGGGCATTCCCAACATCACGTTCGCTGGGTGCGACGAAGATTTATACAAAATATTTGAACCTGGTTCAAATCCTAGTTGTAGACACAGTTTTGGTGCTAGTGTTAGAAAAATTATATCTGCACTACTGGATTTCGAGCGTACTTTTTTGGAAACGCTGTCAAACTCGAATGAAACCCCGCCCTTCTTTATAAGATGATTTGTATTGAGCGCAAACAAAATGTCTTCAATTGTTTCGTAATTACCAGATTCAATTCTAGTTTTATAATCGCCTATCACCTCTGTTGTAGTTTCATTACCGGCTGTAACAGCTCTAATGACCTCCTCAAAAGATTTATATTCACCTCTAAGGACAACACCTTCATCGTTCCATGACGAACAATCATCGCTGCAAGTCATATCTACGATCAAGTTATTGTCATCTACGGTAATCATAGTTTTTAAGTACAACTTGCGGGCGTAATATACAATATTCTCGCCATCGTTGACTGTCAAGAACGAGCACGGGTACTGAATTTCCGAAAGCCCAACTTGGACTCACCGTCCAAATTAATGCTTTTTGGTAGCTGCGTGTAAAAATGCGACGACGTGTTTTTTGGGAAATAGTTGCTTGAACTGTTTGACACCAGAGTTAAATAAAAGTCTTTACCGCTCATATTTCTGACAGCGTGCTACATGGAACCCACGAATTAAACTTAGGCGGATAGTTTTTCCACTGAACAAAAGCTTCGCAGTTTCCGCTTTTATATCTCTTTTTGATTATTTTTTCTATTTGAAATGCGCTGTTAGTGTTATATGATACGCGTTGCAGTTCAGGCTGATAAAAAACTCCATCTATTAGTTCGTCCATCAAATCGCAAATCTTGTATACAACGGGGTCCCTCGCGATGACATCAGTGATTTTGAATATTTCACCACTCCAGTTGTGCATATATTCCTTTTCAAATACATGCTTGTATTTAGTTATTCTAACATAATCACCAACTTTGTAAAAATCACCGTGTTTCTTTTTTCTTAATCTTAATCGCCCGTTTTTGATGTTATTGTAAACTGTTAGCACATTGTCAGGGTTGACATCGTTAGGAGCCATTTTAATGGTACTATGGTAGGAGTTGTTATAGGAAACTACAAGGGACTGTAACACGTTTATGTATTCTAACCTGTTCGAGTAAGTGAAATACTTGTACATTTTTGTTTTCAAAGTTTTATTAAATCTTTCTATGACGGCTGCTTTTACATCGGGATTATTTGTTGTATAATAGTTTATATCGTATTGTTTGAATAGCTTTTGTACACTTTTAGCCAGAAACTCTTTTCCTTTATCGGTCTGGATACTGACGGGTACACGTTCATTGAAAATTTCTGAGAAAGCCTTGGCCACTTCGTTACCGGTTTTTGTAATCAACGGTTTAACCCATGCGAATTTAGAAAACACGTCAATTACTGTTAGAAGATAGCCCACACCTCTATTATGCTTTGCAACATTTCTCATATCGATTAAATCCGCTTGAAAGAGGTCGTCAATGTTTGTTACATGATATCTATTCCTGTAAGAGTCTTCACTTTCTAACCATTTTTGAATTTTGGTTCGCGGTTGATCGCTAGCTTTAGCTAACGGAGTTATTCCCGAAAAACTGAGTGGGTCTGACGGCTCGAAATATCTTTCTTTTAAAATGTCCATGATCAATTTATTAGTTTATTCAGTACGGCTGCCACGAAATTTTTCAAACAAGAAGAATGTTCTTAAATCCAAGTGGAGTAAATTTAAATTAAAATTTAAATATATCTATGTCGAACTCCACAAACTTTAATAACTGGAAGATTAAAGTTTGTGGAGTTCGACATAGATATATTTAAATTTTAACGAAATTTTTCGACGTCTGTTTTCAGATGGCGATGTTGAGTTTGGTGTTGCTAGTTTTTGACGGTGTCTTGCAGCTGTAAAAGATTTTCTTGCTGTTGGAGTTTGTTCGTCGTCCGGACGCTCAGAAACATCGTCCTTTGAATTCTCCTTCTTTACATGCTTATCGTTTTTCTCTTCATCAGCATCACCTTCGTTTTAGGTCACCTCTTCGCTTATGTATTTGACTCTCTGCGTGTTTGTAATTAATGCACGGGGAACGTTTATCTTACGGAGCACTTGAGCGAAATCTTTCCATCCAGCTGGTTCAACGTTTGATTTACTACTTCTTGAAATATCAGTGATTAAATCGGTTATATTGGAATCCGGAATCGTCATTTTATCAAAAGTAACACGCCCCTTCTCGTCCCAATTTACACCGCTATTGATTAGAATGTGAAGCAAGGATTTAGCTTTCGGCTGAGATTTTTTCGAAAGAGTTGCTTCAATATTCGCAACAATAATATCAGACGTTATCTGGCGTTTCGGCTCGACTTGAGAATTATCTTCTTCTTCTTCTTCCTCTCCTGGTGTTTTTACCGTGTTTTGACGTTCAATCAGTGGAAATGTCAAGGGTTGTCGTGTACGGTTCACGGCTTTTATATATTTTTGAAGTATCTGTTTATATAAATTCCATTTTTCATTATCACTCACGTGCTTCATTTCCAATATTTTTTTCATTTCAGTGTCCATCCGGTTTACAATGTTTGATTCGCCAAAGTTATTATTGTTAGTATTTTGCATCCGCTCAAATACAGACGGATCCACTAAAATCATTTTTTTCGCGTGTTCCATTCTTATTTATTTAGTAGACTCCCTAGAACACCCGATATTATAGACGCCAATAACAGAGGAAGAAGAGCACCTCCTTTTTGAACGAGTATTTTTTTCTTCTTTTGAAGTGATATGTCACGATTCACTAGATCTCGCAATAACTTCTTGTGTTTCTGCAGTTTATTTTTTTGTGAGCGGTTCAGAGGCACTCTCCCAGCCAGAGTGTTATGAGCGCACTCGCAAATACAATGCACCAAATTTTTGTCGGCCGATTGAAGGATGGAATTACGATACTGGGGATTAGTTTTATGTAAAAATTTTATGAGCTCAGCGTTTTTCTCCAACATGCGCGTCATCTTACCGGCGACTGAATATTAGTGTAAAAACTTTGCGTATTTATACTTTCCGTTTAGGTACGTAGACGCATACCGACTCCTCGTCTGGTAAAATATTTGTACGAATGCGACAATCATCCGGCGTACTTTGCTTTAAATCAAATAGCAGATATCCGTGGGGTTTTGCTGTTGCGTCTTTGTAAGCTTCTTGAATGTACTTAACATTTTCTGGAAAAATTTGTCGAGCTAGGAAATTGATTTGGGCTTTATCTCTGGGATTCTTAAAGTACACAATGTAATTGGCGTTTAAAGATATATCTCGTTGACCCTTTCCTTGATGAAACAGGTTTTGCGTAATGTAGAAAACGCTAAGGTTTCGATGATGGCTACCCTTGGTAAAAATATCAACAACACTTCCGGAGGTTTCTCTCATTAAATCATCAAGAATGAGCAATTTCGGTTTTAAATTGTCAAAAGACACTAAATTTGGTAAACCCTCCCAAAATTCAATTAATGTGTTATGATGAGCCTAGGCTCTTCCCGCCAACAATTTGAATTTGCACATGAAATGAAATGTCAATGACGTCACCAAAGGTCAAATTTGAAAATTTGAAACAAACCGCGAAATTTAAAAAAGGTTGGCAAGTGAATCGTGATCGTCTAGAGACAAAGACAGATGAGCGGACCTACGTTGTGTTCTTTTTTTGACAAGACCTCAGTGGCGGGAAATTTAATTCAAAACTTACCAGACACAGAACCAGGTTCTTTTTATGCAGGGGCGTAGCATATGGGGGGCGGAGCGTACAATAATAACACAAATTTATGGATTTATCAATGTATTTGCTTTAGAGGTCTTATGGTCGAACTTTTGATTAATAATTGATTGTTTTAAACATTTCATCTAGTAACAGTTTTTGAATAATTTAACTCGTTTAACAATGGTGGCTGATTTCATGACTTTTAACAATAATTTGGTTAATTCATACAATAACAATTAATTTAAGTAAATACAATATTTGAATAATTCATGACAAACATTAATTTGAAACAACAGTATCTGGCGAGAGAGTTCCCAAGATTACAAGTATTGAAAGTGCAGTGATTATTCTAACATCCCATACCCATTGATAACCCAATCAATAAAAGTTACAATTTGAGCAAAGCAGTGAGTGTTTCCTTTTCTGTCAACAAATTAAATTTCATTTACAATCCCGAAATCTACAAGAAATAAACCCCTTCTAATTTTGTATGAATTCAAACAGGTACACAGCTAAGTTATACAGTTTGAACACCTTTCCAGATTATCAATAATTTTTGTATTAGAGTTGAAAAATACTGGTATTCGGATGACGAATAAAAAGTACGGACGCCGCCCCACATCTCTTAACCGCCTCGCCCCGACCCGTGACGATCGGCACTCTCACAACTAAGCGAGAACGGCTAACGAGGTACTTTCTTTCACACACCACACTCACTTCAAATGGAAGACGAAGAAATACAGAGATGGAAACCACAGATACATAAAAACACAAAATTTCAAGTCAAATTCAGCCGTTTCGGTTTACCAAAACTTTAGACTGATAAAATACGTCGCATTGGATAGAAACAACCAGAAAATATAGTTTTTGAAGTGATCTGAATACCAGTCTATGGATCTTTTAAAATTATTAAGCAAATTTAAGAAAAGGATTCAAACTGTAAAACATCGCAACTATTATTTAAATGAAATTTGGGTCACTTCGACTACAAATAAATAATACCTAAGCGCCGCCATCTTTTCCTTTTCCAAACAAAACAAAATGACCGTTACCCAAGCGGCGTCCCCTCTTAACCCCTTCTCTCTTTAGTTTGAATTTAAATCGGTAGTTCGTTATCAAATCAATTAGCTTGAACTATCTGACACAGGTGGTTCCCCTAGGCGATGACGTCCCTCCTCGACTTATTAAATATTGTAATTAAAGCTTTACCTTTGTTTCGAACACCAATCTGGCACTAGACACTTTTCTACCTGACTTATCAACGGCTGACAACGAAGACTAAATAAAATTGAAATAACAACTAACACAGATCAACACAGAACGGAACAACAACAAAAATTATTAACAAAACTGCGTGTGAACCTTTGTTGATGTAAATGAAATAAAAATGGGAACTCTCCTCCAAACAGGTCTGAACTGAACAAAGACTAAAATCGGAATCCCATTGCATCCCTTATCTGTCAACACCCCCACCTCGTTGGTGTCACCCTTTTCTGTCCTGGAGGCCACGGTCAGCAACCCATTTTGCATCAGTGTTCTTCAGATTTTTACAGTGTTATCGTTATCACTATTCTTTTCCTCATACAGTTGCTGCCATTAGTCATAATACCATATTATTTGTTCAAATTTTGTATTACACATAAAATTCAAATTCTTTAGAAAACGCGATATAAAGTGAGATTTACCGCATGCTGTTGGCCCGGCGACGATAGCCCTAAAGGGTGCTTTAAAACGCAAATCCATTTCTTCTTCTTCTTCTTCTTTATTTACCAGGGTTACAACGTAAATAACTAAGGTCTGTAGTAAAATGATAAATTGTTTAACATAAATGACGTTTAAATATTTTTTTCTTGCGCATGTCAGTTGAGGTTTTAGAAAAGCTGTTTATTTATTTATTGTATATTTTTATTTATTTACATACTTAATACATTTCAGAAACAATTATTATAATTATTATTTTCTTCAAAATATTCTAATTTTGCATTTACATGTTTAGCTAAGGTGACTGGAAGTTTTAGTAGTACCTCGTATAAAACGTGACTAGATTCATGATATTCTTTAATTGCCATCAAGGCTGCGTTTCCGAGTGACACAATACGATTTTCCATGATTTTCTCGGCCACGTGAACCACAAATAAATTATAGTCTGGATAAAAATTGCATTTTATAGCAGATTTTTGAATTATGTGCGTCAAATAATCCTCAATTTTTAAGATTAGGTTCACTGTGTCCGCTGCAACAAATAGTGGCTTGTAAACATCTGGTTGTAACGCTTGAAACTGTAGCACTTTAGTCGGATGTAGACACACGTCATAGTTCTTCAACCGGAATAGCAGCGTCTTTTTGATCACGTCCGGAACGTTGACGACGTTTTCCTTAACTCTTGCCAAAAATTCATCAAACTCGGCAATGGTGAAATTTACAGCAGCCGTGAGATTCCAATTATGTATTCTCACCGTCAGTTCAAAGTCTTTCAACGGTAAAACCTCCACTGTTAAAAATTTAGAGGCCGATTTGGTTATGGGAATCGATGTATCAGCCAGGAGTCTGTATCGTTCGTTGATTAATTTCCGATCTTCTTGAGCTTTAATTTTTAGCTCGTTTTTTTCAGCGGCTGCAACCATAGCGTTTTCTAATTCACTATCATCGTTTTCAAGAAAAGCAGTGACGGTATCATCTTGATGATGAGGATTCGTTATCACTCGAGCGGTTGCCTCCTGGTGCTCTGGTTCTTCCTCCAAACTATCATCCTTAGCTTTACGGTAAATTTTCGTATTCTGGGTTTGGTGAATCGTTGCACCTCTTTCTACACAGCATGATCCTACTTCGTTAATTTGTAAGGCTGGTTCGTCGTTGACATCTTCATATCCTAGAGATGGACACGGTTTAAATTTCTTCTTCATCACCATCTCTTCGTTGAGATTCAAATCACGTCTGACGGTCTTCTTACTCATCTTTTTCCGGACAGAGATCAAAACATCTAAGGCAGACACGAAAACACAATTCACCTGGCCCTCTTCTTGAGAAGGTTGTAGAACTTGGTAACTGACCAAAACAACTAAGTCAGACGCGAAAACACAATTCACCTGGTGCTCTTCTTCAGAAGGTTGTAGGACTTGGTAACTGACACATACAAAACAAAAACCACCATTTATATTAAATAAGAACCAAATTTCTCTTCAACGTCATGATTAGGAAATAAATATAAAGTCATTAAGACGGCCTTAATTATCCATGAAAGTGCCCTAATGTTTTAGATATCATTATTAGAGTAATTAAACAATTATTCATTATCAGACTAATTAGAAAGTCTTAATGAGTGCTTAATTACCATCGATAGTGCCCTGATTAAAGTAATTAGAACATCGTTAATGAGCTCTTAATTACCCCTGTTAGTGCCCCTATGTCTACTTACCCTTAACAATTATTTAGATTTATTTTGTAGCAAATATTTAAATACCTACTTACTCTGTGTTTCGATGTATAAAGATTCTAATTTAAAATCTAATCTAAATTTATTACGGAAAATATCAATTTTCTCAAGCGGAACGCAGTTGTATAATCGAAGTGGTGGTAGGCACTAGGTGTATCATATTAAAAAGTGATTGCAGTTCTAGCATTAATTAATTAATTTTTATTTCATTACATATATTCTCAGACTTTAACTCACCGATTATTAACTTTTGTAAAAAAATTAGATATGCCACATTTCTTCTCGCATTAAAAGATCTTTCATTTACTAAACTAATAAGTACTTCCAGTTGCATGTGTCGCAGTGGGTATACCCCAAACATTTTAAAATATAAATTGTATTTACAAAATTTTCACAAAACACTTTCTAACAGGAATACATAAATATGCTGAAATGGGGATCACACAACACAACAGTACTCCAACTTACATCGCACCAAACTATAAAACAGCAAATCAGATGTAGTTCGAGTAATAAACAGGTGATATGTTCTATGTGAGGTACAAAACTTTAGCTTAGTGCCTAAATGACACCTAAATCACGAAACTGTTCACACCGATTAATGACTTTACCATTTATATTATAATTAAAATTTACTTTCAGAGATTTCCTCGCTATTGACAACACCTTACATTTTTCTGAGTTAATTTGGAGATGATTGTCTTTACAATAAGCGATAAACGAATAAATGCTTTCCTGTAACTGCAAAGAATCGAGATAAGAATTTATAATATTTACGATTTTACATAATGCATCTTTAATTCTACTGCAGTTGTCGATTAATAAGGTTAATTTTTCTCTAGAAAAAATATTAATACCTTGGTAAAATACCTTTTTAGCCTTGACAGTTGTAAACTACGTTCTACCACATTTTAGACAGCCATGGTAACCCATTTTTTACACATTGAAGCTGTCACCTACCGCCTTTAAGCGGTAAAAGAGTCCAAAATTTTCTTCTTTAAGAAACGCGCAAAAAAAAGATCCTTTATGATAAATATTGGTCGTATATTTTGAAAGAAGATACCGCACTTAACTGTCTTTGAATAAGTTTCTAAGATATAATAATGACCAATTTAAAGACACTCGAAGGCGCACCATCTCGTGGTATAAATAGTAAGCATCTCAGTTGCTTATTTACCTTGTCAATTTACAATGTCAGTCAATTTAAAAATGTTAATTTATTGCGATTATTACTCTCATAAAATACAATAATATGGCAAAATGGGTGAAGTCATTGACCTAAAAGTAAAACACGTCAAGAATAAGATAATGAAAAAGTTAAGGTAAGGCAACAAAACACTCGAAAAACATAACCTCTCTCATATTTTTAGGAATTGTGCCCTATTTATGCTATTTATGCATTCCTACAACTCCCGTATCCTTTTGGGCAAAATCCGCGTCCGTCACACTATCCTGCACCTATCTTTATGTCAATAATGTGAATGTAACTTCGGTGCAACGATAATTTTTGTAAAATGGGGGCGCCGAGTGGAAAACTTCGTCATCGGCTAAAAACTTGTATACATTATGTGTGTGGTAGGTATTTTACATCATTCAGTTTTATTAAAACACTCCGCTGCGCGTCGTGTTTCAATATTAAAACTTCGTGATGTAAAATTGAACCTACCACACTTATAATGTAATATACTATTTTAAAAACTGTGTACATTTATTCCGATTTTGCCAATCATTTCAGAAGAAATTTTTCTTGGGCGGGCTCCCAGTTGAAGCTAACCCATCTGATGCTGCGGCACCGGCCCGTGGTACCGTACTTATTGTGACCGTACTGGCCTGGTAAATATTCGGTGCTGTTCGTGTGAATTATGAATGCAGGACGTTGTCGCAATAACTCCCTTCTATTGGGTCGGTTAAATAGAGACGGCAATACAACCGTCTGTTACAAAGTTTGTAGAGCGTTGCGGGTTAGATACAAATGTAAGAGGGGAAAATATTCAGCTCGCACTAGATCACGTGACAGAGAGGACCCTTAAGTAGCGAATAACTTGCCTAGCCACATCAGGATGAGCATTATCCTGCATAAACAAGAAATTCGGCCCCACAAAAGGAGTAAATGGTATTACATGGGCAAGAACGATGTGTTCAAGATAACAATCCGCATTCATTGACTTAACACGTCTAGGGACCAACTCTGTGCGGCCATCGAAACAGATGCCTCCCCAAAACATTGCAAAGCCACCACCAAACATTACTCTTGGAGAGATGCTGCAACTAGCAAATCTCTCTCCTGACCTTCTCGAGGCATGCTCAAGTCCATCAGGAGCTTTAAAGCTAATCCTCGTTTCATCTGAAAATAAAACCTTCTTCCAATCATCAAGAGTCCAAACTTGATGATTTTTCGCAAATCGCAATCTTTGAATTTTGTGCTCTCTGGTGAACAGGGGTTTCTTGGACGGTTTTCTGCTGTCCAATCTAGCATAATTTAAGCGCCTTCTAATCGTTCGGAAAGATACAAGAAGATTGCAAACATCTAAGAGCTTATTTTTTAGGATGGTACTAGTCATTCTCCTGTTTCTTAGCGCGGGTTGTTTAAGAAAATGCACATCTATTGGACTAGTACACCGTTTTCGCCCTGTCCCGGCCTTCGTAAGTGAGAAACTGTCTCATTAAATCGTTTAACCATGTGACTTATGCTGGAATGGTCTCTTCCCATCACATTAGCAACATGGCGCATCGCATATCCCTCACTCAGCAAAGTTGATGCTCTTACTGCTTCCTCCGCTGAAAAACTTGTTCTGCGATTCATTACTAAAATGTAGTACACTCGCAATAACAAAAAAACTTGGTAGTTAAAGACAACTAGTCTTAAAAAGAAAAAAATTCCGATCAAATTTTATATCAATTTTTGCCAAAAATGCTTTTATTTGCAATTGTACTTTTAAAACAAAAACCTTGTTGACTGCATTTACATGAACTGTCGAAGTAGGTCCACAGCCTACTTGTAAGATAGCTAGAAAACTAAAAATCATCGTTATTTTGGAATAACGCAAAAAAATGCAGTGGTGCGTTAATTCTGTCCAGGAGTTTAAAAATACTGTTGTAGGCAATTTTATCTACCTACATTTACAGGTATTTCGCATATTTCTTACCTCCATATTGTTTTCTAATGCTTGTTGTTTTTTCTGCGGTAATTTAGAACGTTTTCGTCTTTTAGTGCTCAGACGAAGGCGAGTTTTATTACCACGTCGGTAAGGCGGTTTATTGTTTTCGGGTTTATTCATATTTTTTATATAAAAGTCAACCTGGCACAAAAATCACACGAAACACAACAGGAAGTTATGCCGTATTAAGACGCTAAATTAATGTGGTCTCTAATTTTGTTTCGTCTATGAGTATGCTCCTCCCCTTTCTGTTTCATTGTAGAGAGCAGCACCTTACAATGCTCAAATCTGCATTTGCAGACGCTTAGGTCGTGCCTCTTTTTTTAAAAACAAATTACTACAAAGACTTTTTATCTTCTTCATATTCATTGCCATACTTCATTCTACGATTCTATAGTACTACTTTTTCGATTTATTTATTCATATTTTGTATATTGTCTTACAAATTTAGTCATTTTTTAAACATTTGTAGAATTTTTTCTTCATTATTTAACAAAAATACAGAAAAAAATCTTCTATATAATCCTAGATATTGTTATTGTCAACCTATAAAACATTTTTAAATCTTGTTTGCGTAGAAATTAAACGAACAATTAGGCAGGACAACCGGCAACTTTTACTATTGTTTGATCTGAAAATTTTAGCGAACTATACAATGAGTTATTACATACGGACTGGTCATTTTTCTATAGCCTCTCAAATGTTAATGATATTTGTGACTCGTTTTATAAAAGACTCTATTACATTTTTGATCTTTATGTTCCTAAGTTTAAGGGTTCTCGCAAGCTTTATCCTAATTGGTACTCTATTGAGCTGAAGCAGTGTATTCGCTTAAAAAAATATTTTTTACGTAAATCTAGAAACACAAACAATGAATTCCACCAGCAGGAATTCAGTAAACAACGTAAAATTGTGAAAACATTAATTAATAGAGATTTTAATGCATACATACGGAATATGGAGCAAACATTTAAATCTGATCCAATGAATTTCTGGAATTTTATTAATGGAAAAAAAAGGTCGTACTAGCATCCCAGGTCGCTTTAGACATAATAACATTGAACTTACTCAACCTAAAGATATTGTTCAAAACTTCAGGTGCTACTTTTCTAGTGTATTCCACAATAACATAGACAATTCGTCGCCTTATATTCACTATAATGATAAAGTTAATAACCACAATTCAGACATCCAGATTGAATCAGTTGATGCTGCCGACATAGTGATATCTATCAAAAAACTTAAACCTAATCTATCTCCTGGAGTAGATGCCATCCCTGAATTTCTTATCAGGGATTGTTCTGCTACTTTTATTGAGCCGTTATCTTTTCTATTTAACAAGTGCATTATCACCCGCACGTTTCCTGAAGCGTGGAAACATTCTAGAGTTTGCCCTGTACATAAAGGTGGAAACTTTGATGAAATTACCAACCATAGACCCATATCTATTCTTAGTAATTTTGACAAAATATTTGAAGGGGTCATTTACAACCGCATCTATCCTAATCTCAAAAATTTAATATCTCCTCACCAGCACGGTTTTAAATCCGGTAGATCTACCGTTACAAATCTGTTTACAGTTACATCTTATTTAGCTGAGAAATTGGACCAAGGTAGACAGGTTGACATCATTTACATCGACTTGTGTAAAGTCTTTGACACAATTGTGCATACTGTACTTCTTTCAAAACTTGATTCATTAGGCTTTTCAGATATGCTAGTAGAATTATTTTCATCATACTTACATAATCGAAAACTTACTGTGTCCTACAATGGTTACTGCTCTGATGATTATATTCAAACTTCGAGTGTGCTTCAAGGTAGTAATTTAGGGCCACTTTTTTTTATAATATATATCAATGATTTCCTTGATGTGATACATAATTCTAATTGTGAATTATTTGCAGATGATAGCAAAATATATCGGGTAATTAATTCTATCAATGACTGCGAAATGATGCAAGCTGACTTGGTTAATATTGACAAATGGTGTCATCATAACGGTCTACAGTTGAATTCCAAGAAAACTACTTTTGTCTCCTATTCCAGGAAAAAAGTTTTATTCATTATGATTATATAGATAGACATAGATATATTTAAATTTTAATTTAAATTTACTCCACTTGGATTTAAGAACATTCTTCTTGTTCATTATGATTATCACATTGATAATATTATATTGGAAAGAAAAACTTCCATTCGCGATTTGTGTGTGGTCTTCGATGAGCAATAATTAAGCTTTAATGAACATATTAACTTTATAATATATTCCTCTATTAAAACCTTAGGTTTCATTATGCGAAACACAAAGATCTTCAGACATACAGGAGCGCTAAAAAGTCTACTTTGCTCTCGTTCGATCTAAGCTCGAGTATTGTTCGATAATATGGTCCCCTTTTTACGCATACCAGAACATATGCCTGGAAAAGGTACAACGTAAATTTTTAAAATACCTTTATTATAAAACATACAACGTTTATCCCGTGCGACATATAGAGGAAGGGGAGTTATTGAGGGATCTTGTAATTGAGTCTTTAAGTTTTCGTAGAGTTATACATTCAGTCCTGTTTCTCTATAAAGTTCTACATAATAAAGCAGACTCTGCGATGATTTTAAGCAAACTCAATTTCATTATTCCTAGACATAACTCACGACACTCAGTTACTTTCAAGCTCCCTATATGTCGCACGAACTTGGGTAAAAGATCACCTTTGTACTTCATGTGCAATCACCAACAAGATAAGCGACAAATGTTTTTGCTGACAAAATTTTTGAAATAATTAATGCCGTAAAGACTGTATTTTCCTAATTTAATTTGTTGACTTTTATCAATCCTTGCCGTCTTTTTTATTTTTTTTTTGTTTCTCTATGATCTCTGTGTAATAGTGCCTCCATAACAAACTTTCATATTGAACCTTATGTGTTTATGTTATATTCTTTATTTATCATAATCTATTATTTTTTAAGTTTATTTAGTATTTTGTATTTTGTCTCTTTAGTTTTCTTTTGTTTATTTTAGTTTAAGTAGGTATAGTTCTTATATTTGGTTCTCATTAGGGAATGTTTATGTTAATTTTTTATTTTCTTTATTAATTATTTTTAGCATTTTGTTAATGATTGTCCTGTAATTGGGGTGTTACTCTGTTGGGCAATAAATAATAATAATTATTATTATTATTATCTGGTACGATTGCCCCTTAATGCAGCGTACCGCTGATGGCGCCGGATGGATTGCCGGATACGGTCGAGAATGGGTGGAAATACTACGAATGGTGCAAACGCGGATGATTCGTCCAAATGTGTGAAAAAATCGTTCGCATTCGTTTGCGCTCCATCCATTCGTCCCCCAATACAATACGCTGCGAATGCACGTTTACACTCGAGAATGCGAACGAGTGCGAACGAATGGTAACATTCGTCAGATGTATTCCCGGCTTTACGCACAACCGTGTGTAAAGTAAGGCGATCGCACGAGTAGGGATATTTCTGTGGATATTTCGATCAAAATTGACAAGACTGACAATTAATTTTAAAGTTGCAGAATCTGTACTAGAACACAGTAAAACGTTTTTTTTATTACCAGTTTGACAATTAAAGCTATAAAAAATCAGGACGAAGAAAGAAATAGAAAAAAAATAAGGTAATGTACTGCAAAAATATTAATGTCTTTAGTTTTAATTTTAGTTGTAAAATTTTTGTTTAGCGTTAGTGAGTGAGTGTTATATGTTCTCAGATCGTATCGAAAAGCACAAAACATTCATTGGAATCTGTGATCACAAAGTTTTTGTATAAAATTGTTAGGGTACCAAAAATAAAACCATTGTTCCTGTGGCGCAGTTTTAAAAGCAAAAACTTTGAACCACCAGAACAACCATTTCTTGAAAAATATTATCACCTACTTAAAATGTACATAGAAAATTTAACATTCTACAAGAACGGTGTTTAATTGCAACTGAAACCTTTTATTCAACTCTATAACCTCTATAAACTTACATCAAATAATAATCATAAGATTATTCTATTGTGTCTGCATCCTGTAGCCAGACCACAAACAACAACAAAACCAACCCTATTGACCATTCTCTTATATTTAACAATTCTTAAGTGACAATGTAAAAATTATTCAATTAATTATGACAATGGAATTATTTAGTTGTTCCTAACTGTTTAATTTTTTTTTTTATACTATTAATTACTTTTTTACCTGTGATCGTAGAAAAAGCATAGTACATAAAGCTCGAGTTGTAAAGCATACTACACACTCCTGAAATTACACACTCGGCGCTACGCGTCTCGTACGTAACTTTTTCCGGTCTTGTGTAATATGCTTCTCACAACTCTTGTTATGCAATATACTATTATAGTTCCTTCAAGACTTATATCGTACGAGAGGAGGCGCAAAAAAACTTGTTTTATTTGTCCCGCACCTGCAGATGAAACAGGCCCGTCTTCGATTTTTTGTTTTATTACAATTTTGATCGAATATGCAGTTTTACACCTACACTTTAAGTTAAGTATCGCCCAAATTAAGACTTAATAAAACAACGTTCAATGGCACTGCATAAATCGAAAGTATTTTTAGTAGAATCGAGCATGTCTTTTACCGAAACCTTAAATTCTGGAGTTCGTCTCTGTCGACCCAATCTTGGCACGCGACGAAACCGGTGCGGCTACCTTTGAGCAACTTTTTTACGTACCTCGAAACTCCACCTTCGTACGATATATCTCTTGAGTTAACAATACATTCGACTCATTGAGGACGCCGGCCTCAGCAGTGGCAGTGCATGGTAACACGTGGATCTGTATGTGTCGTTTGTGTGTTGAAAAGTAGTGACTGTCTTGAAAAATGGAAGACATGGTTTAGTTAATGTTGAGTTCTGTGTTGGAATTCGCCTCGATCACATCTGGACATTATTATTCCAGTCAAAAGTGGAAGCCGTATGTAAATTGCTTATTAATCGAAAATTTAATGATAAACTATATTTATCCACAAACGTAGTAACAAAAGTGACAACTTATGTGTCTTCATTGACAAGGTAAATGTGTAACTTTTCTGATTAGGCACTAAAGCAGGCAAAAGATGCTTTTATCTGCTTAATCAGATAAAGTGATATTTGTTTTACCTATTCAATGATTTCTTTCAAATCCTTACTTAATTATTGATTTCTAATTTGTTTATCTGAAAACGTTTGCAGATAAAATAGTATACATTATTCAGAGCATAAGTCGCTTTATGTGCTTCGCCTGGACTTAACCAACAGTCCAGGCTAAGTGCATAATCTTAACTTATGCTCTTATTAATATAGTCTACTAGTATTGACAAAAAGGTTGCGCGGTTGCAGGACAGACAAAATCTTTTTTCACTCGTTTAGATTAAGGTAAGTCATTATTCCATCCAAACTCCTGGCAGAGCTTCAAGTTCAGCCTCTAATACAAAAATGCCTACACTACTAAAAGTAAACGTATTGACACATTCGAATTGTCAACCGATATTATTTTATAATACCGATTTTTTCTTTGGATCAGTTTACAATTCTTGGAAGAAGACAAAACACTTGTATGGTTGAAATCCCATTTATTCCACTAGTTGTATAATAATATATTATTTTAATTGTGCTTATTGTAGAATTTGTGTTTTAAAAATGTGGATTATTTATCACAATATATTTTTTAAGACAAGATTTTCATAAAAATAATTAAAAAAATATATTTTGAATGTCCTGTTCTAACCTCAAATGGAATTAGGTGGTTTTCAAATCAAAGTCATTTAAATGGAGTAGCTATAAAGCTGCACTTCGAATATTGTGTCCCCCCATACACTTCTATTCCGATCCGGGGTCATTAAAATTTTCTTGATTATTGTGAATTATAATATAAGAATTGTGTCGATTCATCTTTAATAAATATAAAGCTTAGAACGTAACCGTCGTTTTACTTGATATAAAATGATAATACGAAGTGAACATGTTGACGTAAAAATGATGTCAGAATGACATCATGCTACGTCTCAATTTACGTAAGATATAAGTCACACCTGAGTCATAGAAGAGTCATTATTTCACATTTTTTTACGTCAGGCTCTGACGTAATAAATATGACATAAATATGACGTGTATTTGACATCATCCTGACTTTATTGATATCAATGTGACATAATAATGATGTAATCATGACGTCAAAGTGTTTTCGTCAATGTTACGTAAATATGACTCAGTAATTACGTCATTTTTACATCAAAGAAATATCAGTAAAATGATGGATTTGTATAATAAAAATGACATTAATACGTCTATGTGATATCATCGTAACTCACCAAAGTCAGTATGACATAATAATGATAGAATGATGACATCAAGTTGGTTACGTAAATGTTACCTGAATATGACTTAGTAATGACGTCATTTTTACATAAAACAAATATCATTAATATTTAATTGATTAAATTATTTTGTATCAACCATCAAAAGTTTTCTTTCCAATATTCGGAATTGATTATTTCAATTATAATTACCAATTTACTTCATCCCTTTACCCATTATTTTGACTGTTGGAAGGGGTCCCCGAGCTTTCAAGAGGGGGCACAAGTGCAAGCAGCGAGCAGTTACTAAAAGCAAATAAAAAGGGGCTGATGATGGCAGAAGTGTTCTGCCGAAACATGTTCCATTTATAATTTTACGCTGATTAAAGTTTGTGGAGTTCGACTTAGATATATTTAAATTTTTTAATTAAAATAAAAAGAAGTCAGACTGCACACAATAAACCGACTTGGGAACAATCATGTTCCTCCTGGTTCTTCCCGTCTTTTGGCGTGCGAAAATACCCTTTTATGTGGATACGAAGGCGAAGCGTTAGTGAAGTATAACGCGTGGCGCTATCCAGCGAGTGTCGGCGGCACTTCAACAACTCGTTAGTATTCTATCCTAGTTTTTTCGTGGATTAAGGTTTTTTTTTTGGATTAAAAAGATTTTGTGCTGAAACAAGGTTGCTAAAGTGTAACACAAGGATTCGTTGACTTTTTTACCTTGTTTTTGACGAATTTAACTTATAGATTGGTAATTTGTCGTTCGTTCGGTGGGAAAATTGCAATTTAATTATATTTTATTATAATAATAAGTCAATTTTATGTAAAAGAAAAACGTATAGCTTGATGTCAGTTTTACGTAAGCAAAAGATTTATAACTTATATAACACTATGACAGATTTGTGATGTCAGTTTCACGTAAGAGAAAGACTTATAACTTATATAACACTATGACAGATTTGTTATGTCAGCTTTACATAAAATAATGACTTTTATGTTACGTCACGATATGATATAAATATTACATATTATGATGTATGTAACAACAGTCAAATTTTATGTCAATATGATGTCACAGTGATATAAAACAACATGACATCACACTGAGATCATGAAAAAAATCACTTTTATGTCAAATTGACGTAAAATTGTATTACACACGTATGATCTATGTGTGACGTAATTTTTAGGTCATGTGTTCACTGGGTAGTTATTGTTAAATTGTTCAGCAAAATTTTTATTTTTAATGAAAGTGGTCCAATTTAACCTATTTTCCCCTATGTTAGCTTGCACAAAAAACCGTTTTGCTTCACTATCTCTATGTTTCTTTCTGAAATTTTTGCGTTTACAAAATATGTCAAAAAAGTACATCTTCAAAGAGTCGATGTAATTCTGGAGAAGGATAAACTTATTTTTTCTTTAATTTTTGTTGAGTGTTATCCAGAAATAATGTGTACCTATATGTCAGCTTTCCGAAATTTACAAGAAAAACACTAAAATATTGTAAAATATACCGAGTGATTCAGAGTAACTTTAATCAAAAAGCTCTTTGGAAAAAAAAATGTCTTTGTTTTTAACCCATGATTTTTTGAATTTGACATTTGGTAGACATCAGGATAAAAAAAGCAATGGCGTCTCGTTTACTGAGGTTGTAAAAAGCATAAATTTCGTAAAATGTGGTATTTAGTAACTTTATGTATCATAAAGTGAAAATAAAAATTAGTAGAAACTTGTGTAATGCCTCAAATTAATGCGACAAGTAATGTGCTTAATTTATTGATATGAAAATATTCTATCTACATTATATCTACATACATCTACAGCCAACGCCCCTGTATATCAAGTTTGAAATAAGCATGACAATTATTATATTATCTACGTGCGACGTCCAGATTTGGGATACTTGATTAAAATTACTCTTCATCATGGTCGTGACCAGCCTCAGGCGTGTACTGGTGTAACAAATAACCGGCCTCACCCGTGCATCTCAAAAACAGCTTCTATTTTGATGACTTTTTTTTATCGTTTAAATAAACAGCGGATGACGAAAAAGTCAAAATTTTAAATTCTCCTGAACAAAAAATTAAAATTAATATTTTTATAGTGGCAGTAAATGATTTTTGTTTTAATTACAATTTCGAAAAATATAAGAATAATTTTTTTTAAGTAACATTTGGCTCTATAGGCGACCCATCACCAAGTACAGTCGAGACGGTTTAAACAGTTCGCATGTCATTCGATCAAACGCAATGAAGTGGAGAGGAAGCGGTCGAAACGAGGAACATTCTGATGACATGTCACTGTTTACCCCTAACCAGCATTGCATGCGTGAAGATTCTAACACTTGCTTCGTCGTCGATTTTTGTTGAACGCAAGATAGAAATCGTAATTGGTGATTTAGCTCTGGAAAAATTCCTTTTATTTTAAGTTATTTAAATTCCTGGATCATGACATGTTCAAATTTCCCGAATATTTCCCGAACAGGTGTTTTTTTAAATTCCTGGATCATATGAGGGGTGGATGTTTAAAATTGCGGATCATATGACAGGTGGCTGTTTAAATTTCTGGATCGTGACAAGTGGTTGTTTAAATTCTTGGATCATAATTATAATAGGCGGCTGTTTAAAATTTCTGAATCAAATTTAAATGTGAATTTAAAATTTAAGGTGATTGAAGTCCCCTGTTAATAATAATTAATAATGAATCCTAGGTGTCATCACCTCATGGTAATGACATTTTTTTAGTCGCTTGGTAATTGATCGTTACATCAATCGTTTAGCCAATGGTAACTCCAGTGTTACATAAAGTCATCGGTAAAGAGCTTTACCGATGACTTTTTCTTTTTTTAACAATGTTGAGAATTAGGTCAGTATACCTAATAATAATAATAATCTTATTTATTTATTATTTTAATGTACAATAATTATTGAATGAATTATTGAATGAAGAATTTGGAAAAGATATTCCACGCACTTCATCGATTTCAAAGACATCAGAACTTTCCTTTATACTTGACTTCACCAAACTTGATTCAGGAAAATTTGCAAGCTCCAACCCATGCACGTTTTTCAAAAGATTTCTGGTGGGTTGTTCAATTTGAGATTCAGGTAACTCTTGGTTTTACAAATTATTGTTCGTGAGGTTTTCAGTGTAATTTCTGTTATCTAAGACCGATTTCTCCGTACCTTTCAGAATCACTTAATGTAGACGTTTTTAACTACAAATAATAATTTCATTAAAATGTTGCTTCATTAAAATAAAACCAAACCTTATTATTCATAGACGCCCCAACGTTTTCCGTCTGCAAATCTCTTCCGGAAGAAACAAATCTTCGTCAAATTATGCATTTTCACTCATGTTTAAGCTTTATATCACTGCTTGAACACTAACACAGTTCTAAGCGCGTGATTTGTTTACCTTAACAACCGAGGCAGTTTTTTCACTTCAGCGCCAACCATTGAAATAATAATAATCTGATTTCTAGCGTTCATTATTTTAGATTCATTTAATAAATAAAATTTATTAAAAAAATAACTAACGCAACTCGTGGTAAGTGATTCAAACACGTTCCCTTGTGTCTGTAAAGACTAATTTACCTAGACGTGTTGCGTTATACAAGGTGTTATGTAACTATGGAGCCAAAAAAGAGTTCTTTAAAGGTTTGAATAAGTGCATCAGACCCTTTTTTAATTTTCTAAAAGAGAAGGGATTAATTACCATCATCCATCCACATTATTACCCGACTAATAACAAGAAACGGAAAATAAAACAAATCTTATCATCTTAGTAACCAAAAAGCGACTCCGATGGCATTTACATTTACAAAGAAATTTTTTAAATCAAGCTACAGATCAAAAAAAAAAATTGTAAAAATGTGACGTTAATATTCAGCTGAGTGCCATGTCCAAATAAATAATCCAAATCTCAGAGAAATGTTTACTTCAGAAGAACATACTGATATACATTTGGTTTATGGGGAACTTGGGAAGATTGGTAGAGCTGCAAGATTTCTGCAACATTCATAGCAGATTGAGGAAAATTGGAAGATTTTTACCTATTAACTGGGACAGGGGATGAGCTCAAAACCGTGATTCCGGACATCGCAAAGAGTAGATTTGGCCATATTTCTCGCATGGAGAAGGAGCTTCTACAGTTACTATTTGAAGAACTTTACATCAAGAAACAACGCATCCGTATCATTACAAGAGAGTACAAGCATTGTTACCAGAAGATTATCAAAGAAGATTAGCTTTTTGTCAATGGATAATTCATAGGCACGATTAAAATACAATTTTTTTGGAAAATATCCTTTTCACCAACGAATTAACTTTTTCTCGTAACGGAATCCTAAATATTCGTAATTTTCATTATTGGGCGATACAAAATCCTAAATCTAATGAGAAGAGTACATACGCAAAACCAGTTTTCAGTAAATGAAGCGGAATTTTTAGAAATCTAATTGTTGGCCCCTTTCTTCTTCCAAATAGATTAACTGGAGAAGGATATCTAATCTAAAGAACTGTTTTCGAAAATGATTTGGAAAATGGTGCGCCACCACATTTTCACCGAGATATAATTACTTATTTAAATAATGAATATGGTAACAGATGGATAGGTAGAAATAGTCCTGTTCCTCGGCCCCCAAGGTCTCCTGACCTAAATCCAATAAATTTTTACTTTTCGGGAACCCTTGAATAAAGAAAACTTATGGGGATGAGTATTGAAGATGCAACAGAACAATCAAGACGTGTTTCGCGTGTTATCGGATCGTTGCTTAAGCGTGCAAGAGCATGCATACAGCAAAATGGAGGACACTTTGAACATCTTTTATAAAAATTTGTGAAAATAAAAAAAATGTATTGATTTTTAACATTTTTTGGTAAATGCACCGCTCTTATAATTGGCGCACACTTATCAGAAGGGGACCAAGCGACATTCGCATATAGTTTCGAGAAAACGTCGTCCAAAGTTGCAACATAACAGAGCCTCACATAATTACCTTAAAATTTAAAAATATTTTTTAACCTTTAATAGACATTTGGCGCTTGGTTCTGTTCAGAAATAGTATATTACGTACCGTAAACTGTAAGTGCAATTTTTTTGGTCGAGAATGCAATATTGGGAAACCGAGGGTACCGAGGTTTCCTAAGCGTTCGAGACCAAAAAAAAACTTACAGTTTGAAGTTAGTAAGCTATTATTAGCAATACCTGCACAAATAAGAAGAAGCAAAACATTTTCTGAATTTATTTTTATGAAAAATCAATAAACGTCAGATTGTTGTCAAATTAAAAATTTGTTTGTTTCGTGTTAGGGATACAAAACAAAAAAACATCACTTTAAATCAACATTTGTTGCAAAATCAACGCTTCAATACTGTTCTGAAGGTTTTGTAAGTGAAAATAGAAAAATGGATGATATTGGAGAGGCTGGAAGTTTTGCTTGTGCATCATTGTTACCTGAAAAGTCAAAAAAAAGGTACAAAGTTACGTATGACCTGTTTCGAAAGTGGAGCGAAGGAAAAAAAGTGAATAACCATACCGAAGAGTCAGTTTTGTTGGCGTATTTCCTGGAGAAGTCTAAAAAGTACTCGTCCCCATCGCGTTTGTGGTGTGAATACTCAATCCTGCGTTCTACGATTTCTCTTTACGATAACGTCGATATTTCAAAATATGTATTTAAAGTTGAAAGCATTTCTGAAGAATAAAAATATTGGTGGTTAAAATTCCTGATTCAAAAAACCATCAACAAAGAAGTTTTCTCCATTGTGGATAATGAAAATTTTCGATGCTTGGAAATTTAGAAAATAATATGTGAGTTTGAGACAACAAAATACGGAAAATGGAAGATTCATTCTGAGATTTTATAACGGAAAGTGTGTCAATCAAACAGTTGGGCGAAATATTTTTGCTGAAATTCCTAGTGAAATCGCAAAATATTTACATTTAGCAAATTCGGAAAAATATACTGGGCACTCCTTTCGCTGAACCTCTGCTACTCTCCTGGCTAACAACGGGGATGATGTTCTTCAACTTAAAAGGAAGTCCTCAACAGTGGCCGTAAGCTATGTGCAGAAACAAATAAAATACAAGTTACCAACAAAACCTTTCAAGTCAACAGTAGAGAAGGCAGTTCATTTCTTGAAATGAATAATATAGATATGTCTGCACTTCTTCCCATCATTCAGAATCGAATTCAAGCACTTAGAGCCCGAATATAGAAGAAAACATAAGGGAAGAAATTCATAAACCTTTAACATCAATATCTACTGTAAAAACAATGACCAATTATTATTATTGTCAGTTCCATATTACTTTGAATAAAAACGACGCTTAAAATACTGAATGTCTTTATTTTTTTTGTCTTAGTGTTACCTTCCTCTAGTGAAATTTTTTTCATGGAACACGAATGACATACGTTGGTATGTAATATTTAATTACAGTCCACGGACTGTAAGTAAAATATTATTGCAAGGTAACCATGGTAACTTGCACCTGACTAAAAAGTGCCGTTTACAATGAAAGATATTTGTCTGTGAATGATGACTTACAGAACAGGTATTGTTAAAAATAATTTTAAGGTTCTTAATTGTCGTATAATGCCAAAAACCCATTTTCACCAAAAATGTCGCTTGGTCCCCTTCTGATAAGCATGACCCAATTCAAATCAGACAAATAGGTTATTTTTTACATATTTAAGAAGTCAATTTTGCCTTCACTTTAGTTCCTAAGAATCTAGAATTAGGTACATTTTTGTCACCTGTAACTCTGTAGCGTGCTTCAAAATTCGATTTTTTTTGCCAATAACTTATATTTACTGTCACCAATTAAGATAATTTTTTGGCCCTACAATTACATAACACCCTGTATACTATTCTGTAGTGACTGTTGTGTAAAGTGTAATATAACATATGATGTTGTGTAAAATCGAAAATCTTATAAAATTAAATTGATGAAATAGGACTGTCCGAATGTGAAAATAGCATATTTGAGATCACTTTGACACTGTGACGTAAAATGCCCTTAAAGAGGGACTATCGAGGGTATTTGCTAAAATTCAATGTGACAAACAGCATGTGGCAGTGGAGGTGTAGCTATGTACGAACGCCTTTAATTTTAAAACACGCGCGAGTTTTTTTTTTTTTCGGGAGTGCTCGAAATAGAACAAGTGTTTTTAAAGACCAGTTATCCACGAATACTTTACGCTATCTTTTATTATACCTGCAATACTGGAAATAAATTACGCACTAAAAACTTAGAACTTAGAAATAATTTTTGTCGTTATAAATCGAAATATTGCTATTAGTTACGAGAATTGTTTACGTTTTTCTCGCGTCCAAATCCGTCGTTGCATTTAGTTGTGTCAGCAAAAATCGAGGAAAAATGAATGAACACGAGATTTCACCCGATATAGAAGCATTGGCCGAACAAACGGATTAGAAAATAACGAGTGAGCAACAAAATTCGTGATCGTAGGAGCCTCTGAATCTAAAATTTTGAGTCGATTCTTGATCGATACGATTGTGTAAAAAGTCATCGAGTAATGTGAATTGACGATTAATGTAAACAGTAAAGTAAAAGAACCCATATACGTTCAGCCAACTGCGATCACGAATTTTGTTGCTCACTCGCTACTACCGTTGAAGTCAAAAAACGCATACATGAAGGAATATGAGAAGTTTTCAAATTTGATAAAGTTATACTGGGTTATTCACGAAACGGTACGACCCTGACGGAATTTTCGATGCAACCAACATTGCATTTGCACAGGTTACATGGATTGAAAAAACAAGGGGGCCATGGCCCCGGGCGGCATACGAAAAGGGGCGGCGCCAAGCACCGCGATTTTTTAAATAAAATATAAAAAAGCATGCGTCAAACGGGAATTTTTTTAACATCTGCCATCAGTAATGCCAGTTGGGAGAAAAGCTTCTCTTAACTAAAGTTAATCAAAAATTATCTCAGATCGGCTATGTCCACGTTGAGGCTATCAAATTTAGCTATTCTGGCAATTGAACATGACACACATTTTGATATTTGACAATGGGGTCGTCCCCCTCAATTGAATTTGACGAATTCGCCTATAGCTCCTCGTAGACTATATAACATGAAGCCCTAAAACGTGTTATGTTGTTTAATAAAGTTATTTTGTGAGATAATAGAGCGTATCAAAAACCGCAATTTCGGCTAGCATTTTCAAACGCCGTACATTTACCGCCTCTTGTGACGTCATTTTGGGGGACCCTTCTCATTGGTTCGTGCGCTTCTCATTTGTCCGCCCATCTAGTAACTTTGAATTTTGTTTGGTGAAGTCACAGAAAGGCGCGCGTTTCAAATAAAACAAATGTTTCGGATTTTATTTTACCTAGTAAACGCGTAATTTCGAATAAACAAAAAAATAGGGGTACAATATTTTTCCGTCTAGTTTCTTGAAAAGCTGTTTTTGAAAATTGTGGGATGACCACCATTGTATAAAGGATTTTGCTATGAAAAAAAAAACACGAAAAGTACATTTTTAATTAATAAAAAAAAATTAAATCTAAAACTTTGACTTAAACTAATTTTATTGACTAATAATAATTAAAATAGAGGGGGCGGAGAATTTCCGATCGGACCCAGGCTACGCTACGCTACGCCACTGACTGCAACTGGGGAACATAATGAAGTAGCCGTTTTAGAGATGGTAACAGAAGAACCACATATTGACCAGAAGGAAGTGGCACGAATGGTTGAGATCGGTATGCCGAATTTTGAGGGCCAATAAATTCCATCCTCACCACATCACCTTGGTTCAAGAACTAAAAGTGACCGATTTTCCCAAAAGGTTAGAGTTGTGCCGTTTCTTCAGGGAAAGAATCCAATTTAATGAAAACTTTTTGCAAAATGTCTTGTTTACCGATGAAGCTACTTTTAGCAATAACGGGGGTGTAAATTAGCATAATTGTCATTCCTATGCTCAAGACAATCCACGTTGGATTCGGGAAGCACACTAACAAAATATTATTTCCGTTAACGTCTGGTGTGGAATTTTAGAGGTAAATGTCTTTACAAGTGGAGAAACACCACGTCCCTGAGCGAGGATCTCCAAAAATAAAAAAGTACATTATCGAATTTCATGATGAAGACATCAAGATCATGATTACTATCACCAAATTCAAGGGCAATTGCACTTTACATCCAGAAATAAGGCTTTTCTGATGATCTGAACACCAGCAGATAGCATGATTGTGGAGATTAGTAGGACTGAAGCGTGAGTAAAGAACATCCATGGAAGTGTTTTATTATACTTATACATTTCTGGTGAATTAAATCTAAAATAGAACTTTATGTACAAACCTGTAATTACTTATTTACTACTTATACCTAAATATTATTCTTTGTACAACTCCTCCACTTCTCTTATTAATAGCAAACTTAGAAAAAAACGAATTGGGCATGAAAGAGGCAGGTATGCAAAAAATAATTTTCTGTTTTATTCATAACAGCAAATATTGCCTTTGTTGTTGCCACTTGTGGAGGCTGTTGTATTACAGAGGTCCTGGTTCTGCATGTGAAACAACAATCTGCTGAAACCTTTCAATTTCGTTCTCAATCATCTCCTTAGGATCACTAGCTGCTTCTGTTACAATAGGAGCTGTTAATTTATTTCATTACCTACATTGAATTCTGTAAATACCCACCTTTTAATTGTTTTTCTCTTCTTCTTTGGGTTCACAAATCTAAATTGCTTCCCAATATTATGTTTAAATATGGTAGGACCATTAGCTCTATCCTCATCTTTGAAGTGACAACTACACACGAGGGAATGATTTGTTGGTTCTCGATCAGCTCGTCTAAAATTTAAATAATGTTCTTGCAAGCAATTCAATTTGTCAATTTGCAAAGTGTACCTTAACAGTCTAATCCACCTTGGTTTTGACTCCGTGACGTATCTACTAGTTGCATAGTGAATTTTAGAAACTGCAAATTTAAAATTTTGACACTGACAATATCTATTGTTACCTAATTATTTTTCTTATTTCATGTAACCTGTGCAAATGCAATGTTGGTTGCATCGAAAATTTGGGTGGGCTCGAATTGTTTCGTGAATAAGGGTGTAAGGTTACCTATGCAGGTATAATAAAAAAGTTATTTTTTTTAAAGAATTTTTATAAGAATGTCAGATATTAAAAGCAACATTTACTTTATGTTTTGTTTTTATTCAGGCTAAGCTAAGCTAAGTCAGATCTCAGCTTCTTCTAAACATTCCAAGGAGACATGTGCGATATGTGGTCGAGCGTTGTCCTGTTGAAACATGGCGTTGGGAATACCTCGAACGTAAGGAATTACAACGAAAACTTGAAAGAAAACTAGGGGAGATCTGCTTCCATAACATATCGCTTCCCAATTCATAACTTCCACAGTTCGAGCCACGTGACGTTCAATATCAAATTGAGGATTTCGTCTTTCACCTCTTAGTGGTGTCACCCTCTGGCGACCATCGTGCATTCCGAGGCAAAAGCGCGATTTGTCAGAAAAGACAATAGTGTTCCATTCCTCATCCCAGTTTGCTCTTTCACAGCACCATTCAACGGGTTGACGACGATGTGCTGCCGTCAAAGGAAGTACCCAATGCGGTAACTGTGCAGCCCCCAGGACCTCATTCTGCGGTAAACAGTCGGCATTGCAATGAGTCGACCTTCGAGTACCAAGCTGTTGCCACTGCCCTTGTGGAGATGCGCCGATCTCGAAGTGCCAAAAGTCTTAGATGGCGATCTTGGCGGTCTGTAGTTCTTCTGGGACGTCCCGAACCCGGAGTTCGATGTTCTCGGTTGTCTACAGACCATGCATTCTAGCGCTGTAACACAGTGAACACAGAACGATTCACCCGTGTGTCAATTTCTCGCAATGATAAACCACCAACAATGCGTTCTCGTTCAAATCAACTTAATTGCCGAAACCACCAAGTCTTCTTAAAGCCATATTTCTTATCTCCTACACTTACAAACGACAGCTGATACCGGACAAACTGTCTTCAATATTAACCAAAAAAGAAAAACGTCGTTTTTTTTTAATGCGATAAGTTAGTGAAAATAAAAACCTTATCTGAACCTATTTGCTTCAAATTGAAACCAAACAATACCCATGCTAATAGAACTATATACCGAAAATTTCGTTGAAATTTTTTTTTTCTTGGTCGGATTTTTATGATAAATAGTATATATCGGGTGTCCCAACTAAAATTTGTATGCCCCAAGAATTCCAATTTCAAAAGACTCAGAAGAAAACTCTCGAACAGGTCAATTTTGTTATCAAGGGGGACTTAATTATACCAAACTTTCAAGTCTTAGATCCCACCCTTTGAGCCAGGGGAGCCCCCCCTTAAAAAATTTAAATGGCATGGGGGGTCGTGTGATACATCATTTTACAGCTTATTCAATTCTCTATCCAAACCTACATTTATCGATTCCTTTCTACAAAAAAATCATGAATTCGATATTTTCCAAATGTACATAAAATACTTAACTAAAATTTGTACCCCCCCAACAATTCCAATTTCAGTCTTTCGAAATTGGAATTGTTGGGGGGTACAAATTTTAGTTGGGACACCCTGTATAGAGAAAGAGAGCGATAGAAGCAGTGATACTCAGTGATACTGGAGGGGCACTTTGCAACGGAGTGTTGTGAATTATGGTCCACGTTGAATAATTTAATATAAACTCTTAAAAAGAAGTCGTCACCATTTCTCATGTATAAAAGCAAACAAAATCGAAGCTGTTTCTCAGATATAAGAGATGTTCATAAGCTTACATTGATCCGACCAAAAGGTGTTTTGAATATTTTACTAACATTTTCCGTCACGAATCTAATTTTAACATCTTTTATTTGATTTAATTGCAAAACCGAGAAACTAAAAGCGGCTCTAAACTTTTCCTCTTCTCGTTTTCCTAGGTTCAGAAATAACATTTCACTAATTTACGATTACGAATAACATGGCTGAAACAATTAAACATACATTTTGAGCAACGTTAATAATAATAAGTTAATAATTTAAGGTTGGTTTTGATTTATGAAAATCTATATCCAGATTCTTTTTGTACAGATCCTAAAATTACATCCTTTTGAATAAATATTACAATATAAATCCGTCCTAATAGAAATTATATTATATTACACTATGAGGTTGGTAAGTGCATTATAACAATATCGAGAAAAGTTTCAAATATCGAAACGCAGTCGAGATTATAGTAGGCACTTAACAACCATGTGGAGTAAAATGTTTTTCGTACAATCGCATTTATAGAAATCAAATTGTAAAAAATCAGATTAAAATTAATTTGACACTTTTGAATTAGAATTCCATTGATTACTTACCGAAATTGTGCTGTAAGTAATTTACAACACTGTTACTTTTTTAATTATATGCCATAAACCTACATAATATTATAACTTCGACTTACAAATTGTGTCATCAATGACATTATAAATAAATATTATAATAAAACGATGGTACGAAAATAATTATTTTGCTACATGAAATTTTCTTAAAAATACTAAGTCATGAAATATTACTTAATAATGTTATTATATTACTTATATTTGCGTGAATTATTTTTTGTGACTGATTATAGTAACGCGTTCCACTAAAAATACATTGTTCGTACCCACGCCGTCAACTTTTATCAATATCAAAGCACGATGACAAATTACAACGCACATTTCACTCACGGGTGATGTCTACACTTAACTTAAGAAAATTTACATAAATGTTTGGCAGTTATTTCGTGAACGGTTCACCAAACAATGTGGCAACAGTAAATATTTCACTAAAAATAGTTTCTAAACGTCATTTTGATGCTGCCATTACACAGTATATTGAATAAACGCGTATGCTGGCGTTCTCAGTATTTGGTAAGGCAGCGCATTTTGTTGTTAAATGATGCTTTCCCTGTTCCTCTCATTGTCTTCCAAACTGCTAGTCGACCTTGATCCACATATTTGCATTTCTATTTCGGCAAGTCTGCTTTCCAGTTCCCATTGCTGCTGATTTAGCTTTTCACTCATTGCCATATTTTCTGTTTCCACAGTATGGAGTCTTTCACGTAGTCTCTTAATTTCAGATTCCAGCGCTTCATGAGAACCAAGCAGCGGAGATGCTGTTCCCGATACCAGCTGCGTCATACTATCGCAGTGCAATGTTGTACCTGTAATGATAAATAAAAAAAAAATAAAAAAAGTCTTTATTAAGTCCACAAAATACAAATACATGTAAAGGACGTGTCAAATTTATAACAAGAAATCACAAAGTACAAAGATATAAAATTTTAAGTTGATAATTTAGTGAAATCCTTATTTGAGTCTAGTCATGCATTCAAAAAAGTCGATTGTATTACAAAGACATAATTTTGTCAATAAGGTTTTTAGTTTTTTTTTTGACTATTTCACTCATATATATTTTAACCAATCATATGTGATCATTCAACAATGGAGTCAAAATTTAAATTGAAAAAATCAACTTGTCAAAATTTTATCGGGAATTACGAACCAATGAACAGTCGCTATTACGCAACGTATCTCATTTTTCAGCGAAAAAATAACAATTGCTGCAGTCACTGTGGCAGCATACTGCATGTCAAATACCTCAATTACCTGTCACCTTCCACCACATTATCGGTAATTTGGGCGTTTTCGTGAAATAGTCTGAGGAATATAATTCGAGTTGAGATTTCGCTGGAAAAATTTACCAATTGTGAACTCCAGTTCTACAATTTTGCTCATGACATTGATCAAAAATCACTCAACTGCGTTTCGTGATTTTTATGACAATGTCATTCGCAAAATTGCTAGGCGAACTCTCGTAACAATCGGTAAATTTTTCCGACGAAATCTCAACACTTATTATATTATAACTGAAAATATTTAAATCCATACATTTATAATTAATTCGATAAAACATTATACGTAGTAACTAACACCTATTCCACAGTTTTTCTTTAGTTTGACGTAAGGTACTATTAGGTTATTTTTATTCCGCGTATTCCAATTATGTACCGTAGAGTGGGATGCATACTTTTGCACATTTTCTTTGACAAATAAGAGGTTTTGAAAAATAATTACCCCATATGATGCCAAGATGTTATACTTTGCAAAGAGTTGTCTCCAACTTGTGCGAGAATCGGACTTGGATTTATTGCTGATTTTTGTAGTATGAAAACTCTTTGCAAGTTATAACCGGCTGCATCGCTTCATGAAGTTGTGCAGTATGTGAAATGAGAATGGAAGAGCCCAAAGTAAGTGGTAAGAGCAGTCATTTCGCCAATAAACAACCTAACTTTCCTAATGTCATAAATTGCACACGATAATTTTCCACACAGCAAGTTAATATGTGTTGTCCAATTTAAACTGGAGTTTAAAGTGATGCCTAAGACTTTTACATCACAATGGGGTCGTCCCCCTCAATTGAATTTGACGAATGGGGTCGTCCCCCTCAATTGAATTTGACGATTTTAACTATAGCATCCCATAGACTATGTAACATGAAGCCCTAAAACGTGTTCTGTTGTTTCATAAAGTTATTTTGTGAGATAACAGAGCGTATAGAAAATCGCAATTTCAGCCAGCAGTTTCAAACGCTGTACGTTTACCGCCTCTTGTGACGTCATTTCGGGGGAGCATTCTCATTGGTTGGTGCGCTTCTCATTAGTCGGCACGTCTAGTAACTTGAATTATGTCTGGTGAATTTTGTCCCGTGTTGACGTCACAAAAAGGCGCGCGTTTCAAATAAGGCAAATGTTTCGGATTTTTTTCTACCTAGTAAACCCGTGATTTCGAATAAACAAAAAAATAGGGGTATAATATTTTTTCGTCTACTTTCTAGAAAAGTTGTTTTTGAAAATTGTGGGACGATCCCATTCAACTATAGCATCCCATAGACTATGTAACATGAAGTCCTAAAACGTGTTCTGTTGTTTCATAAAGTTATTTTGTAAGATAACAGAGTGTATCAAAAATCGCAATTTCGACCAGCAGTTTCAAACGCTGTACATTTACCGCCTCTTGTGACGTCATTTTGGGGGAGCATTCTTATTGGTTCGTGCGCTTCTCATTAGTCAGCACGTCTAGTAAGTTGAATTATGACGTCACAAAAAGGCGCGCGCTTCAAATAAGGCAAATGTTTCGGATTTTTTTCTACCTATTAAAGGTGTGATTTCGAATAAACAAAAAAATGGGGTCGTCACCCCATTGGTTTCAGAATTCGTAGTTTGAAAATTCATCCCAAACGATTTGTCCTGATTCAGAATCAGTTTGTTTCTTGTGAACCAGTTTTTAGCATGTTCGAATACAGATGATACATTTTCATCGAGTTCTTGTTTTGTCTCGGCAGATGCTAAATGTTGTATCATCTGCATACATTCATGTTAAAGAATTTTTAATTAGGATGTTTTGTGGCAGGTCGTTAATATACACTAAAAATAAGATAAGGTAAGATTGGAACTCTGCAAAGACCTCATGGAGGATACACTGAATCGAGTGAGGAGTCTCTGGAACTGCTTCTAGAGACACATTTCCCGGTGAGTGTATCCTCGACAAATGCAGCAAACATTCCAACTTAGACATACCGATTCATCGGGCGTCCAGGGAGGAGTGGAAACTAGCCCATAGGCTGGTTAACAAAACAAGACTTAGATGGGCAGTGAAATCTTTCAAACCATTCAAATCTCCAGGAATCGACGGAATTCTTCCGCTGATGCTTCAATAGGAATTCGAGGAATTAGCTTCCCCCCTGTGCGCATTACTCAGGGCCAGCCTGGCCTTGAAGTATGTGCCAACGGGCTGGAAGAAAGTGAAAGTGGTATTTATACCAAAACCAGGGCGAGAATCATACGCCCGGGCGAAATCCTTTTGACCAATAAGCCTAACATCATTTCTCCTTAAGACCTTGGACAGATATATCAGGGACGATGTTCTGGTAAACGCCCTTTTACATGGAGGCGCTTTATCGCCTTTATTGTGGTCACTCGTGGTCGACGACCTCCTGGGGAACCTGAAGCAGACAGGAGTTCACGCACAAGGATATGCGGACGATATCACCATACTCGTAAGCGGCAAGTTCGGAGGGGCTGTATCAGAAATGATGCAGCGGGCTCTGACAGTCGTCGAGAGATGGTGCACTGAGAAACAGCTGTCGGTTAACCCCGATAAGACATGAAGTTATGGTCTTCACAAGAAGGAGGAATCTCAACGATTTGAAGAGGCTCCTACTGTGGGAAAAAAAACTGCGGATAGGGAAACAAGTCAAGTACTTGGGACTAATGCTAGATACCAAACTTGGCTTCGAACCCCATCTAGAATACATTACCACTAAGGCTACTCGGGCCCTATGGGCCTGTAGAGGCATGGTGGAAAAGACGTAGGGATTAAAACCAGAAATGGTTCACTGGCTCTACACCAAGGTCATAATTCCCACGCTAACATACTCTTTCATGATTTGGCAGCATAAGGCGTCTGGAAAGCACGCTGCAAGGCTTTTATGGAAGCCTGCCTTAGAATATCGGGAGCAATGAATACAACGCCTACCGCAGCCATGGAAGTGCTATCCTGAACCTGCCTCCGCTACACCTTTTGGTGAAATCGGAGGCAATGAAGGCAGCATACAGGCTTGTAAGTGCCGGATATGGCACGATATTTGGAAGATATTTGGGAAAATACGGAACGATTGCGTACTGAGCATGCAATCGGACCGACTCAGGACCGAGCATGACTTTTGTAAACCCTTCGAGGTAGTCATACTCTGAAACTGAGGAGTAACAACGGAGCCATCTGGTACACGGATGGGTCCAAAACAACAAAGATCACTGGGGCAGGGCTAGCCGGAGAAGCACCGGGGGATGACATGAGCATCACCTGAGCTCCTTGGCAACCGTGTTCCAAGCAGAAATCACTGCAATTGACATCTGTGCCGGGGAAATAATGAGGAGGGGCTGGTCAGCCACATTATGACTGACAGTCAGGCAGCGCTGAAAGCTCTGGAGAGTATCAAAGTACGCTCCAGAGCTGTGAAAGCAGTTGGCGGCCTTACCCATTGCGAGGCTCCGGGCGGCAGGTTTTTGCGAGGCCCTTTGTCCTCCGTGAAAAGTATGTGATGCGAAAGTAGGTCTGGTTGTTTGGTTTAGGTATTTGTCATGTTTGACGAGAAATGCTAAAGTTATACAAATAAATAAAATTTGAGTTTTAAAATATTTAACATTGAAAGATTTACAAAATTAACAAACACAGAGATGAAAAATTTTAAAATTGATGTTTGCGGCTTTTCCTAAGACTAAAATCTTTAATTAAAGCACAATAATAATAATAATAATAATAATCGAGAGGCGACGAGGCTTGCTTCTTCGGCCCCACGTGGTGAGAGCACTGAGGCTGAGAGGAAATTCGAATGTCGCCTTGAAAAGATAGACAAGAAGATAGAAACCGCTAGGCAGGATATTTCTCGAATTCAGTGTGTGATGGAATTCATCAAAGAGATGAAACCTTTCACACCAAAAATCCGGCGCATCGCGCGTCTTTTTTGCCGGACCCATCATACACTGAATACAGCGGTGCTTGCTGTTGAGAAGCAGCACTGCATGGATAGAGTTCGCAGTCTTGTGGCTGCAAGAAAGTCCCTGGTAAGGAGTAGGCGAAGGTTGGTCGAGAACAACAAGTTCAAGACAAATCCTTCGAGGCTCTTCCAGCGGGCAAACTCTATCCCAGAGAAATTACCGGCGGTGCAGGATGTCGAAGTTTTCTGGAGGGAAATATACGAGGGATCGAAACCGTTGCGTGAAGACACTCCAGCCCTTGCACAATTTGAGAACTTCGTAAGAAGATCTCAATTAAGACCAGTGGTGTGCAATCCGATAACCCCGGAAGAAATTGGCGAGACTCTTAAGGGAATCAAAAATTTTGCCGCACCAGGCCCGGACGGAATTAATACCTTTTGGTGGAAGAAATTCCGAAGCACGCACAAGCGTCTGGCCAGGGTATTTAATTCCTGGCTTAATGGTGAGCGGCCCATTCCGGAGTGGGTTGTCGAGGGGCGAACCGTTTTACTACCTAAAACGGGTGATTTGTCTCAGCCTCAGAACTACCGGCCAATAACTTGCCTAAATGCCTGCTACAGGATTTTCACCAGACTCCTGTACTACCGAATATTCCACGCCATTAACCCGGTGTATTCGAAAATTTTCGAACAGCGAGGCTGTAAAAGGGGCGTGGACGGCTGCAAGGAAAACCTGCTGATCGATAGGTGCGTCACGCAGGATGCCGTCCAATATAAGCGCAACCTATCTATGGCTTGGATCGATTATCGTAAGGCATTCGACACAACATCTCACGAGCTGATTATTCACTTGCTCGAATGTCTTGCGATACCCGATACACTGGTGAGATGCATCAAACAACTGATGTCACTCTGGAAGACTCGGTTGTCGATAACATCCCGACGGGACCGAGTTCAGACAGAGTGGATATCATTCAGAAGAGGAGTATTCCAGGGAGATTGCTTGAGTCCTCTTCTGTTTTGCATCTTACTGTTGCCGCTGTCCGTAGCCTTGCGCGGTGCAAAGGGTTATAGCTGTGGTACACCCGGTAACCGGAAGCATAAGATCACGCACTTGTCTTACATGGATGATTTAAAAGTGTATGCTTCCGGAAAGCAAGAACTGACGCAGTCATTGCGCATAGTGCAGGAGTACACAGATGCTATTGGCATGGAGTTCGGTTGGGACAAATGTGCTCAGGTTCATCTCAAAAGAGGACGATGCGAGTATTTCGATGAAGATGCTCAACTCATTGACGGAAGCGTTCTGAGACATCTGAACGCCGGAGAGACTTACAAGTACTTGGGTGTGGAGCAGTGCCACATCCAAGCGTCACACCAGGTAAAAAAGTCTCTCTGCGGCAAGTACAAAAATTTACTCCGACGAATCTGGTCGTCAGAGCTTTCGGGGAAGAACAAGATTTTTGCCACAAATATGCTTGCCGTTCCGATCCTGCTCTATTCATTTGGAGCAGTTAAATGGTTAGTGGATGAGTTGAAGCAGATTGATCGGGATACTCGAAAAATGATGCATCTACAGCGCAGTTTGCATCCAAAATCGTCCGTTCCGAGGTTATATCTTCCACGAAACCAGGGAGGCCGAGGACTTTTGAGTTTGGAGTGTTTTCATAACAGGGTAATCTTGGGTATAGCCTGTAAGATCATCCAAAGTTCGGATCCCTTGTTGCTTCTTGTCAGGGATCACGAGAGGCGGGGAGTCGGGGCATTTTTGTTTAGGGCGGCACAAAGAGCAGCAGATGAATTCGGTCTTGACTTTGACGTTGAGCGAGCTCGGCCACATTCTATTACCGAGCTCAATTTGCTCCGTCTTACAGCCCACGTCAGAATCTCTGAGCAAGATATGCTCATGAGAAGGCATATGGATAAGTCAATGCATAGTGTTCTCTTCAAGAACATTGAAAACCTTGGCTTATCCAAAAGGCATACATTTACCTTTCTGAGATCAAGTGGACTGAAGTTTGAGACTGAGGGATTCATTTGCGCTACGCAAGATGGTGTAATTAACACCTCGGTCTATCGCAGCCGCGTGATGGGTATAGAGGTGCCGAATGTGAGCTGTGGGGCTTGCCACAGGGCCCCTGAAACAGCAATGCATATATTGGCGGCATGCCCGGTGTATGCAGCTTCGGCCTATATCCATCGCCACAATGCGGCATTGAGAGTGTTATACTTTCATTTAAGACACCATTATACGATAGACCAGACACCAGTGCTGCCCTATGTCCCGAACGATATTGAGTCCGTTATGGAGAACGAAAGGTGCCGAATCTATTGGAACTTCTCGTTCTCCACCGTCAGGCAGATAACAGCGAACAAGCCTGACGTGGTTCTATTGGATCACTCCTCCAAGCAGATGTTTGTTATTAAATTTCGGCTCCTGCTGAAAATAACATATGCGTCAAGGAGGAGGAAAAGCGGACAAAATATCAAGACCTGCTCTTTGAACTTAGGAGGCTGTACTCAAGTTACTCAGTGAAGCTCGTCGTTTTGCTAATTGGGTGCATGGGAGGCATCAAGGACTCGCTCGTCTCCAATCTGAAAATCATTCCTGCCTGCCGTAAACCGGCAGAGAACCTTGCGGCTGGAATGGAGAAGGCGGTCATCTTGGGTCGTTGCGTCTGCTCAGGGCACATGATTTACGGGATTCATAGCTACTGACCTCATGGTTTTGAAGAGTGGCTATGATGTACGAACAGGACATGACCAGCAAGGAACCTCGTGAAGGTCGGAATCACGGGGAGCTCCTTCTGGTCAATACGCAAAAAAAAAACAAAAAGTGATAATAATAACGAATGATTCGACGAGTATTTCGACGAAGATGCTCAACTCATCGACGGAAGCGTTCTGAGACATCTGAACGTCGGAGAGACTTACAAGTACTTGGGTGTGGAACAAAACCACATTCAAGCGTCACACAAAGTAAAAGAGTTTCTTCGCGGCAAGTACAAAAATCTACTCCGACGGATTTGGTCTTCGGAACTGTCGGGGAAGAACAAGATTTTTACGACAAACTTGCTTGCCGTTCCGATCCTGCTCTACTCGTTTGGAGCAGTTAAATGGTTGGTAGATGAGTTGAAGCAGATTGATCGAGATACACGCAAAGTGATGCATTTACAGCGAAGTCTGCATCCAAAGTCTTCCGTTCCGAAGCTATATCTCCCACGAAATCAGGGAGGCCGACGACTTTTGAGTTTGGAGTGTCTTCATAACCGTATAAAGTTGAGTACAGCCTGCAAAATCATCAGGCGTTCGGACCCCTTCTTGCTCTTTGCCAGGGAGCACGAGAAGCGGGGAAGCGGGGCTTTTTTGTTTAAGGCAGCACAACGAGCAGCAGATGAACTCGGTCTTGACTTTGACGTTGAGCGAGCTCGGCCACATTCTATTACCGAGCTCGAGTTGCTCCGTCTTACAGCCCACGTCAGAATCTCTGAGCAAGATATGCTCATGAGAAGGCATATGGATAAGTCAATGCCTAGTGTTTTCTTCAAGAACATTGAAAACCTTGGCTTATCCAAAAGGCATACATTTGCCTTTCTGACATCAAGTGGACTGAAGTCTGAGACTGAGGGATTCATTTGCGCTACGCAAGATAGTGTAGTTAACACCTTGGTCTATCGCAGCCGCGTGATGGGTATAGAGGTGCCGAATGTGAGCTGTAGGGCTTGTCACAGGGCCCCTGAAACAGCAATGCATATATTGGCGGCATGCCCGGTGTATGCAGCTTCGGCCTATATCCATCGCCACAATGCGGCATTGAGAGTGTTATACTTTCATTTAAGACACCATTATGCGATAGACCAGACACCAGTGCTGCCCTATGTCCCGAACGATGTTGAGTCCGTTGTGGAGAACGAAAGGTGCCGAATCTATTAGAACTTCTCGTTCTCCACCGTCAGGCAGATAACAGCGAACAAGCCTGACGTGGTTCTATTGGACCACTCCTCCAAGCAGATGTTTGTTATTGAATTTTCGGCTCCTGCTGAAAATAACATCTGCGTCAAGGAGGAGGAAAAGCGGAAAAAATATCAAGACCTGCTCTTTGAACTTAGGAGGCTGTACTCAAGTTACTCAGTGAAGCTCGTCGTTTTGGGAATTGGGTGCACGGGACTCGCTCGTCTCCAATCTGAAAATCACTCCTGCCTGCCGTAAACCGGCAGAGAACCTAGCGGCTGGAATGCAGAAAGCGGTCATCTTGGGGTCGTTGCGTCTGCTCAGGGCACATGATTTACGGGATTCATAGTTACTGACCTCATGGTTTTGAGGAGTGGCTATGATGTACGAACAAG
Source organism: Diaperis boleti (assembly GCA_963583935.1). Taxonomy (NCBI): domain Eukaryota; kingdom Metazoa; phylum Arthropoda; class Insecta; order Coleoptera; family Tenebrionidae; genus Diaperis; species Diaperis boleti. Next base: position 29,178,653 of record OY757247.1, on the reverse strand, counting down.
ACCTGACCAGAAAGGAACCTCGTGAAGGTCGGAATCACGGGGAGCTCCTTCTGGTCAATACGCAAAAAAAACGAATGAGCTACGTCATTTTCGATTGAAAGAATAGCAAGGGCTGAAAGCCGATCTTGTGTCATTAAATTCTTCAAATATGTTTTAATAATTTTAAGCCTCGAAAAACTCCTTTCAGCAGACGCAACTGTAACAGGTGTGGTCGCAATAATTCTCAGGACTATTTCGATAGTGGGGTAAACTTCAGTTAATTTCTTTTTCTATTATGTATCTCAGCACCGAGATAATGTCTTCGTTTCCTTCATACACAAGAATGAACATATTCAGTTCTTCGTACAATTCATGTCATCACATGATCTTCCTACTGTCATAGATATTGCTTCAAAAGTTCACTATCACTAATTTCCTTTAATCTCTTTATATTATACATGAAACCAAATATGCTCTCATGATGTTTAAGTGCCTCAGACCTAGGATGCCAGCTTGCGCGCACATTGTCGATAATGACATAAAAATAGTTTATTTTTAAAATCTCTTCCGCATTCAATTCATGAGCTTCATCTTCCCCTTCATAATCAAAATGCCTTTTTTTAGGTCGTCTTCTAACTTCTTTGAACTGTCTGTCAATATCATTTTCCTCGGCTATTTCTCTCGCTGTTACAAGGCATGACTGAAAACCATTTTCCCGATAATTATTATCGATCCAATTTGCGAATGCGTCTAGGTGTTGTATAGCCACATCTAAGTGCATGTTTTCGCTTTACCACATTTTACTTATAATATTTATCTTTGTAAGAATGTCATACCATATGACAAGTAAAACTACAAATTCGTAGGTAGTGTTACAATTTGATTTTGCCGCGCATTCACCACCGCTGATAACCGGCATATACAAAAAACGATAGGTTTTGCAGTACCGGCGAGATTCTTTCTTTTTCGTTCGAGACTTTAACGAGTACACGTTCAACGAAATATTACTCCTGGTAAAAGGGATTGCGTCCAGGAAAAACGCGTTAGCGGTTAAGTATCGTTGAATGTGGGTTATTTCTATAACTAATCGCTTAAGCGGATAAATCGTTAAAGGTTGAATTTTCGGAAAGAGATAGGCAAATTCACCAGCACTTATACTAGGATTATTGTACCACCATCAAGGGATTTTGGCTGTGGAAATTCTTTCCTGAACGCACATAGTTTAGTTCACGTGGAAACTGGTGAAATTTCCCAAGGACCCGCAGGAGTTGCAGATTTACAGACTCGCAGGATACGCCAGAAAGTAAAAGTAAGGTGTCAGGACAGCTCCAAAACTAGCATATTAATCAAGAAGATAAGTAATAGACGATTTTTTTATTGTATTTTTTTGTGTTATCAATTCACCTAGTTTTTGTTATATTAGCGTTCACTTAAATTTTGTAAGTTCAGTAATCTCCTTAATGTAATTTTAACCTAGGTAAAGAGCCATAGTCACTATTTAACTTGTCTTATTTTTAATTATTTTCAACGTTCATTTCGTAATTTATTGTTTAATTCAACTTGCTATTCTATTCAGTCATTATAATTTCTATTTTACCACGTTATTTAATATTGTATAATTGTTGGAAGTATCTGTATTATTTTTATTTGTTCATTATATGATTTTGGGGATTTAGCTGTATTTCTTGTGTCACCATCCACACTTCTCAATTTTGTCAGGGCATTACAGCAATTTAGGTTGTAATAAATTGGGGGCTCGTCAACCGGGATAGTGTAATAATATTGTGAATTTTGGATAGTCCCTACAAAACTTTGAAGTGTGGAGGAATTGTCAAGAATAACTTGCTAATTACTTTATCTTCTAGCTGAGTAGCGTTTTGCCGCGGTGTTGGAGCTGTACCTTAGTAGTAAGACCACCTTGCGGCTTGGGAAGTTATCCAGTGGATTTTCTTTTAACTTGGAGAGTTGTGGAAAGGAAAGAATCCCTTCAAGTTAGGCAGACCATTTTACATCCGGGTAAGTGCTGGTTGAGATTGTTTTGATTGTTGATAGTAGTCAGGTCTGCAAATTGTCGTGTAAAGTATTGTTAGTTGCGTTTTAAAAATTGTAAAGTTTTGTCGGTACGGTGTTATCTCTAGTTAAATTTCGGTTGATTTCGTTTTGAGGAATTTACGATGGAGCTTAATGTTGATTGGTTAACAAAAAACGAAATCGCATATGAGCTAGGCATTCGTGGCACTGTCGTAAAAGGTTCGGAAACTCTGGAGGATATGGCGATGAACTTAAGATTCTGCTTAGGCCTGGAGAAGAACGGTGTTTTGTTTGAATCGCCGATAACTCTCGACGCGGGGGACGAATTGGCGAACTGTCAGCAGGGTCTTGAGGAGGTTCATCAATTGTTCAGGGAAGTCATTAACGACACAGTGATGGCAAAGCTGGCCACCAAGTTGACACATCTTAAGGGTCGTTTAAATCGGGTCGGTGATGTAGAGGATACGCTTGTGCCACTGAAAGGGACGTTAACTGTTGCGTTAAATAAAGCTTTTGAAAATTATGATATCCGAGCAAAGTATTACACAAAAATGGTTCAAACACCGGATCCAGATGCGACTTTGATTACGATGTCGAGTCCTTTTGCTTCGTCCTCATCTAATGCGCCATGTTATCGGTTGGTAAATTCGCCTGATCTCACTTCACTAATTAGCGGGTGGAATATTAAATTCAATGGTGACCGTAGCGATGAATTAGCGGTCTGTAAATTTGTCCAGGAGGTAGAAGAGCGGCGACTTATGCAAGACATTTCCGAGCCGGATTTGCTAAGAAACGCAAAGATGTTGTTCGAGGGGGATGCGCTTGTATGGTATAGGATGGTCGAAAGTAGGGTTGCTAGTTGGGGGGATTTGTGCACGAGGTTGCGACAGGAATTTTTGCCGATCGATTATGAAAGGACAGCTCGTGAGAGATTAATGAGTTATCGTCAGTCGGAAGGTGAAACGATCGGAATGTTCTTGGCACGTTTTGAACAACTCGAGACATATTTACCGTGCAAGATATCCCTTCAGGATAGGCTATCCTGCGTACGACGTAACATATTGCCTTATTATCAGGACCGATTGTGGGACAAACGCATCGATACTCTGGAACAGCTGGCAGAGTACTGCCAAGAGCTTGAGCGGCATAAGTTGAATATGGTCAAACACGCGGAAGCGAATCGGGTTAAAACCATGTCGAGATCAGTTCCACCAACTTCACCTGTGGTGCCTTTCAAAGATATAGATAAGAACCGACGGTTGAAATCGAAATGTTTCCGATGTGGGAAGCCTGGCCACATATCTCGTGACTGTACAGCAGTCAGAGAGATTCATTGTTTCACTTGTAAACGACCAGGTTATACGCGTACTACGTGCCCAGATTGTTTGAGATCGGGAAACGCCGGTCGAAGGCAGCAGTAAAGGGTCGCGAGCTGTCTTCGGAGGAACAAGCGACGAAAGCAACGTTGGATTATATTTTCTCAATGGGCAATAAGAACGAGTGTCCACGGTTAACGGTAAATATTTATGGTAGCGACTTTATTGCTTTATTAGACTCGGGGGCCAGTAATGTAATTATGGGGTTGTCAGGTTGGCGTAGGTTAGAGGCCATGGGGTTGAAGATGCACAAATCCACGGTGGATAGTTGTGCTTTAGCATCGGATAGCGAGATCATTTGTGTTGGGGCAGTCAATGTGCCGATTCGGTTAAAGCACAAGATGGTTGTTTTTGAGGTGCTTGTGGTACCGGCTGTGCGACACGAGTTGGTCTTAGGTATAAATTTTTGGATGGAGATGGGCATTGTGCCGAATTTTAGACAACTCTCATGGGACTTTGCGGATGCGGCCGAGGTAAAGAACGATCCTACGTTAACGTTGAACAACATCGAAACGAAAACCGATCTGACTCCGGTGCAGGTAGCGAGACTAGATGCGTGTGTGAAGTCTTATTTTGAAAAGATTTCGGATGTACCGTTGGGATGCACGGATTTGATTAAGCACAAGATCGAACTTCACGACGATGCTACTCCAGTGCGCTCTAGGTGTTATCGTGTCAGTCCGTTCATTCAGAAGCTCGTAGATAAGGAGATAGAGGAGATGTTGGCGCTGGGAGTTATCGAAAGAGCTGATTCGGAATGGAATTCGCCTTACCTGATGGTTCCCAAGAAGGATGGAACTTATCGTTTCGTAATCGATTATCGTGGGGTGAATGCTCGGTCAAAGAGGAAGACGTATCCGTTGCCTAATATCTCTCACATACTGGAAAGTTTGGGAAACGCGCAGTATCTCAGTAGTTTGGACATCCGAAGCGCGTACTGGGAGATACCAATGGACGAGGCGAGTAAGCCCATGACCGCATTCTCGGTTCCGGGAAGGGGGCAGTTCCAATTTCGGAGGATGCCATTCGGTTTACATTCGGCGCCGGGCACTTTTCAAACTTTGGTAGATCGTTTATTTACACCTGACTTAGAGCCCTACGTTTTCTCTTACCTTGATGACATAATCGTGTGCACCCCGGATTTTGTAACGCATGTGAAGGTGCTGGAAATCGTCTTCCAGAAACTGTTACAGGCCGGTCTGACTCTCCAAGAAAGTAAATGCGAATTTTGTAAAACCGAGCTGCGTTATTTGGGATATTTGGTGAACCGTCAAGGGTTAAATGTAGATCCGCGGAAGGTCAGTGCCATCGTTGATATGCCTCAGCCGAAGAATGTCCGAGAAGTTCGGCGAATAATTGGCATGCTGAGTTGGTACCGACGTTTTATACCGAATTTTTCCACCCTGGTGTCACCACTAACTAACTTAACGCGGAAACGCAACCGATTTGTGTGGTCAGAAGAGTGTGCTAGAGCTTTCGTGGAAGTTAAGAACGTCCTGATAAGGGCACCAATACTTTCTTGTCCGGATTTTAGTAAACCTTTTACGGTACAGTGCGATGCTAGCGACGTGGGCATAGGTGCGGTATTAACTCAAGAGATCGATGGTGAGGAGAGAGTTATTAGTTATCTCTCGCGCGCACTACTGTCAGCGGAAAGACGATATAGCACGACGGAAAAGGAATGTCTGAGCGTAATTTTTGCGATTGAACGACTCCGGTGCTACCTAGAAGGATCCCACTTTACGGTCGTGACGGATCACTATTCGTTACTGTGGTTAAATAATTTAAAAGATCCGTTGGGTCGTCTAGGGCGCTGGGTCATGAGGTTGCAGAATTACGACTTTACCATCGTTCATCGGAAGGGCAAGGACAACGTCGTGCCGGATTGTCTTTCACGGGCAGTAGAACCATCAGCGCAGGTAAATCTCTTGGGGGACGCGGACGATACCGAGCGACCGTCGAAGGACCGATGGTACGTGGAAATGATCCGGAAGGTATTGGCCAACCCACTATGTTATCCAAATTTTAGAACGCGCGGGGGCAAACTTTTTAAGAAGGTAAAAGCGGACGAAGGTGTTGAAGACCATGGTTGGAGACTGGTTGTTCCGAAGGAAAAACGGTTGGAGTTACTAAGTCGCTATCATGATGACGCGACGACAGGAGGTCATCTCGGGGTTTACAAAACGTACAACAAAATCCAACAGAATCATACTTGGCCGCGGATGAAAGCGGATGTGTGTCGTTATGTAAGGAAGTGTTCTGTTTGTACTAGCGTGAAACCGGAGCCGAGATATCCCGCCGGAACGATGGGAGCCCGACCGATTATAACCAAGCCGTGGCAGATGATCAGTGCTGATCTTTTTGGACCACTTCCTCGGAGTAGTAATGGACAAGAGTACGTGCTCGTCATTACTGACTACTTTAGTAAATTCCCGTTTTTCATACCTTTGCGATCACCGACGGCGCGCAAAGTAATCGACGAAATAGAACAAAGAGTGTTCCTGATGTTTGGGGTGCCGGAGTTTATTATTGTGGATAACGGAGTACAGTTCGGTAGGAGTCGCGAGTTTCAAGAGTTTTTGCGAAACTACGGCGTGGAACCTTATTATAATTCGTTGTATACTCCCCAGAATAACCCCACGGAGCGTGTAAATCGTACGATGAAGTCTCTGATAATCTCGTACATTGATCAGGACCAGCGTAAATGGGATGAAAATTTGAGTCGTGTTGCTTGTGCGTTGAGGACGGCCAAACATGAGGCCACGAGGCAGACGCCCTATTTCGTAAATTTCGGCTGTGAAATGATATGTGACGGACAAGAGCATAGAGTCGCACGAGAACGAGAACACCTAGACGACACGCAAGGAGAGGACGATGAAGACGAACGTATGGAGGAACGGATACGAAAAAGGGAGACGAAGTTGGAAAAAATCAGAGAGGTCGTCACGGTTTTGTTGCGTAGGGCTTATGAACGCGCGAAACGTCAATATGACGCAAAACGTCGGGACGTTAGCTACCAGGTGGATGACTTAGTGTGGAGAAGAACTTATCCAACTACCGATAGCACTAAGCATTTCAGCGCCAAGTTAGCTAAACGATTTGCTGGACCTTACCGTATAAAACAGCGAATCGGAAAGAACGTGTACTTGTTGGCCGATGAAAATGGTAGAGAATTGGGTAGATGGCACGTAAAAGATCTGAAGGCTGATCACACTCTCGCTACCGATAACACTAGTTCCGGTAACGAGTCAGATCGCGAAAACTGCGATGAAACCGATGATTATCACTCGGACTAGTTTTTCCTTGTAGTATTTTTGGGCTCAAACAACCTGACCCCTGGCGTAGGCCAAAACCACATAAATGAGTGGAAGCGCTCATGGTTGTAGGGTGACTGTTTTCAGTTACACCCGATTGACATCAAGTCAATTTCATTTGATTTCGGTTGGTCTTTTGTTTTAATTAGTTGAGGTTTGGGCTCAAGCAACCTGACTCCTGGCGTATGCCTAAACCTCTTAAATGAGTGAAATTACTCATGGTTGCAGGGTGATACACCCGATTGACAACAAGTCAATTCTGCATAGGATTTTTTTTACGGGGGCTGTGGAGGTGACCTCGTTGCGTTAGAAAGTCGTAGCGCCATAGCTCCCGGATAGGGGGTGATGCTGCTGTTGTTGAAAATGTTGTAGATCTCTATACTTTTGGTATAATATCTTTCCAATTTTCAAAAAATTTTCTTTGTGATTGTATTCATTGCCTTTATGTTTTGCACTTAATACCACCATCTATTTTCTTCGGAAAATTTTTCCTTGTGATTGTATTTATTGCCTTTATGTTTTCTTCCATTTTTGCGAGAACTCTATCATGTTCTCTATAAGTTTTTGGTCTATTGTTGAAGTTTGTTATATCCATCAGCTTCGGATTATTTCCGGGTAAGTTCCGGATGGTTCCGGGTTGTTTCCGGGTTAGTTTCGGATTGTTTCCGGGTTAGTTTTCCGAGTTGTTCCGGGTAAGTTCCGGGTTGTTTCCGGGTAGGTTCCGGGTTGTTGGGAGAGGACCACATAATATTGCGAATTCTCAGAGGCAAATCTTTGAATACCGATTTAGATCTTTAATTGTTCTGAAGTTGTGGGATGTTGTCAGGACTTCGTCGGTTTTCTCTTTTTCACGGTTCTAGGGTACGGGTCTCGCCGTCTGTTTTATAGGGTTTCTAGAGCCGGGGGTTCAGAAACAAATCGCATAGATGCGGATTAAATGGACGGGGGATGTAACAGATTATTTGTTAGTTTGGAACGGTTATGCCGGATTGTTGTACCAGGAACTGGGTAATGGGGCTGACCGTTGGGTCATGGAGACATGCCACACGGACAATACAATGTTTCGGATTCTCAGAGGAGAATCTTATATTACCGGCTGTGACTTTGAAACTGATGGAGTTGGCTCTTGAGTAGAGGATGGTTTCATCAGTAAATTTTGTTTTGTTTTGATTATGGATTTGAGGGACGTTTACCGAAACGGTAGGGAGCCCGCAAACCCGTCCATTTGTGGGGCGGTCGGTTGTGCCTGAAGTGGGGGCCGGAGGAGATCGGGGTATGGAAGGATGTACGTATGGGAGGAGAAAATGATTGAGTGAAAGGAGACAAGAAGAGGCTTGGGCTACGGTTCGGTGAGTACGTCGAGGGGTGCTCACCCCAGTCTCTTCAGAATGTTTGGACATGGATTTGCCGGTCGGTCTGCGGTCGTACACCTCGCACAGTCGAGATATTTTTTTTTTGAGGTAGTTGGTCATTGCTGGGAGGGTCCGCGAAGGTGACTTCGAAGGAGTTTTCGGACCTGGATGGCGTGTCCTCGGCTGTGCCGTCGGGCCGACAACATAAGGGGGGAGGACGTTTCTGCACCGGCGCGAAATTGTCATCATACGCGAAGCAGAGCGTTCTCGTGGTGTTGGTTACGCTGGTGCGGTCGTGGTCGCTCCGGAAGGGAATGGAACTACCGGAGAGGTGATCGTCGTGGTCACGATCGCAATGTTTCAGTGGGTACTACTATAATGCCAATAAATTTAGTGAGGAGCCACTATAGAGCCCATTACTTCTCTTGATTTCATTGGTCATAATTTTATTTTGGGTTTTGTTATTGTTTAGAGTCTTGTAAATTTTTGAGATTTGGGAGAATTCTATTCGTCCCGTGGCAGTACTATAACTTGCTAGGTCTGTTTAAGACCTGGAGCTTCACTCCACACACGCCTGCTTGATATGCTAGTTGTCATCACTGAGTCTAGTTAAAAATAAAAATTCGTTGCACGAATTTTTATTTTTCCCTTTTGGGAGGGTCGAGTGTTACAATTTGATTTTGCCGCGCATTCACCACCGCTGGAACGCATCTACGTAGAGATAACCGGCATATACAAAAAACGATAGGTTTTGCAGTACCGGCGAGATTCTTTCTTTTTCGTTCGAGACTTTAACGAGTACACGTTCAACGAAATATTACTCCTGGTAAAAGGGATTGCGTCCAGGAAAAACGCGTTAGCGGTTAAGTATCGTTGAATGTGGGTTATTTCTATAACTAATCGCTTAAGCGGATAAATCGTTAAAGGTTGAATTTTCGGAAAGAGATAGGCAAATTCACCAGCACTTATACTAGGATTATTGTACCACCATCAAGGGATTTTGGCTGTGGAAATTCTTTCCTGAACGCACATAGTTTAGTTCACGTGGAAACTGGTGAAATTTCCCAAGGACCCGCAGGAGTTGCAGATTTACAGACTCGCAGGATACGCCAGAAAGTAAAAGTAAGGTGTCAGGACAGCTCCAAAACTAGCATATTAATCAAGAAGATAAGTAATAGACGATTTTTTTATTGCATTTTTTTGTGTTATCAATTCACCTAGTTTTTGTTATATTAGCGTTCACTTAAATTTTGTAAGTTCAGTAATCTCCTTAATGTAATTTTAACCTAGGTAAAGAGCCATAGTCACTATTTAACTTGTCTTATTTTTAATTATTTTCAACGTTCATTTCGTAATTTATTGTTTAATTCAACTTGCTATTCTATTCAGTCATTATAATTTCTATTTTACCACGTTATTTAATATTGTATAATTGTTGGAAGTATCTGTATTATTTTTATTTGTTCATTATATGATTTTGGGGATTTAGCTGTATTTCTTGTGTCACCATCCACACTTCTCAATTTTGTCAGGGCATTACAGCAATTTAGGTTGTAATAGTAGTTATTTCCTTTTGTATAGAATGGCATTCACTGACCAACTGACAATCTGTTGTATTTTCTGCTAAATCCTTTAAAGCATCACATATATCGCTTAGTTGGTATTTAACGGCCTTCACCGATGACCGATGCTACCCTGCACTCCCATCTAGTTTCAGAAAGTGGTTTTAGCGATAACGATTTTACATGAGCATTTAAAATAGCCCACCTCTGACTTGAGCCGGCAAACAGAGTGTACAACCTTTGTAGCAAACCAAAAAAAGATTTTGCTTCGACACAAGACACAAGACGATTCCTAGGATGAGATTCTAGCTATGACTCCCACAAGGTAAAAAATAAGCAAGTGGATTAATTTCAAGAATACGTTTTTGGACACCACTTTTTTCACCACGCACATTGGCACCATTATCATATCCTTGGCCTCTGCAGTTTTGCAATGATATACCTAACTGTTCTAAATCTGTGATTATATAATTAGTCAAACTCTAAGCTGTGGTTATTTCGACGGCTAAGAAACCAATAAAATGTTCTTCAATTTCAGCTGTATTTGTATTAAAAAATCTTATAATAATTGAAAGTTGCTCAACACGAAAAACGTCGCGAGTACAATCAAGAATAATCGAGTAATATTTATTATTTATTAGTATTTCAACAATTTGAGTCTTCACGTGACTTGCCATTAATTGTATGAGGTAATTTTGAATATTTTTTCCGATATAGTGGTCATTAATCGTCTTATCCTTTAGTTGTTTTAGGTGAAGTCTCAGCACGGGATCAAATCGGGCTATTACCTTTACTAAATCTATAAAGTTGCCGCTTGTCTCACTCGAATCTGATTCAGATGTTACTTCTCTCTATGACCCCTGAAGGCCAAATTGTGAGATGTTAAAAAATTTACAATTGCGAGCAATCGTTCTAAGATATCTCTCCAACGTTGCCTTTCTTGTTCAATTTGTGACTGGGCCAAGGAGTCAATAGTGGAACAGTTTTTTAAACCATTCTCTAAATTAATCCATTTCAACATACAATCTTTGTGATGTCGACTAGATTCGTGAGACTTAAGGTAATCACCCAAGTGTTTCCAATCACACACTCCTTTACTTGATCCATTATTTATATTTTCTAGCCCGAATGTTCAACAGGGAAATCATCCAGCGCCTGTCAAGCTTTTCACCGTTAACTAATATCTTATTATAATGATATTCGCTGAATCGCCGTCCATTATCATTTACTGGAAATAAATCAACTTTAACCCGGATTGGACCTTTTAATACAATCTGAGTTCGATTTACATCAGTAATTGTTATGGGCCACAAACCGAGGTCATTTTGAGGATTCAGATTTTCCATTCCAGCAGTTATGGATGTAGACATAAACGGCTGCACAGGTGACCTAAGAGACAATGATGTAGTTAATTCATCATCATTCTCGCTGTTTTTACTTACGGCGGCGGCACCCATGATGATGTGGAAGGAATGTTTTCAGCTGGATCAGGATTAGAGTCAGTTTCAGTCAATAAATGTTTTGTAGAGGTTTCTTGATCATCTCCTTTTATATATTTATGTTACGATCCACGTAGATTTTCTTTTACCTGGTTTCTTTTGATAGCTCGTTTCCTTTTTGAACTACCTGATTCAAATTTTCTACCGGCATCACGATCACGCGAACTCATTTCGTAAATCTTGTTTTGTTTCGCACAGTCAGAAATAATTTTTAAGTATCACATAGTTTTTTTACACTTTTTCAGCTTACTCAATACTTCAAGTGTTGACTATAATTTACACTTTTCCAGCTCACTCAATACTTTAAATACTATCGAGCGATCAAGTTAATTTGTAATCGAGTCATCCATGAATTCGAATCCGTGTGTCTTTTTGATATGCTTAATTGTGGCATCTAAAGTTACGTCACTCAAGAAGTTTAAAAAATAATTTAGAGGTTTCAAAAAATTTAGGAAATAAATTTTTAAACAGATGCGAAAAAAGTGTAGCCTCCACAACCTATTTTTTTATTGTTAATTTCAATTTTTCGCCAGATCTGCGGTGTGACTTGAACCACTGCCATCAAAAGTCATTAACCTCAAATTTCAGTATCTTGCGTTGTTGATCCCTGTTGTGTTATTTTTGTCTAGTGAAACAGTCTCCCTACTCTATAAAATCAATTGTTTTAAGAACTTCATTTGTTCACTGCTTAAAAATGGCATTTTCATTAGAACACAAAGCGTTTATGGTTGAGTCGTATTTTCGAAATGGACAAGGATAAGATGCATGGACAGAATTTCGTGAGCAGTCTCCCAATGATATCGTCGATTATGCTAATTTCTCCAATACATTAAATCGTTGTGTTACCCAGTTTCGACAAACATCCACTTTAGAAAGAAAACTAGGAAGTGATCGAGCAAAGGATAAAAGAACGCCAGAAAACGTTGAGATTGTCCAGCACGTAATGGAAAAAGCCCCTAGAACATCCATTTGGCAATTGGCACAGCAAGTGGACTTATCATAGTCATAGGCACATGTCAAGCAATACTTAAAAAAGATTCACTTTTGTCTTCGTATGGATTAACATGTGTACAAGAACTGCATCAAGATGATTTTTCATTAAGGGCTGCATATTGTCAATGGTTATTGAACACGTTTGACGATGATTTGTTGGAGAAAACGTTCTTTTCAGATGAAGCATGGTTTCATCTAAGTGGATACATTAATGCACAAAATATGAGAATTTGGAGCAGTGAAAAACCACATGTTTATGTGAGGCCCCAGTACATCCGCAAAAAATTGGTGTTTCGGAAGTAATTTGCCGATGACGTATAATAGGACCAGTATTTTTTGAAGGTAAATCATTCATTATTCGTTATTTAAACCTAAACATTTTTAATCCTCCAGGTAACCTAACTGCACTCGCGTAACAAGTGATTTTGGAAACTTTTATTAACGAACTTCATGAAGACGAATTGGCACTTGGCTATTTTCAACACCTGCGGACTTTTTTGTGGCCTTATTTAAAAAATTCCATTTACCGAACACCTCTTCATAATTTACTCAAGGTTAAGTTATTCAATGTGTTAGAAGAAGGCCTCATTTGTGCTTAGACCAAAATGGAGAACATTTTCAGCATTTATTATAACAGTTGAATGAAATAAATGTATTTTCCTTAAAATGTTTCGTCTTGTTGGCAATAAAATCCTGTTTGAAAATTTCCACCATTTTATCTTTCAATTGACACATTATTTGAAATTTATAAGTGCAGTTTAAGTGCACGACATACGTTTTCGGATTCATGGATAACTCGATTACAAATTATCTTGATCGCTCGATATAAGAATGTAATATTCAATTCCTCGATTTTCCGAGCGATAGAGGAGCAGAATATTATGCCCCGACTCCCGAGCTGACCCCGAGTGCTATGCGATTAAAAAACCGATCTTCAAGTGTTTCGGGGCGCGATATTCAAGTACATATTATTATGTATACATAATGAATTTTTCAATTATGTTTTGAATGAATGAAATAGTTAACGAAAAAGCTGACCTCCTAGCCAAAGTGGGAGCGAAAACCACCTTTGATAGGCCCAGAGCCCACTTGTGGCATTGCACATGAGACCGCAAAAAGGGTGATTCAGGGCTATATCAACAGAGAACACCACATCCATTAAAATGACGTTTCTGGACAGAGGCAATCGCGGATGTTCATGGAAGGCCCGTCGAAAAAGCGGTCAGAAGAAGTCCTGCGATTGAGCAGGAGACAACTGAGAAAGGTAGTTGGACTCTTCACGGGACACTGCTGTCTCATGAAACATCTCACCACAGCCGGGGTGAAGCAAGATCCTGATTGTAGGATGTGCAGGGAGGAGGAAGAAACTCCACTACACATACTATGCGAGTGTCCAGCGCTTAAGGCGGGGAGGCTTCGACACTTCGGGTTGACGTATGTTGAACCGAATGACATAAACCATATGCCCATAGAATCTGTGCTGAAGTTCATCAACAGCACAGGCCTTATGGAGTAAGCTTGCTAAGTTGGGCACAATAAGCTGAAGCTTTAGTGCAGCGTTGTCTGAACCGCGCCCTTTAAGGGGCATTTCGCAGGGACGAGCAACTACTGGGTGAGAGTGATCAAAAAGTTCGAAGTGTGACACAAGTAGTAGGACGTAAACAAAAATCCACGCGAGACACAGAAAAAGTACATTCAGTGACACAATGCTTTCTGTTTGGAAATCCATAAACCTCTACCTGCCTAACGGCCCAAATGTTAGCACAATACAAATTCAATATTCTAAATTCAACCACCACCCGAGACGACATTCGAGATTATAAAAGTTTTATTGACCGGAGTTCATAAAATTACGATAAGTCTGATCGCCCTTCTAATGTATTGAACTGGTTGAATAATTATTTGATTAATAAACTCAAACTGAATATTAGTAAAACCAAGGCCATGATTATCACAAACAAGCCATTTGACACACAGGGAATTAGTATAAAAATTAACCAAAATAACATTGAAGTTGTAAATGAAGTTAGATACCTTGGGTTTATGATTGACGATTCTCAAATTGGTTATGAATAAAATATCCAACAAATTGTATTTCTTCTCAAGAGTATCTAGTCATAAATTTCGAAACGTGTTTAACATTATACAACTGTCTTATATTGCCGCACTTTGATTTTTGTGCCCCGGTTCTCTATCCGATGAGTAAATCAAATCTTTATGCACTACAGAGACTACAGAACAGAGGCATGAGGATTATTTTAAGATGTAATAGGTATACGCCTATAAAAATGATGTTAAATAATCTAAACTGGATGACTGTAGAGGATGGGACTAGGACAGGCTTTTGTATATGACAATGACCTTCATTTATAAGATAGTCAATAAAATGGTGCCCAGTTATTTTGATGATTATATAAAATATAATAGAAATGTTCATCGATACTCTACAAAAAGTAAAAATGACCTATACATTAAAAAAGTTAATTTGGCAGGTACGATGAAATCTATTTTTTACAAGGGATTTGTTGAATTTAATAAGTTGCCGGTTGAGATCAAAAATAGTACTAATTTAAAACATTTTAAGAGAAAAATGAAAAAACAGTTTAAGAGAAAAACTCTAAAATAAATAAGGTGCATTTTTTCTTTTTATACATAACTATTTGGATATTTGAAAGCAATCTGAAAAATTGTTAGTGAATTGGTAGTAATAATTACAAATATTAGGGCTTTAGACATTTATTTACGGAAGGTACATAATAATAAAAAAATCTTAAAGTTGGTTTTTCACATATTGCGTAGACACTTCTTACACTTCTTTCTCTTTTTTCATTTTAAAATTGATGTCTAATTGACACTGTTTCGAACGCTGTTTCCCGTTTCGCCTGCGGACTATGTTATCACCCCGCCGCATGAGGATAAGACTTCCTCTTGAAGTTCTTTTAGAACTTCGCAAAAAAACAAATATTTGGATGTCAAGAACCAAAATAATCATTAAATTTTGCGTAAAAAAACTCGTAGGCATTTGAACTATCCTGTTTACCTGAATGAGAGGATGTAGATAAGGAAGGTTTTATCTAATTTACATAAACATTTGGGACAAGTGATGGGAAAACCCAGATGAATATTTGGAGGGTGCAGATTGCAAATATTTATTACTTCTTACCCCCCTGGGGGCTGCTTGGACACATATATCGCCAGACGAATTCTAGGGGTTGATATATAAACCAAACCACATCGAATAATGCAATTGTTTGCTTTTTACCTCTCAATGACGTAATCCCTACTATTACTGCTGCGATCGACGATCCAATAAACGGTTTAAATAATTGTCAGCGATTACAGTACTTAAAATCGTGTTTACATGCACTAAAATCAATAGATGCTCTTGAAATCGCCGAAGCAAATTATCGTACCGCATGGCAGATACTTGAAAAACAGTTTAAAAATACGCGATTAATTGTACAGGACCACGTCCTCGCTATTCTAAAGCATCCCGCTATGTCTAGGCAGTCACATACTGCACTACAGGACTTTTTGAATATACTTAAGGTCAATATAGCGCGCTAAACAAGCTGAACATCCCAATTCATACGTACCATGCTTTATTAGTACCGATAGTAGTAGAGAAATTAGACTATAACACGATTAAAGAATGGCAAATCACCTTAAATACAGAAGTTATAGAATTCGAATCTTTAAAACGCTTTTTAGAAAAACGATGTCAATTATTAAAATAATTAAACGCGATCGGTAACAACAGCACTCCTTCAAAACCATATGTCACAGATCCCAAATATAAGCGGGTACTTTCCCACACAGCGGCAATAAAAGTAAACTGCGTCTTATGCAAGGGTGATTGCCCCAAAATTAGTACTTGTGCAGAATTTTTAAAATTAACGGTGGGCCAAAGATCACAAAAGGTACGACAATTAAAACTTTGCCTTAATTGTCTCCGGATTGGGCACCACGTTTCCAGATGTTTGATTCGCACCAATTACCGAACGTGCAACAAACAGCATCACACGTTGCTTCACGATCAAGAACCTCAAACCAATGAATCTGAATCGCCAATCATAAATCCCGAGGTTTCCCTAATTTCTAATAGAAAGACCCAAGACAAAATCGCGCTTCTACCAACCGCTCTAGTTTATATCGGCGACGCCAACAATAAGTGGCAGAATTGTAGGGTCTTGTTCGATTCGGGGTCCATGTCCAATTACATTTCGGCATCGATGTGCCGAAAATTTTGAAACGATTTAATACCGATATTTCGGTATGCGGTATCGGTCAAATTAAAACGAAAATCAAATACGCGACACAATCCTATTTTAAATCAAAATACGATGACTTCTCTGGTCACATAAAATGTTTGTCATCGACCAAATAACCGAAAATTTACCTGTTAGAACTATTAGCAAATTGGGTCTAGAAATACCAAGTTCAATAAAATTAACGGACCCGAATTTTACGACGTCATCGTCGGTGGACCTTCTTATCGGCTCAAATTTATTTTGGAAATTACTCCGTTCGGGTAAAATCGTAAAAGGGCCAACTGTCCTTCAAGAAACACATTTAGGATGGGTCGTCGCGGGTACTTTATTGGACGGTTCCGACCCGCCTATTTCAATGCATACAACCATCTTTAGAGCGCCGATTAGCGGATCAACCCAATCTTAAAAAGGATTATATAAAATTCATGCGCGAATATGAGCATTTGGGCCACATGCAGGAAGGCACACAAAATGAATTAGACGATTCAAATGCATTTTACCTACCGCATCACGCCGTGTTAAAAGAATCGGTTTCAAGAAAATTACGCGTAGTTTTTAATGCATCTGCGAGAAGCACAAATAGGTTGAGCTTAAATGACAATCTGATGGCTGGTCCGACAATCCAGCAAGATTTGTTTGCAATTTTAACGCGATTTAGAACGTTTCGATACGTAATTAGTGGCGATATCGCAAAAATGTATCGCATGATTCTCTTGCACCCCGATCATAGTAAGTACCATCGGATATTTTGGCGTGAAGACAAATTACAACCGCTAAAGATATTTTGCCTTAAAACCCTAACATACGGTACCAAACCGGCATCCTATATCGCAACGCGATATATTCGACGCGATTTCTATGTCGACGATTTATTAACCGGTCACGACGATCTAGAAAAACTATCAGAAATAAAAAATCAAATTATTGCAATTTTAAAACAAGGCGGATTTGAACTCCGTAAATGGGCATCTAATGAGTTGTCTTTGATCCAAACACATGACGACAATAATTGTAAACATGACGTGCGATTAGACAAAAATGAATTCACAAAAACCCTTGGACTTCTGTGGAATCCCGCTTCAGATTCGTTAAAATACCAGGTCAAACCCTTAATCAATGCAACCAAAATCACAAAACGAAACATTTTGTCAGCCACAGCGCAGATTTTTGATCCATTAGGACTCTTAGGTCCCATCATAATAACGCCAAAAATAATTATGCAGAAACTATGGCAGCTCAAACTGTCATGGGATGAACCCGTACCTGAAGACATGTGTTACACATGGAATCATTTTTTACGCGAGCTTTCATCGAGTTTCAAGAAAAGTTCTGATAGATAAACCCAGTTTTATTGAGTTGCACGGGTTTAGTGACGCTTCTCAAACCGCATACGGTGCGGCCGTGTATCTTCGATCACTAAATTCTAATAACGAAATTTGCGTTCGGTTATTATCACGTGTATCTCGTCTCCGTGTGATAACTATCCCAAGGTTAGAGTTGTGTGCCTCGGCACTTTTGGCGCACTTGGTAGAGTCCGTGGAAAAAACATTAAACCTCAACATCGCAAAAAAATTCTTTTGGACGGATTCATAATTCAAGCGCTGTCTAACGAAAACGATTGGTACCATGTTAAGGGAGAAGATCCAAAATCAAGGACATTTCAACTTGGTGGGGTGGCCCAGCATGGCTAGCCAGACCCCAAGATACGTGGCTTACTGATAAATTTACTATTGACAAGGAGTTACCTGAAAGGCGCACCGTTTCCATGACATCCGCTGCGCCGGATAACTCAAATTTAAACCAAATGTTGACAAAATTCTCGTCCTTTGCCAAAACCCAGCGCGTCGTAGCGTGGCTTCTACGGTTTTGCAAAAATAGTTCAAAATCCCAACGATAAAGTTTCCAACAAGTATTTAAGCGCAACGGAACTCCAAGAAGCTACAATAAAGATTGCCCAGCTTGTTCAAAAAAACGAGTTCGCCAGTGAAATTGCGTCATTAGGCAGTAATAAGCTACTTCACAAATGTTCTAACCTACTGTCCTTAAATCCGTTTTTTGATCCTGTCGACAAGGTCATTAGTATCGGGGGTCGATTAAAAAACGCGGCGATACGATATGAAAGTATGCACCCCATTTTATTGCCAAAAAGCCACCACATTACTCGATTATTAATTAGGCAGGAGCATCACAGTCAATTACACGCCGGAGTACAAGGGTACCTCTACGCCAAAGATTTTGGATCATTTCTGGCAAAACCGCGGTTCGGCAGGAAATACACAATTGTATAAAATGTTATAAGTCAAATCCCAAACGCACAAACACATTTATGGGTGACTTGCCTACATTTAGGGTAAAAAAGTCGACTTTGCCGGGCCGCTGCTAATTAAGGAGTCTCACGGTCGCGGTAAGCGAAATGTTAAGGCTTACGTCGCTGTCTTCGTCTGCTTCGCTACGAAAGCTGTGCATCTCGAGCTTATAGGTGACTTGACGACGGCGTCTTTTTTGAATGCGTTAAAACGTTTGGTTTCGAGACGGGGGCACGTGTCCCACATCTACTCAGACAATGCCACCAATTTCCGCGGTGCACAACGCGAGCTTGGCGAAATGCGCCAGTTTTTAAAATCAATCACCTTCAGTGACGTAATTGAAGATCTCGCAAGCAAAGGCATAACGTGTAGCACCTGGTTCGCCCCACCTAGGCGGACTTTGGGAAATTAATGTAAAGGCCGTTAAATTTCATTTAAAGCGCATCCTTGGGATGTCATTTCTGACGTATGAGGAAATGTACACGCTCCTTACACGCATCGAAGCGATCCTAAATTCCCGACTAATTACCCCGCTTACTTCCGATCCCAATGACTTAGAAGCTCTAACTCCTGGACGCTTCCTGATCGGACAACCAATGACCACCATCGCCGAAGTGGAACAAATCGATAACAAAGGACGCTTCGAGCTCCAATGCTTCTCCAAGATTAGGGCCGTTCATTTTAAGTCTGGAATCCGAACGAGATCTGGTGGCATCACTTGATGACCCAAGAAAACAGGATCTCGCTCAGCGCGGGGAGAAGACTCAAGAAGCGGATTAAAGGAGAAGGAATGTACCAAATTGACCACAAAATATCCACCGTGTTTCTAAGTGTACACTGCTGAGGGATCCAAGACTCAATGAAGAAGTGGCTGCTTTAGTCAGTTGGAGCTAGCTTTGCAGCCCTGGGTAAACTTCTGAGAATTTTATTGAAGAAGAAGAAGAAGGGGGGGGGGGGGTAGAATCAAAGCCGGTTCAAAAGCCTGCACCTAGGAGAACTTATGCATCCACTTCACGCTCAAATACGGGAAATGTCAGAGGTCCACCCCGGACGCAGAACAGGAACTGGAAACTGGAACAACTGAAAGAATTAACCACGGACTTGGAGGTTTTGCGCTGGTTATAAGTTAGCGTTTTCACGCAAAAACCAGTTCGGTCTCAATCTCCAATGGAAATGAAATGGACTTCTGCAGAATCAAGAGCTCTCTCTATTTCCATTTCGTATTTAGTCGAGTTAGGCACTGTAAGAGGGTGTTCGCCTGTTGCAAATATTTTTGGTGCCAAAACCAGATGGTAATAAACTTAAAGCCGTTACACAAATTTATTGAATGTACTGATTTTAAATTAGAAGATCATAAGAAGTTTTCAAAAATGCTTACCCAAGATTGTTACTTGGTAAAAATAGATCTTCTAGTTTCTGTTAAAAGATCCTTTCGGAAATATCTTCGTTTTTACTTTTAAGAAAAAGTTATATGAATACACCTGCCTTCTTTTTGGCTTATGTACGGCTCCCAGGGTAGTCACAAAACGCATGAAACCTGATATTTTTACGCAAACAGAGCTACTATTCAGTAATATACTTGGATGATATCTTGATAATAGGTTACTCATATGAGAAATGTATGCTCAATATAAAGTGTACATGTCAACTCCTTCAGAAACGGGGATTTGTTATTTATTATGATAATAGTGTTCTTATTCCCAAGCCCGAATTTACTTTTTTAGGGTTTGTGTACACTACAATGGGTGCATCAATCTCTTTGCCTGGAGGCAAACGAAAAGAGCTGTATGCTCTCATTAAGAGGTTTCGTGTTTTGTCAAGATGTCGAATTCGAGAATTTGCAAAGTTTTTAGGGCTATTAGTTTCTTGTTGCCCCGCCATTAAATATGATTGGTTGTATAGAAAATTTTCTATGGGTTGAAAGGGCCAATTTTTTTGCTCTTAAACATCACCGAAGTAATTACGATGCTTTTATGTCACTATCTCAGATTTTATTAGATGATTTTGACTGGTGGAAGTGTCAGTATTTACATGCTACTAATCATATTAGAACACAACATTTTGAAAAGGAAATTTATTTTGATGCCTCTCTAACAGGTTGGGGAAGCTTTCTGTGACAATAAGTGAACTCATAAAAGTTGGAATAATACAGAACAATTGCTTCACATAAATTACCTAAAACTAACCTTTTTTCGCTTTAAAGTGTTTTGCAAAATCTTTGTCAAATTGTAGCGTTTTACCACTCAACAGATTTTATCAGAATTGAACTCTACTGCCATTGCATATACAGGGTGGAAAGTTTAACTGGAATAAATTCAGTATCTTCACTGCAATTGATTTTGCGAAAAATTCCTGAAACACGTCGATTTTTGTTTTTAAATTCCCACTTTTTAGCCTAATCAGCATTTTTTTGTTTTTACTCAGAGGGCTGTTTTTACTCAGCGGGCTCAAAACCCTTAAGTTTTTTTTTTTTTTCAAATGGGAAGATATGTCAACCGACACATGGAAAGCTCATAAAAAAAGGAAAAAAAAGGATGTGTTTTGTTTCATGTATCTCTATTTCATCTGAGAATAAGACCCTAAAAATGTTTTTAGGATCATAGGACCAGTGTTCTTTCCTGATAATCTTAATGCAGAAAGATATCTACCGTTTCTTCAAGAAACGTTTCGCCCAGCTTTGGCGGACCAATTTAGAGATAAATTAGATCCAAAACTTCCACATGAGAGAATATGGTATCAACAGGATGGAGCTCCACCGCAATATGCTGCATTCGTTCGGCGTTATTTGGACGACATTTCTCATAATACTCATAATACATACTCATAAGGTAGATCGGAAGAAGAGGTGCAATAGAATGGCCAGCAGGACCACCAGACCTCATCCCCCTTGACTTTCTTTTGTGGGAGTATCTTAAAAGTAAAGTCTACACCACAAAACCCGATAATCTTGAAGATTTGCAACAACGTATTACCTATAAAATTCAGCAAATCACTTCAGAAATGTTGTAAAATGTAAGAAATGGGTTTTATTATTGTCTTGCAATTTGTCAAGAAGGACTTGATGAACATATTGAACATCTGTTACATTAAAAAAAAAAAATACTTACCTAAAACGAGATTTTTTTAATTCAAGTCCTACAATTTTCAAACAGTAAACCTACCAAGAAAGAAATAGATTAAAGTTGTTTTTATTTATTTCTTCTTACATTATTAGCTGGAAAAGTAAAAAAAATATGTCGTTGTACTCCTTTTTTATAAGCTTTCCAATGATGTGTCGGTTGACATATCTTCCCATTTAAAAAAAAAAAACTTAAGGGTCGTTACAGCCCCCTGAGTAAAAACAAAAGAAAGCTGATCAGGCTAAAAAGTGGCAATTTAAAAACAAAAATCGACGTGTTTCAAGAATTTTTCTCAAAATCAATGGCAGTGAAGATACTGAATTTATTCCAGTTAAACTTTCCACCCTGTATAAACAGAATGGGGTGGGTGCAATTTTCCAAAATTAGGCAACATAGCAAGATGCATCTGGCAGTTGTGTATACAACGCAATCTTTATGTTAGATCCGTTGATAATTTTGAGGCAGATGAAGCCTCTCGTGTGTTGGCACCGGAAACTGAATAAGAGATTTCAAACGATTGTTTTCAAGAAATTGTCAGGGTCTTTAGTATCCCCCAAATTGATCTTTTTGCGACGCGAAAAAATTTAGAAGGGGCAGAAGGTTTGACGGTCGTTCCCAAGTAGCCATCTCAACCATGGTTTCCTTTGTTCAAGTCACTTTTTGAAGAAGAACCTCTAATTTTTGGACCCGATCGTAATTTATTGCTTTCTTTTGACATACAACCTCATCTTTTGTGCAGAAGCCTTACCCTGGTGTTTTCTTATTAAGAAGACTGCCAGAATCAGCTATTACTATTATGACGTCCAAAAAACACAAATTTTACGCTTAAACAATACTGTCATAATCATAGGACCACATGTACGAGAGGATCCTTTTATAAAACGTCTCTTTATGGGTATTTTTTCATGAAATATAAGGCCTACTGCTTCCAAGGACTTTGTGACCTGAGATCCGTTAATTGTTCTGGACTATGTTGGAAAGTTGTTTCCTAATGAAGACCTGTCATTAGAAATGCTCACTAAAAAGTTAGCAGTGCTTCTTGCGTTAGTAAGAATACACACGGGACAGACTCTGTCGTTAATTAACATACTTAACAGTGTTCAAACGCCGGATCAAGATATTGAAATTAAGATCCCAGAGAGGATAAAAACATCGGGCATACATCGTTTGCAGCCTGTTCTACGGTTGTGCTTTTTTCAATGTATAGCGATCACCTTAAATAGATATCTATCAAGAACTAAAACTCTTCGGGCTTCAGACTATTTTTTTGCTCTTTATCACTACTTATAAAAACCTATATATGTATATAAAAATGAATCCCTATTTTCCTTGGTCACACCATCACTTGGGAACGGCTGGACCAATTAAGCAATTTTTTTTTAAGTATTCCTTTAAGTTCGAGGAAGGTTCTTATGAAGTAAAACATGGGCAGGGGGGGGTCAGGGGGCCCTATTGGGTTTATAACTTAAGAACGGCTGGACCGATTTTTATGATTTTTGATTTGTTGGATTTGTGTCCACCCCAAATAGCAGAATTACTATTGAAATATGAACATGGGGGGCCAGGGCCCCCCTTGGGTTTATAAGTCAAGAACGGCTGGATCGATTTTTACGATCTTCGATATGTTGGATTTGTCTCCGCCCCGAATAGCACAATAACTATGAAAACATGGACAGGGGGCTCAGGGGGCTCCCTTGGGTTTGTAACTCAAGAACGGCTGGACCGACTTTTATGATCTTTAATTTGTTGGAATTGTGCTTGGCCCCGAATAGCAAAATAACTATTAAAACATCGGAAAAATTACAGGGGCGGTGAGGTTGGCACAGGGCAACGACATTAACAAAGCCCCCCTGATACAGGGCAACAATAACAAATAACGCCGGCCACCAAGATTTGTCGTACCGGGCTTTAAAAATGAAAATCGATTTTTAAGGAGTAAACTCCAAAGTTTCACTTCTGTTGCACGTGGACTCCACACACAATTTTTTTGATAACTATTTTTTTAAACCAGAAGAATGTTCTTAAATCCAGGTGGAGTAAATTTAAATTAAAATTTAAATATATCTAAGTCGAACTCCACAAACTTTAATAACTGTAAAATTACTAATGGAACATGTTTCGGCAGAACACTTCTGCCATCATCAGCCCTAATTTAACAAGAGATTAATGATACAATTGATGAATTACAAGAGGGGTTCTTACCTTAAAGAATATAAAAAAATATATGACATTGACGTAATTTTGAATTAAATTTGACGTTTTCAAAGGGTTACATGATTTTTAAAAGATTTCGTAAAAACAACATTTTATAAAATGTAAAAATTAAAAATGGATCAAAAAGAATCTGGTAAGTTTGTTTGAGTGGTGAAAAATTAAAATAGTGAATTAATAATGGGATTACTGAAGTTATTCTGTTCATTTAAACAAGATCTGTTTTCCAGTTTCAAGGCTTTCCTTATTTCCAAAGTCTCAAGAAAATCTAATTTCCGGCCTTTATTGCATTTATGAATCAATTTGGAATTTGATGGTGAAAAACTATGTTTCGTTATTAATATATGATTGGCGAAAGAAGAAGGTGTTGATGGTGGAGGATCAAGATCTGTGTTGTTATAGATGTGCCTGAAATGTTCTTTAATACGGTCTGATATTTTGCGACCTGTCTGACCTATGTAAAATGACTCACAAGTAGAGCAGCTTAATTTGTATACACCTGATGATGATTTGTAATCTAATGGATCTTTATTTTTAATAAAAAATCTGGATAATCTGTTATCTGTTTTAAATGAAACTTTAAAACCGTTTTTCTTAAGTATTTTAGAACATTTCTCTGAGACGACGCCAAAGTATGTTAATGAATTTGAAAAGGAAATTGTTTCTGAAGGATTTTTAACCAAGTAGGGTGTGTATTTGAATTTGTTATAGTATCTATAGTATAATTTATTTATAGTTTTTAAAGAATATCCATTATTTGAAGCAATTTGTTTAATGTTATTAAGTTCTGTTTGAAAAGATGAATCTGATAGTGGTATAGAAAATAATCGGTGGAAAAAGGAATGAAAAGCTGCAAATTTATGGGAAACAGGGTGACAAGAGTCAAAAGGTATTGCGCAATCTGTGATACTAGGTTTTCTATAAATGTCAAATTTAAAAGTATTATTATTTCTAGTGATTAACAAGTCTAAAAAGGGGAGTTGGGAATTGATTTCAATTTCAACGGTGAATTTAATGGATTCTTTTAAATTCTTTAAACCAAATTTAAGTTGCTGAGTGCGTGATCAAGTTCAGAATCAGATCCTTTGAATAAAACAATTATGTCATCTACATATCTGTACCAAAAGAGAAAATGATCCTTAAAAGGTGAAGAAGTTAAAAACGGATCTTCTAAGTTATTCATGAATATTTCTACTAAAAGAGGTGACAAATTGGACCCCTTGCTAAGCCTGAGTCTTGTGAATAACAATTATTATTAAATTGAAAGAAATTTTGATCTAGGACATTCTCACAAAGTGAATGTAAATTTAGTGCATGTATGGTTGGCATATTAGAATTAAATAGTAGGTTTTTTAAAATTAATAAGCAAGATTTGGGTGGGATGCTGGGGAATAAATTAACTACGTCAAATGAAACAAGTCTAGTGTCTGATGGAATTTGGAAATTTCTAATTTTGGAGCAAAGATCTATTGAGTTTTTTATTGCAAATTTGTTATTAAAATCTAAATGTTGTCTAAGAATTGTATTAAGCCATTTTGAAAGTATTGATACAGGTGAATTAACAAAAGAAACTACTGGTCTAATGGGAAAAGGTTGAGTTTTATGTATTTTAGGTAGACCGTATAGTCTAGGTATGCAAGGATTCATGGGTATTAGTGTGAAAGCTTTTGGGTCAAAATATTTAATAGTTTCTGAAACGTCTTTGAGCATAGATTTAAGGTTGGAAACAAATTTTGAAGTAGGATCTTTTTTGAGTTTTGTAAAGTCACCAGATTTTAAGAAATTCTCTACTTTGTTTAAGTAATCTTGTTTGTTAAGTATTACCAAACAATTACCCTTGTCAGCTTTACTAATACAAATGTTGTTTTCTTTAATTTTTGTTTTTAAGCTTTTAATCATGTTTGAATCTGAAATGTTCTTTGTGATATTGTGGGGATCGTTAGATAATGTAGTTACTAGTGATGGAATGGTATCGGGTATCAATGGTGTATTATAATGATTGGTGATGATTTCTGTTTCAACTGCAAGTGTTTCTTTTACGTGTTGGATATTTAATGGTTGGACATTGTATTTAAGGCCTTTAGAAAGAAAATTAATTTCACTCTGAAAATAAGGTATTACTGTCATTTAAAACTATATTGTGAAATTTATGATCTATAGCTTGACTACTTTGAATAGGTAAAGATTCTACATGATGGTCTAAGATGGACCTCTTATCTTTAAATGGCATGTTTAATTGTTCAAAGCAAAGATGATCTAACTTTCTTACTAGATTCTCGTATTTCCTATGTGCTAAGTCTTGTAATCTATCTCTAATAAGTCTGTCCACATGGTCGAACTGTAGGTGGTCCAGGGAGAAATTGATTTCAAAGTAAAGCCATTTGAGGTCTCTATTCAGGATGTTGAGGTGGCGATGATGTTCTTTGATGCATTCTTTGATCCAGTTTCTCTCCGCCTGTCGTTTAATCTTCCAAGATATGTGGTTTTTGATTCCAGTCCTTATAGAGATAAATTTTGGGGTGATCTGAAGCTTGAGGCAATTTTGAAGGAACCAGATTTTTAAAAAGGTGAATCTTCTCTTGATCATTAATTTCTCATAATTACGAACATTATTAGGCCGACTAGCCATATTTATAAACCAGAAGAATGGTCTTAAATCCAGGTGGAGTAAATTTAAATTAAAATTTAAATATATCTAAGTCGAACTCCAAAAACTTTAATAACTGTAAAATTACTAATGGAACATGTTTCGGCAGAACACTTCTGCCATCATCAGCCCTAATTTAACAAGAGATTAATGATACAATTGATGAATTACAAGAGGGGTTCTTACCTTAAAGAATATAAAAAAAAAAATTATGACATTGACGTAATTTTGAATTAAATTTGACGTTTTCAAAGGGTTACATGATTTTTAAAAGATTTCGTAAAAACAACATTTTATAAAATGTAAAAATTAAAAATGGATCAAAAAGAATCTGGTAAGTTTGTTTGAGTGGTGAAAAATTAAAATAGTGAATTAATAGTGGGATTATTGAAGTTATTCTGTTCATTTAAACAAGATCTGTTTTCCAGTTTCAAGGCTTTCCTTATTTCCAAAGTCTCAAGAAAATCTAATTTCCGGCCTTTATTGCATTTATGAATCAATTTTGAATTTGATGGTGTAAAACTATGTTTCGTTATTAATATATGATTAGCGAAAGAAGAAGGTGTTGATGGTGGAGGATCAAGATCTGTGTTGTTATAGATGTGCCTGAAATGTTCTTTAATACGGTCTGATATTTTGCGACCCGTCAGAATGACTCACAAACTCTTCTCCAGATTTTTTTTACAAACCTCTATGAATGTATGTTTGGTATCCCCTGAAAAGAAATCTTTATCTTCTAGACTGTGGCTTGTTTACACCCTACATCCACTGAATCGATTGCAGCAAAATTTTGCACACTTCCTTATTTTGCCAAGTAGACGCTCACTAGGAAACGGTTTTTCAAAATTCCATTTTAAAGGGGGGAACGGGGTGGGGGGTTAATCCCTAGATCCACTGAACCGATTGCAATAAAATTTTGCACTCTTACTTATTTTACCACGTACACGCTCACTAAAAAACGGTTTTTCAAAATTGCATTCAAAAGGGGGGTTCCAGGGTGGGGGGTTATTCTCTGGACCCACTGAACCGATTGCAATGAAATTTTGCACTCTTACTTATTTTCCTACATAGGCGCTCACTAAGAAACGGCTATTCAAAATCCCATTCCTAATGTAGGCAACAGGGGGGGGGGTATTCTCTGGATTATTGCAATGTAATTTTGCGCACTTGCTAACTAAGAAACGGTTTTTCAAAATTCTATTCCTTTTCTTATTTTAGTGGAATAAGTGTGTCGAGTTCATCTAATCCGGAAATTGTGATCTCAGTTTCTTGTTTTCTTTCCAGATCTTCAAGCACCCTTGTGTGCAAACCCCATTTTCTTCCAGTTATTTCTATAACTCACGGTGCTCCAGTTATCTCTCAAGCAACTTCAAACCCTTCCTTTTTCTTCCTGCCCAACTCCATATTTCTTGTTAACCTTAATATGGATTTATTCATATCTTACAAATCTTCGTATCCCACTTCTGACACCAATGTTGCGTTTCTGGGTCCCATTTTTTACAATTTATTTAGACTTTATATACTACAATAAATACATTATTTACACGATTTACAAATCACGTAAACGGACTCGTCTATTTATTTATACATCGTGCGGCACTCCGGGTAGATAAAGGCAACTGTCCGACTCGACCCACTAATCTTCGACTCCGACTCCGACTGTGACCTGATTGGTACATTCTTGATCTCGATGTTTATCAAATACTCCACAAGATGATGTCTTATATCTCATATCTATATATTTAATCGTTGAACATGAATCGATTGGTAACAAATAAGACAGCGTGTACTGCACCGATTTTTCTGATTGTTTTTTTTTTAATGAAAAACATTGATAAGATCTAGGCCAAGATTAGTTTACATTTTCAAAACTTTCACAGGTTTATTGATTACATATTTGCTTTTTATTTTCGGCAGATATCAGTCCATTACAGTCGCCGACTTGAAGTAGCGTGAATCGTTTTGAGTAAGAAAATGGCACTCTACAGCTAAATATAACTTGGCCCGTTCCCCGAGGTTTAGGTGTGCGGTGAATTCAGAGTGGCATCACTCATCTTATGGCATTTACCTCAAGAATATCGCCCAAAAAATGGCACAAGAATGCGTGTTAAACGATTGCATCAAAATATAATTGAATACAAAATTTTAACTGGACGATCAACTGGGAAAAATATTTTAATACCCAGAATTCATATGACGTATTCTGGTACATTATTGCCATTTTCCTTGAGGCGAGCACAATTTCCAATCATGTTAGCATTCGCTATGACCATTAATAAATCGCGACGAAACTAGATAGTCCGTCCCTGCACAGGGATTTCATTTTATTATTGTATTTAATACTTCACACGTTGTTTTTATTTTATTATTTTATTTAATAAGGAATGGAATTTTGAAAAACCGTTTCCTAGTGAGCGCCTGCGTGGTAAAATAAGTAAGTGCGCGCAAAATGTTATCATTGCAATCGGTTCAGTGGATGCGGAGATTTCTTTATGAGTGAGTGATTGGTATTTGGATTTTATATATGTATATAGTAGCTGACCCGAATGACGCTGTCCTCTCAAAATTTCAATAAATTTGTTTTTGGACAGATAGTGAAAAACACAAAAGTAAAAATAAATGTAATTTTGTCTTATTATAGGCTGGGATGCGTTTATCTAGATTTTTTTCCAAATCTTTTCAAACGAGCTCTTGAAACAAAATTTTATTGATAAAATTTCAGAACTGAGGCGTTTCAGTTGAAATTTTCCAATATATCGGCTTTTTATCACGCCTATATAACGCCAAATCTTGTTAAAATACTTCTAAAGACATTTTTTACATGTAATTGTTCAATTAAAACTCAAGGTCGTTTAATGTCTCCAACAATACTCCAAATTCTAAAATTAATAGAATACGGGTTTAATCAATTCCCCACGCTTATTTTCGGTGAAATCAAGTCAAGCTTTTGTTCGTACAAAAAAACTACCAATAATCGATTTATATATATATATATTTTCTCTCAGATACCAAAGTGAGCCCCGTACACAGGAAAACTGCTTAAGAAGTGAGGTCCGATATTGGATATTGGACCTCACATAGTCACTTTTGTATTTTTTAGTTCATTGAATCGTCGCGTGGCGGCGCTCCTCACTGTGTATATTTTCTAGACGTATATTTTTATGCATCATCTTACGGAGAATGTGAGGTCCATAGATCTGGCAACGCCTGAGGTGCTGGAGAACGCATGTACATTTGGTGGAAACGATATTATTTGAGACTCATCTTACCAATATAATAAATGGATGGATGTTTGTTGGATGGATGGATGGATGGATGGATGGATGGATGGATGGATGGATGAATGTTTGTTGCTCAATCACGCCAGAACGGCTTAAGGGATCTGGATGAAATTTGGCACAGATATAGAGTATAGTCTGGAATAGCACATAAATTACTTTTTATCACGGAAAAATGTACGGTTCCCGTGGGATAGATTTTTTTTTGTTTTTTACTGAGCAATGGATCGACATGATTTTTTGCATAGTGTATCATAAATGAATGCCGATGAATGAGAGTAGTAGATATTACGGCGCCGGCGGTTAAGATGGTAGTTACGCCCCCCTGTTCCAAGGGGGCTCCGATGGTAGCTACACCAATTTCTCCCAAGGCCCTTGAAATACATTTTCATAAATGAATGCGGATGAATGAGAGTAGTACGTATTACGGCGCCGTCGGTTCAGATGGTAGCTACGCCCCTCTGTCTGAAGGGGCTTCCAAGGGGAACGCCGATATAAGTTACCCCCCACTGTCCAAAGGGGACCCCCTTGACATTTGTTTTTATTTTTGTGCTGTTTCGGAATCTGTCCAAAAACGAATTAATTAAAATTTGGATGGATGGATGTTTGTTGCTCAATTACGCCAGAACGGCTGAAAAGATCTGGATGAAATTTGGCACAGACATAGAGTATATTTTGTGCTGTTTGGCAATTCTTAATCCTTCGTTAGTGGCAGATAAACAGAGATTAAACTGTTGACGACATCCGATAACACAAGAAGGCGCAAACAATTTGTTATCATTATTTTATTATTGAAAAGTCTACCTTTGAGGAATGGGAAAAAATATTTGTCAGTTTCGGGAAAGTCGGTAAGACGAAACGTTTGTACTCTTTGCAGTTCTTCCTATGAGCGATTTAATTACAAAAAGAAATGTGAGATGTGCAGATAATGGGAAAAGGTTTTTGTGGAGATCGGTGATGTTGACGACGACAATAAATGAAACATTGAAGCAGAAAATGAGGAGCAGCCGACAGAGATCGTACGGGAACACTCCACAAAACGAAAGCGCAAATTTGACAAAATAGTTCATCACAGATTAGTTATTATTAACTAAGCTAAATAACATTGGATTTTCGGTTTCTCTTTTTAATTTTTTTCAGTCTTACTTATGCGATAGGAAACAAGTTGTGCTTCTAAATGGCTATATGTCACAGCCCTGTTTACAAACTTCAGGACTGCCCCAAGGTTCCAACTGAGGCCCCTTTTATTTGTTATCTATATTAATGATATAGTCAACGAAATTAATTATAGTGAATCATTACTGTACGCTGATGACTGGATACTGGATAATGTAGGATTGTAAATTCACAAGATGATTGTCGACTTATTCAAGTAGATCCAAACAACTTATCAATGTGGTGTCAAAAAAACGGTACTACTATTAGTCCCCCTATAAGACACAGCCATTATTTAAGGAAAACACCCCGATTTCAAGCGTAAACAAAAAAGTCTGATACATACAATCCAGTATCAAGATATTGGTAGAATAACCCAAACGGTATACACTCCAGAAAATGACTGAGTTTTTAATTTAAAAATATAATTTTTCAAAGCAAAAATATTATCCAGTATGGAATTATTTATGATCCCATTAGAAGAGTAATAACATTTCCTTGTTTATAAATTTTTTCAATTGATAAAGTTTCCCATTCATGCGCACAAATACCGTAGGTATGCAAAAGCAAAAGGTTTTACTTTGGTGCATTTTTCATCTTCCTGGTTATAAATTCTCACATATCCTTTACGAATAAAATAAAATAGATCAAAAAACGTTATGGGCTCATTAAAATTATTTTAAAATTTAAAAGAAACTTCATTTTCCATTGGATAATTAAATTTAATTTCTATTTCATCATTGTGACTAACTTTACAATTCAATATTTTCTTATATTCGTTCAAATAACTAAGATAATCTAAAGTAATGAATCCTGAAAATATTTGTTGGCTGCCTTCGCTCGAAATAAGTTCGTCTAAATCCTTTTCTAATTCTTGTATAAAATCTTGTGATAATTTTTGATAGCATAATACAATGAATAAATTGAGTTTGTTTTTGAATTCTCTAATAAAAGCTTCTAATAATTTTGGATAACGTGATAATGCGTCCCAATCAACTTTATCTACAAAATCTTGTATAAGATCTTCAGATAGTTTTTGGTATCTCGACATCCATACCCAATCGAGTACATTATGAAATTCGCAGATAAAATCTTCAGATAATTCTTGATGAAATGATATAGCTCCCCAATCAACTTTTGATCTAAATTCTCTAATAAAATGTTCAGATAATTTCTTATTAGCAGAAACGTAAAACCAATCAGCAATTTCATCGCTGTTGTTTCTCATATCGTCTTCTGTCATTAACTCAATTTTTTTTCCATTCTTTTACTTTAACACCTAAATAAGAGTTATTATCATCTGAGTCACTTGTACACCAAGCCAAAGCTGCATACACCGGGCATGCCGCCAATATATGCATTGCTGTTTCAGGGGCCCTGTGACAAGCCCTACAGCTCACCTTCGGCACCTCTATACCCATCACGCGGCTGCGATAGACCAAGGTGTTAATTACACGATCTTGTGCAGCGCAAATGAATCTCTCAGTCTCAGACTTTAGTCCACTTGATCTCAGAAAGGCAAATGTATGCCTTTTGGATAAGCCAAGGTTTTCCATGTTCTTGAAGAAAACACTATGCATTGACTTAACCATATGCCTTCTCATGAGCATATCTTGCTCAGGGATTCTGACGTGGGCTGTAAGACGGAGCAAATTGAGCTCGGTAATAGAGTGTGGCCGAGCTCGCTCAACGTCAAAGTCAAGACCGAGTTCATCTGCTGCTCTTTGTGCCGCCCTAAACAAAAATGCCCCGACGCCCCGCCTCTCGTAATCTCTAACAAGAAGCAACAGGGGATCTGAACTTTGGATGATCTTACAGGCTATACCCAAGATTACCCTGTTATGAAGACACTCCAAACTCAAAAGTCCTCGGCCTCCCTGGTTTCGTGGAAGATATAACCTCGGAACTGACGACTTTGGATGCAAACTGCGCTATAGATGCATTATTTTTCGAGTATCCCGATCAATCTGCTTCAACTCATCCACTAACCATTTAACTGCTCCAAATGAGTAGAGCAGAATTGGAACGGCAAGCATATTTGTGGCAAAAATCTTGTTCTTCCCCGAAAGCTCTGACGACCAGATTCGTCGGAGTAGATTTTTGTACTTTCCGCAGAGAGACTGTTTTACCTCGTGTGACGCTTGAATGTGGCACTGCTCCACACCCAAGTAGTTGTAAGTCTCTCCGGCGTTCAGATGTCTCAGAACGCTTTCGTCAATGAGTTGAGCATCTACATCGAAATACTCGCATCGTCCGCTCTTGAGATGAACCTGAGCGCATTTGTCCCAACCGAACTCCATGCCAATAG
Organism: Diaperis boleti; assembly: GCA_963583935.1. NCBI lineage: Eukaryota > Metazoa > Arthropoda > Insecta > Coleoptera > Tenebrionidae > Diaperis > Diaperis boleti. Next base: position 29,145,252 of record OY757247.1, on the reverse strand, counting down.
CATCTGTGTACTCCTGCACTATGCGCAATGACTGCGTCAGTTCTTGCTTTCCGGAAGCATACACTTTCAAGTCATCCATGTAAAACAAGTGCGTGATCTTATGCTTCCGGTTACCGGGTGTACCACAGCTATAACCCTTTGCACCGCGCAAGGCTACGGACAGCGGCAACAGTGAGATGCAAAACAGAAGAGGACTCAAGGAATCTCCCTGGAATACTCCTCTTCTGAATGATATCCACTCTGTCTGAACTCGGTCCCGTCGGGATGTTATCGACAACCGAGTCTTCCAGAGTGACATCAGTTGTTTGATGCATCTCACCAGTGTATCGGGTATCGCAAGACATTCGAGCAAGTGAATAATCAGCTCGTGAGATGTTGTGTCGAATGCCTTACGATAATCGATCCAAGCCATAGATAGGTTGCGCTTATATTGGACGGCATCCTGCGTGACGCACCTATCGATCAGCAGGTTTTCCTTGCAGCCGTCTACGCCCCTTTTACAGCCTCGCTGTTCGAAAATTTTCGAATACACCGGGTTAATGGCGTGGAATATTCGGTAGTACAGGAGTCTGGTGAAAATCCTGTAGCAGGCATTTAGGCAAGTTATTGGCCGGTAGTTCTGAGGCTGAGACAAATCACCCGTTTTAGGTAGTAAAACGGTTCGCCCCTCGACAACCCACTCCGGAATGGGCCGCTCACCATTAAGCCAGGAATTAAATACCTTGGCCAGACGCTTGTGCGTGCTTCGGAATTTCTTCCACCAAAAGGTATTAATTCCGTCCGGGCCTGGTGCGGCAAAATTTTTGATTCCCTTAAGGGTCTCGCCAATTTCTTCCGGGGTTATCGAATTGCACACCACTGGTCTTAATTGAGATCTTCGTACGAAGTTCTCAAATTGTGCAAGGGCTGGAGTGTCTTCACGCAACGGTTTCGACCCCTCGTATATTTCCCTCCAGAAGACTTCGACATCCTGCACCGCCGGTAATTTCTCTGGGATAGAGTTTGCCCGCTGGAAGAGCCTCGAAGGATTTGTCTTGAACTTGTTGTTCTCGACCAACCTTCGCCTACTCCTTACCAGGGACTTTCTTGCAGCCACAAGACTGCGAACTCTATCCATGCAGTGCTGCTTCTCAACAGCAAGCACCGCTGCATTCAGTGTATGATGGGTCCGGCGAAAAAGACGCGCGATGCGCCGGATTTTTGGTGTGAAATGTTTCATCTCTTTGATGAATTCCATCACACACTGAATTTGAGAAATATCCTGCCAAGCGGTTCCTATCTTTTCAAGGCGACATTCGAATTTCCTCTCAGCCTCAGTGCTCTCACCACGTGAGACCGAAGAAGAAAGCCTCGTCGCCTCTTGATAGACCATCTCGCTCAGGAGCAGGATGTCTGGATCCTCAGGGAGGTTCCTATTGAGTGATTCGTCCGCTGCAACTACATCGCTGGCTTTGGGTGGTGGAATTTTGTGGAGAGACTTTCTGTTCGTAGGCATCTCCAAATTTACCGGAACAGCGTTGTGGATCTCCGGTTCGTCCGGCTGTAACTCCACCAACAGCTCAGGTGCTCTCTCATATTGAATGCGACGAAGATAGGCCACATAGTCGTGGAGTTTTTGTGGTGCGAAAAAGTGATGCTCCGGGTGTTTCTCACCCCAGAGAGCATGCATCCTTGCCATGTAACCCCTTCGCCGCGGCTCGCTCGTCTCGTAGCAGTCGAGCAGGTCATTCCTTAGAGTGTTGGCCTGGTAAGAATCCATCTTGTATGGCCGGCATTAAATTCCGGCCTTCGGCATATTCAAGGATGGCCGTAGCAATCATTTTTTCAAACAGTTTGCAGATTACTGATGTAAGGCTTACGGGTCGATAATTTTCTGCGCTACATTTGTCCCCCTTCTTATAGATTGGGGTTACAATTGCCTGTAGCCATTGTTTTGGTAATTGGCCTGTCAAAAAAGAAGTTTTAAATATTATAATAATAGGCTCTGCAATATTTTTAGAACAGTTTTTGATGAATATGGGAAGTATACCATCAGGTCCGGGTGCGCTATTCGCATCTAATTTATTAATTTCTTTAATAAGGGTTTCTTTCAACAAATGAACATCTGACAAAGTTACCTCATCTAATAAACTAGTGCTCAAATGAGGAAGACGGGTGGTAGTGGATTTGGTAAAAACCGATGTAAAAAAGCTGGCCAAAACATTTGCAGTTTCAGAGTTGTCAATACACAAGGAACCTGTACTGTTACGTACCACTGGTACTGATACACGCGTTTCTATATGTCTACGCACATGACTATAAAAGATCTTAGGTTTATCTATAAGATTTTGTTCAAACGTATTCTTGGCAACTCTCAAGTCAATTTGTAGTTAATAAATGCAATAAAGGCCGGAAATTAGATTTTCTCGAGACTTTGGAAATAAGGAAAGCCTTGAAACTGGAAAACAGATCTTGTTTAAATGAACAGAGTAACTTCAATAATCCCATTATTAATTCACTATTTTAATTTTTCACTCAAACAAACTTACCAGATTCTCTTTGATCCATTTTTAATTTTTACATTTATAAAATGTTGTTTTTACGAAATCTTTTAAAAATCATGTAACCCTTTGAAAACGTCAAATTTAATTCAAAATTACGTCAATGTCATAATTTTTTATATTCTTTAAGGTAAGAACCCCTCTTGTAATTCATCAATTGTATCATTAATCTCTTGTTAAATTAGGGCTGATGATGGCAGAAGTATTCTGCCGAAACATGTACCATTAGTAATCTTACAGTTATTAAAGTTTGTGGAGTTCGACATAGATATATTTAAATTTTAATTTAAATTTACTCCACTTGGATTTAAGAACATTCTTCTTGTTTATAAATATGGCTAGTCGGCCTAATAATGTTCGTAATTATGAGAAATTAATGATCAAGAGAAGACCCTTTTAAAAATCTGGTTCCTTCAAAATTGCCTCAAGCTTCAGATCACCCCAAAATTTATCTCTATAAGGACTGGAATCAAAAACCACATATCTTGGAAGATTAGATTAGACAGGCGGAGAGAAACTGGATCAAAGAATGCATCAAAGAACATTATCGCCACCTCAACATCGTGAATAGAGACCTCAAATGGCTTTACTTTGAAATCAATTTCTCCCTGGACCACCTACAGTTCGACTATGTGGACAGACTTATTAGAGATAGATTACAAGACTTAGCACATAGGAAATACGAGAATCTAGTAAGAAAGTTAGATCACCTTTGCTTTGAACAATTAAACATGCCATTTAAAGATAAGAGGTCCATCTTAGACCATCATGTAGAATCTTTACCTATTCAAAGTAGTCAAGCTATAGATCATAAATTTCACAATAGAGTTTTAAATGACAGTAATACCTTATTTTCAGAGTCTAAAATTAATTTTCTTTCCAAAGGCCTTAAATACAATGTCCAACCATTAAATATCCAACACGTAAAAGAAACACTTGCAGTTGAAACAGAAATCATCACCAATCATTATAATACACCATTGATACCCGATACCATTCCATCACTAGTAACTACATTAACTACCTTATCTAAAGACAATATCACAAAGAACATTTCAGATTCAAACATGATTAAAAGCTTAAAAACAAAAATTAAAGAAAACAACATTTGTATTAGTAAAGCTGACAAGGGTAATTGTTTGGTAATACTTAACAAACAAGATTACTTAAACAAAGTAGAGAATTTCTTAAAATCTGGTGACTTTACAAAACTCAAAAAAGATCCTACTTCAAAATTTGTTTCCAACCTTAAATCTACGCTCAAAGACGTTTCAGAAACTATTAAATATTTTGACCCAAAAGCTTTCACACTAATACCCATGAATCCTTGCATACCTAGACTATACGGTCTACCTAAAATACATAAAACTCAACCTTTTCCCATTAGACCAGTAGTTTCTTTTGTTAATTCACCTGTATCAATACTTTCAAAATGGCTTAATACAATTCTTAGACAACATTTAGATTTTAATAACAAATTTGCAATAAAAAACTCAATAGATCTTTGCTCCAAAATTAGAAATTTCCAAATTCCATCAGACACTAGACTTGTTTCATTTGACGTAGTTAATTTATTCCCCAGCATCCCACCCAAATCTTGCTTATTAATTTTAAAAAAACCTACTATTTAATTCTAATATGCCAACCATACATGCACTAAATTTACATTTACTTTGTGAGACTGTCCTAGAAGATCAAAATTTCTTTCAATTTAATAATAATTTTTATTCACAAGACTCAGGCTTAGCAATGGGCTCTAATTTGTCACCTCTTTTAGCAGAAATATTCATGAATAACTTGGAAGATCAATTTTTAACTTCTTCACCTTTTAAAGATCATTTTCTCTTTTGGTACAGATATGTAGATGACATAATTGTTTTATTCAAAGGATCTGATTCTGAACTTGATAACGCACTCAGCAACTTAAATTCTTTAAACCAATCCATTAAATTCACCGTTGAAATTGAAATCAATTCCCAAATCCCCTTTTTAGACTTGTTAATCACTAGAAATAATAATACTTTTGAATTTGACATTTATAGAAAACCTAGTATCACAGATTGCGTAATACCTTTTGACTCTTGTCACCCTGTTTCCCATAAATTTGCAGATTTTCATTCCTTTTTCCACCGATTATTTTCTATACCACTATCAGATTCATCTTTTCAAACAGAACTTAATAACATTAAACAAATCGCTTCAAATAATGGATATTCTTTAAAAACTATAAATAAATTATACTATAGATACTGTAACAAATTCAAATACACACACTACTTGGTTAAAAATCCTTCAGAAACAATTTCCTTTTCAAATTCATTAACATATTTTGGCGTCGTCTCAGAGAAATGTTCTAAAATACTTAAGAAAAACGGTTTTAAAGTTTCATTTAAAACAGATAACAACTTATCCAGATTTTTTATTAAAAATAAAGATCCATTAGATTACAAATCATCATCAGGTGTATACAAATTAAGCTGCTCTACTTGTGAGTCATTCTACATAGGTCAGACAGGTCGCAAAATATCAGACCGTATTAAAGAACATTTCAGGCACATCTATAACAACACAGATCTTGATCCTCCACCATCAACACCTTCTTCTTTCGCCAATCATATATTAATAACGAAACATAGTTTTTCACCATCAAATTCCAAATTGATTCATAAATGCAATAAAGGCCGGAAATTAGATTTTCTCGAGACTTTGGAAATAAGGAAAGCCTTGAAACTGGAAAACAGATCTTGTTTAAATGATCCCATTATTAATTCACTATTTTAATTTTTCACTCAAACAAACTTACCAGATTCTCTTTGATCCATTTTTAATTTTTACATTTATAAAATGTTGTTTTTACGAAATCTTTTAAAAATCATGTAACCCTTTGAAAACGTCAAATTTAATTCAAAATTACGTCAATGTCATAATTTTTTATATTCTTTAAGGTAAGAACCCCTCTTGTAATTCATCAATTGTATCATTAATCTCTTGTTAAATTAGGGCTGATGATGGCAGAAGTATTCTGCCGAAACATGTACCATTAGTAATCTTACAGTTATTAAAGTTTGTGGAGTTCGACATAGATATATTTAAATTTTAATTTAATTTGTAGTTTGTTTGAAAATTGACGATGTTTGTTGTAGTCGTGGATATTATTTGTTAATTTGAATCGCCTCCAAAGCTGTTTTTTAAACCTTATTCTGCTTAGCAAATTATCTTTTATCCACGGTTTATTCACGAGCCTTTCCGATCTATACAAAGATGTATGGAATTTTATGAACGAACCGATAATCGAAAGAAAGTAATTCCATTGTACCTCAACCGAATCGAATCTATTCAATACTGTCCAGTCAAGTTTACACAACTCGTAGTTTAACATGTCATATGATATAGATCTGTATGTTTTATATTCTGTTTTAGGCAAATGATATATTAATATAACCTGAACATTAATATTAACTGAGCAATGATCAGATGTCGCAACTGGATCATTAACTATTACCTTAGAAATTAAGTTAGTGTCACTAACAAGAACTAGATCAAGAAGAGATGGGACCTGATTAGCCCAAATTCGAGTAAAATCCTTTACTAATTGAGTGATGTTATTATTATTAAGCATAGCTACAAAATCTTTTTCCATTTGATTACCACCAACGTATGTGATAGTGTCCCATTTGATAGTAGGAAAATTAAAGTCTCCTACTACAATAAAATTTGGATATTTAGAAAAACAAGCTTCAAGGGTGTTAATTAGGGCAGTATCAGACTCCGAAGAGTTCAATACTGAACCAGCAGGCGGCCTATATGTACAACTGATGGTAAAACTAATTTCTGTCTGTCGTGATGTTACAACCGCCATAACCGTCTGCCATTGTGATTTTTCAATAACAATAATAATGTAATTTAAAATATACAATCGGTAGCTTTACTGAAATACTTTTGAAAGTCATCTGATTTTTCTACCTGTTACACCTGGGCGCCACTAAACCTACCTTGACCGGGCTTAGTTAGTCCCCATTTCATGAACAGTAAGCATAAGAGAGTCTTCTGACAAAATTGAGGGTTTACTGAAATATGTCATGTTTGCCTTTCACTGGCTCTTATTATTATTATCTTACTATTATTTCTGCTTATCGGCACATTTTCGGATTTTAGAAGGCGCAGTGCAAGATAAGAAAATGTAACTGGGAAATTTTGTTTTCCTTAACTCTATTGTATAAGTTCCAACAATTTCAACCAACACCATTTCTTCTCTCACTCCATAACATCTCCGCTAAGACCCAGTTTTGAGTTTTTTTTTCACTTGCTCCTGCATACGAAAATGAAAAAAAAAGTAACCGTCTGAAGAACAAAGACACCAAGTTTTAAATCCAAATCTAACAGGCTTTACTTTGATAAACATTTTACATCCATGCCTGCCAAAATATGGCACCATTTGCTCATCAATCACAAGATTGTCGTCAAAAATACCCCACTGGAAACGATTTGTTTCTCATCGGGAGGAATATAGACCACCTCCATAATATGGTCTACAAATTCGCCGAATGTATTATTTATTCTCATTGGGATAACAAAAATTTGTAATTACGTTTATTACTTGATCCCAGATCACCTACCACTTCATCTAGAGCTGCTTCTAATTATTCTCTTTGAGTTAAAAACTTTTAACATTTTTTTTTATAAAACTACACAACTGTTCTTTACTAATAACAAGCTGTGAGTGGAGTATTTCACGTTATGGGACAATTCATGAAACTTGTCGATTCCTGACTCCAGACGACTTCGGTTGTCAGATTCTACCAGTGGTGCGTGAATGCACCAATCAAATTATCCTTCAAATATTTCTCAATTTGCAAATAATTATGAAATATTACTAAACAATACTTTAAATTGTTACTAAATAACTATCCGAAAACGCTCTAAAAAAAAAAGTAAAGCGATATCTTAAATATTATTTCATTAGCATCAAAACTCAAACATCATCAATCATCATCATCAAAAATATGACACAATCTTTTCGCTATTTGCAACGGTAAAAATGATTAAAAACAAATTATTCTAAAAATTCATATTGACTGTTCTGAATTCTTTATAATCTTCTGAACACGTTTCCGAAGTTATTGACGTTGTTCGAGTATTTATAAGTTATAAAAGTAAATAAACAAATAGGTGGTGCGCAAACGCACCATTGGTAAAAGATGGGTAAAGCTACGGTCTCGCTACTGCGTTTAGTCGTAGCCGAGTAAACGCAGCGATTATTCGCATCGATTGCTTATATGCATTTACATGTGTTTAGTCTTATGCGTTTAGTCGGAGCAAGTTTCAACGAGTCGCAGCGTTTATGAGCATTTATGAGTCGGATTGCCTCGAAGGCAGTCGAGTCGCATGCGTCTGGACAGTCGTTGGCGAATTGTTTTATAGTGTGCACGTTTACTTGATTATGGCAAAGAAAAATACAGGCTACAGATTAAAATTTAGTAAAGAAGAAGATGAAATGTTAATACGTGAAGTCGCTGCTCATCCAGCTATATACCACACGAAAAATATAGATTATAAAAATTTTAATATTATCTAGGATGATTAATGATTCAATAACATCTAGGATGAGATTTCCTTTGTGACCAAAATAAGTTTTAATAGTTTTTTTTTACATTTTTACAGACACTAAGTTTTAAACAGAAAACGCTAACTACTAATCGCAGTGGCATTACCACTAGGTAGACCACATCTAACGACTAATCGCTGCGTTTAATCGGCTACGATTAAACGCGGCAAGGCAGGCCGTAGCTTTAAAGTAACATCACATCGATTGCAGAATATTTTTAAATTTTTTGGACGACCTTTTTTAAGCAGTTCAATAAGTTCCTTGCTCATGCCGTCAATACACTCAATATGAATATCCAATCTACAACCATCACATTTAGTGACAGGAGACTTTGAAGATGGTTTGAAACAATGACAACAATTTTTGTCCATAATGTTCTCGGGTGGACCCTGTGTACGGCACGCAGAGCAAAAAACTATCGCGCGCTGCCGATAATAAGAAGCAAAAAACAAAGAGATAAGGACTGAAGAGAGTCGGAAATGCGGAAATAAATGTAGTTTATGAGCTTACCGTTTTAATCTTCAACAAATTCGAAATAACCACCGCATGCAGCAAAAATTTACCCACAAAATGATGTCAAATACACCAAATAACCAAGGCAAACAACGCACTCAGAAGCTAAAGAATCGAGCACGATGCACACACCTCTGCAGTCGCAGTCGGAAATCATTATGATGAATTCCTGTACTCATTGAATAACATTCTGTTAAAAGTAGAAGATTCAGACACTCTATGAATAGGTGACTTTAATATGGCTTTTAATAACCCATCTGATTATAAGATGAAATTGTTTTTAGGTATTATTCTTAGCTTCCAGATGAAAATTTTAATCAAAGAAAATACTAGAAAAATTAGTTGTCTCGATAATATTATTACAAATTCAAAATTGCCATGTAACACAGATGTGATTCACATTCTATTGTCAGATCAGAAAGCCATCAGCATTTAAGTAAATTGTGTTAAAAACAACAAGAGCAATGGGGACCGAGTGACTTATCGACCTGTCACATAGCATGGACTACATATTATTATGTTCTATCAACTTTTATCAGATACTGACTGGAGTTTTGTCACTTCAAGTAAGACTGCCCTTGAAGATAGATGGAAACACTTTGTGACCATCTTGTCCAAAGCAGCCTCTGAAGCTTTTCCCTTGAAAACTATTAAAAATACAAACGCTATTCCACAATAAGCCTAACTTTTTTGAATTTGAGTCGTCATCTTGATTAAATATGATTTGATTGTTTTCTAACTTTAACTCATTTAATAATTATTCGAAGCCCATTTAGATAATTCGAAACAACCTTTACCGAGAACCGCAAATCTGTTTGGCGCTTTCAACACCGTTTGCTCCCGTAATGATATCGTCCAGGTAAGTGTCATCCTGTTTTTCGCGCAACAATATTCGCTGGTAATCCCGGTCATCTTCAAACATTTTTGAGGCGTCTGCGGTGATTACGACTTGATGAGTTCGAAACAGCGTGGCTGTTTCTCAAGTAAGGTTTATTCGGTATGACGTGGTTTCTTGACACGAGATAACCTAATTTGCTATTTTGAACCGTCCTTGGAAATAGAAAATCGACCGACAGAATAAAAATAGTTGTGCACCAATTAGCAGTTCCACTGGTCGCGACTCATTAAATTTGAATTATCCCGATGGAATAGCATCGAATAAATGACACCTTTGTTTTAACGCTTTCATGAGATCGTCTAACTTCGGAGTCTCTGTTGTAGTTAAGACTACCTCCCATTTTTTTCTGAAGATATAATATAACTTCGACGTTATCAAATGAATTATCAAAGAATCCCAATTGGTGGTTTCGATTTTTAAAAACACAAACATCAAAAAATTTTTACTATGAGAAAATTTATTGTTGGACCCAGCCGAAGAACCGTAGTGACTATACCACGTCGTCAAGGGTATAATCGCTTAACTGTTTAAAGTTGTGGACACTCAACATTGGACATCATTTGTGACATTGGCATTTAAGATGTAACGTCATCAGCATCAGTTGACAATACACTTGAAAATAAAAGTATCGATTACAATGATTTTTTGAAGAAATGTCAAAAAATTATTTATTTTTATTTCACTCAAGTTTGTGTTGCCCCCGGAAAAAAAAAACTCTAGATTAAAACCATTAGACAAAAACGCTCCAGCTAAAGCTGCCGCGATTTTGTCATGGTTTTAATCTAGGAGTAGTAATAGTTTTTTTCGTAACACCAAAACTTTTCTGTAAAAATTAAATTGTCCTATTAAAAATCAAGCTTTTGTGTATTTAAACCCGAATAATGTAAGCACTACTGGAGCATGGTACTTCAAAATGAACACGAGGGTTGTCGGCCCTACCAAAAGTGATCGCAGGTTAGAAATTGAAGAGGATTTTCTGGATGCCGTGGAAGAAAATCCAGGTACTAGCTCCAGACGATTAGCTGGACAATTTGCAGTATCACAAAGTATGGCTTGGCGAATTATCCATGACCAAGTGTTACATCCTTACTACGTGAAAAAGCTTTAAAACCTGAAGAACTTTCCCGTAGAGTGCAATTTTGTGTATGCTATCTAGTCACTCACAACAACCTTTTCCAACTACGAGATGGTGTCCACATAATACCCACGTGTCGAGCGATGCGAACCCCCACGCTATGGAGCCATTTACTAAATAGAATAGGATAGTTGTCTGAACGGCAAAAATGTGGGACATTTGAAATTTATTTGACAGAGCTTCTGCAATTTACATTAGATGTCAAAAAGTGACAGCAGCGTGAACGGCATTAATTTATGGCAAAGGTTATTTTTAATTATTGCTGTTCTTGGGCCTGCTTCAGCATTCTTGTTTCGTTTCTGGTTTCTCCTCACGCTGCTTTTCAGTTATTATCTGCATTTTTATTGTTAAATAGTGTTGTTGTTTGTTATCCGTGTTTGTTACCATTGTTTTTTATGTTGCATTGGTTTGTGATTCTTTCAAAACTTTCCCTCACTGAGAAAGGTTTTCTTCTAATTGTGTCTCTACGGGTACTTTAATTTGGGAAATCTGTGGAAACATATTTCGTTTTATGGTTGCTTTCGATTTGAACAAAAAGCAACGCAGCAAAAATACACCATTTTAGTTTTAGTTTTGCTATATTTAAAAACGGCGCCCATAGTTTACACCTGTTGCTTTCAGATAACATTTACCAAATTTCAGAAATCTCACTTGCCGTTCAGATGCGGTTGCAGCCCAGGTAAAAATACATGGGTCCATTGTCGAAAGAAACTTCAAAGAAAAATTTTCTGTCGATGTTTGGATCGAAATTGTCAACATTTTTTTGATGGGCCCCCACTAGCTCTATAATACCCCACTTTAAATATTTGCATAGCTTCGTGAATCACAATGTTATGTGCTCCGACGAGTTAATCTAAATTCACATTTTAGAAATCATTAAGCAGATTTATAAACGACTGATCTCTTTTGGTTTTGGTGTATTTTTGAATTTTCGACGCATGGTTGTCAGTGGTGTCACTAATTCATGATGTCTGCACGCCATACCAATTCCTAAAGCAAATTACTTTTTATTTGATACTAAATAAAACTGAACAGCAATAAAGCATTCTTACCTTGTTCATTAATAGTCCAGTGACTTTAGGATTTTAAATCATCCATCTGCAAAAAAAAATCCAGTGAAGCTTTTTTTTTGAGGTCCCCAGCGAAATCGTTCGAACTACAAAGTTATTCAAGAAGAAATGTGTAAAAAATATTTTTTTCACGAATATCTCGTAATCTGTTAGTTTTACGGTGATTCTGGGTATTACAAGAAATATTCGTCATAAAATACTACACAAGAACGGTCTGACCAACCGTTTTCGAAATATTGAGGCGTTGGAATTTCAGTACCACCTTTGAGATAGAATGCAATGTAAATTTTTTTTATTGCCTCCTATAAATTGCCCATCAGATATTCTCATGAATTATGAAATGCAGTATTATTCCAGCTATATATGTTGCAAAAAAAAAGAAAAGTCACGTGATAACTACAAATATTTTAGTTTTACAAATGTGCAAGACTTAACAAGCCTGTTCAGTTATCAGAGTTAGGGAGCGTGCATGCAAACTCTGCATCTCCACGTTTTTGAGAAAATGACTGTTCAAGGTCAGAATCGCTCAAAACCAAACATATCCTATAGAAACATCACCAGTTCGGTCAAAATCAGACATATTCATCACGGAGATTGCTTCTACCAAAACGATTCATATCCTGTATATTTTACCATGTAGCGCACAACGTGCTACCACAAAACCAGACAAATCCATATGATTAACATGATAATGGATGCTACTGTTGGATGCTTCGATTAATACTGGGTCTAGAAAGAAGCAGCCGGGACTGTTTTTCACTTGAGTTCACGCATAACCAATCAGATCCAATTTTTTTTTTCAAATTGTTGCATGAGATAAGAGTGTAAATTCGTTACGGTACTTTTGGTGTACATTGCATAAATGTAACTTCAATCCAACATATAAACAGTTTTTCGTGTTAATCTCGAAATTCTTTTATATGGACATGTATGAGTTTCAATAAACGCTCCTCAGTTATAACATCACTTGCACCCACATATGGACCTGTACAACAAGATTTACTATCCATTTTTATGACTTCCGCATTGTCAGTGTCAAAAATTCAAAAAAACTTTTGGCGAAACTGTACTTGTGGCACGTGTGTCACCAGTTTAGTTACAAATGTGTCAAATCAAGAAAGTAAGGTTAAGTAACTGGAAAAAAGATTAAAACTTACATTGGGCAGAGAAAATTTACTCTCTGCATTGGGCTCCTCGTCCTTGTCTTCCTCATCCTCAGACCCAAACTTGAGAATAGCCGTGATGCCCTCCTTGTTGAAAGGGTTGTTATTTGAAGAATCCCTGCTTTCTTCCCTCTACTTGTTAAAAGAATTCTCTTCCGTTTTTTTTCCACACATCCTTCTGCTTTTTCCGTTATGAAATACTCCTAACTTAATTCGCGTGAGAATGAAATGAAAAGAATTCAATGTCGGTGTCAATTTTTGAAATTTAAATGATTAATACGAGGTACCAAAACACTACACAAAAATTATTACAAAGGATAATTAGCAGTGTGGCCAACATACTCCCACTTTGTCAATGCGGAAGTCATGTAAATGGATAGTATAGTTTGTGTTATATTTAAATATCCACCAACATCGCATTTTCTGTTGTAATAATAAGCGGCAACACGGCTAGGGTTTTTTTGCGACAGGTGCAGTATAAGGAGGTTAGGTTAGTAAACGACTGGACGTTGACATCACAAAATATACTAAGTGACATAGGAAAAAAAACACCCAGTAATAATGAATATTTTGCGGCAATTTTCTAGCAATATGTTTGTTTAAGATGACAAACGATCAATTTTTCAGCCATATTGATCCACTAGTTTTTGTGGTATCGTATCTTTCCAAAAGAAATCCAACAGACGCTAATGGTCTTCTCTAGCTACATTTCTCATTTAGGCGTTGAGCAGTTTTAAGGAGCTTCTTTATTTTGTTCATTATGCCTAGAGCTAGAAGACGCCAAAATTTTCGCCATCTTTGCGAGTTAGATAGAGGGGGAATAGTGAACTTACGAGTGGCTCGGTTGTACTTTAGAAAAATAGCCACTAGGACGCAAAGAAGTTTACACATGGTGGCAGTTTGTTGTTGGACATGGAAGCAGGAAGGCCGTATACGAAGAGCGAGAGGTACAGGACGTGTCAGAAGAACTACACAACGTGATTATCGCCGCCTTAGACTTTTGGCTCGACGGGACCGTTTCACTTCCACAAGGGCTATTGCGGACCAGTGGTTTAAAGAACGTAGAAGGCCTATTGGGATGCGAACCGTTTATCACTGAATCAGAAGTTCTGTACTTTTTTCATACCATACTCAATTTCTGTTACCTCTCACTCCCGGACATCGATGTGATCATCTGGCGTGGTGCAGAGAACGGCTAAATTGGGATCTAGAACGCAATACGGTTGTTTTAAGTGATGAATCTAGATTCTGTTTGGGTATGCATGATGGCCGTGTAAGGGTGAAGAGGCTAAGCGGTGAAAGACGAGATTCTCAATTTTCTGTGGAACGGCATGTGCACCACACCGTTCGAATTGTGGCATAGAGAGCTATTGCCTATAGAAGTAGGTCACCTTTGATCTTCATCAGAGGCAATATGACCGCCGTGCGTTACATCCAGGGGGTGGTAGAACGACATGTTCTACCCTACATTCGGACGCTCCTCAACCGCCTTTTCCAACAAGATAATGGTCGACCACATGTAGCCAGAGTTACGTTGAATCATTTTGAAGACAATCAAGTCGATTTGTTGTCTTGGCCACCAAGATCTCCCGAGCTTTCACCCATTACAAAAGTCTGGAATATTATGGGAAGAATATTAGTCCGCTTACCCCATCCTCCACAATCTTTAGCGGCACTTTGGCATGAGTTACAGGTAGCCTGGGATGAGGTATCTCAGGAGAAAATTGATCATCTCATTTAGAGTATTCCCAAACGTGTTGATGAGTACATAAGACATCGTGGAGGCACAACAAATTATTCAGTTATCTCTTGATTTAACTGTTTGATTTTTCTCAAATATTAATCGATTACTTAGCTAACCCTAATGCACATGTATACCAAAAATTGCCGAAAAATATTCATTTTTACTGGGTGTTCTTTTTTCTATGTCACTTAGTATACTTCTTACTCTCATGGTTGACACTGACACCAAAAATGACGCCCGTCACTAGTACTGCGGGTATCTGTACCGCATGAAAGTAACTATGAAATAGCGATTTTTATTTCAGCCAACATAAAGCAACAGGTGGTGGATTTTTAAAAAGTACACAAACTTTATCTGGAATTTACTATTAAGCAGTGGCGGCTCGTCATGTAGAGCCAAGGAGCCATGGCACTACCTGCAGTTTCGACTTATAAAATTAAAATCTAAAATTTTAAACATTTTAAGTTTTTTTATTATTTTAGATGTTGAACAATACCTAATACCTGCATTGCATAAGTTTAGAGAGTTGAGGAAAATCGCAACGTATTTGGTTGCTGCAACCTCGAGCTGCGCCGCGAACGGGGCCAATTCATTTCTGGCACCGAATTTCTTTAGAATATAGGCTGTGACGGAGGTGCGCGCTTGGAAGGAGATAGGGATTCAGTCGCATTGAAAACATGCGTTTGGAGCCAAGGGCTGGCTGGCTCACCGGTCACCACTGTGCACTGTTACACTGTA
The DNA here is from genome assembly GCA_963583935.1 of Diaperis boleti. NCBI lineage: Eukaryota > Metazoa > Arthropoda > Insecta > Coleoptera > Tenebrionidae > Diaperis > Diaperis boleti. The sequence continues at coordinate 29,129,846 of OY757247.1, read as the reverse complement.
ACACTACATCCAGCAAGTAGAGACTCCGTTCCGCACGATGAATAGAATTAGTGCATTACAGATTAAGCCTTTTCCTCATGCACTATTGAGGGAAAAGTGCAAATTAAGCAGTTGGAAATGCTGTCCGCCGAAAAAGCTTTTCTCGGTAATATTGAAGACTTTAATAAGCGTGTTTTTGAACTATTCACGAATAAAAAAATAGGCAAAATGGACTTTATCTACCGTACGATTTATCATTCAGTTTATTTTATTTTCAAAATCAGTACTATTTGTTTTTGCTTTTATAATAGTTACTTCCAGATTTTCATTATACCTTTATTAAATAAAACTCTTTGAAACTATAAACATTACATGATAACTAACAATTAATAACCTTGCACTAGAATTACTAGGAAAAGTTCTTTCTTTTTTTTTTGTAGAGGAGGGGGGTATATATTTTACGCTCACTGGCTCTACCATAAAAATGTTCCACGAGCCGCCACTACTATTAAGCTCAAATATATAGCCTGCTTCACAAATTAAAAACCGTGTTAATTCTTGTTACTGCGAATTAAGATACGTGAAATTAGAGAAATTTAAAAAACGGATTGTTAAAAAGGAAAATTTCTGAAAAAATGTTGACTCTCAGAACTCTTATGTGGTAGGTGCTGTAAAATGATTAACTATTTTTTCATAAATTGAGATTATTTTTAATTAATTCTTTTAAAGTTCTCGTTTACATTCTAATTCGGATAATAATTCTTAACCTAAAGCTCCTAAAATTAAAAAGCTTAAAAAAGGAATAAAAATTTTTATCTTACAGGTGTAGTTTTTTAGGTCCCTTATACCATGGTTTTCGGTGACAGAAATCAAATTTTACTCACAAGAGAGATAAAGCTGTCAGTTCTACTCACAAGTGAGTAAATCTGACAGCTGTCAGTTGTAATTAAAAATTTTAATTATTAATTTGTATGTAATTACATGCGATGTAATGTCATTCTCTGCCTTCCACTTCACGAACAGATCATACTCGTACATGTGTCTCGACCTTACCGGGAGCAAGCTGGAAACAGCGGCTTCCGCGTCTAGTTCAATGTTTCGGTAGAAAGTCAATTTTTATTACTTTAGTGAAAATTGTGAAAAACAACGAGACTGTTTATTTCATAACTATAACAATCACAGGTTACTACGGAAACTGATATTAGAACCATGCTAATGTTACAGGCGAATGTTTACTTGAATAAATATTTCTTGGATTTTTATACAATACACCTGTAAGATAAAACGTCGTATATCACACGTGATGGAAATGTCATTATAAAGCTCGTGAGAAGTGCCCCACTCGTGCGCAAGCGCACTCGTGGGTCAAAATTCTCACTCGCTAATAATGATGCATTTCTATCACTTATAATATAATGTACTATTCTACTACTAATTGAATACCAGTGCAGATCTGCCTAAATAACCATATTCATTATTCACACATTCCATTATTCACAGTCACGACAACCAATCGTAACAGCTTAATATCATTATTCGCGGGTAAAGCACAATAATAATAGTGTGCACAATTTCTCACAGGCACAAATAAATCGAAATAGGCATCGTTTCCGTATGACATCCGCAATAAATTTGACAATTTAAATTGATCAGTGGTTATTGTGGTGTTATTTGATTTATTATAGAAAAACTGGAGAACGGTGACGAAGTTTTAACACAACCAGAAGTGGCTGAAGCCGCCAAAAGCTTCACAAAAGATTTGTTACCAGACAAATCAAAAAGCAAGTACGCGCTTGTTTACCAAGAATCTATGCAATGACTACGAAACGTCATTTTCCAAAATTGATTTGATGGCAAACTTTATACCACTCCTATTATCTTATTTGCTTTTTTCACTAACTCTCTCACATGTGCTATTGCTGTGTTTCTTTCATTAACACATAACCTAAATACTTTAATTATTTAACTTCTTCAATTTTCTCTTTCTCCCATCTCCACTAATTTACTTTTCTCCTACCACCCCCTGTTCCGAACACCGTCATCTTGGATTTTTCTACATTCACTGTCAACTTTTTCCTCCTCATATATTTCTCCATGCTTCCTATCATTTCTTTTATACCTTTTTCCTCTCTCGCTAGCATGAAATCATGCGCATATGCTAAAGACCACACTTTTCCACTTTTCCGTCAATAAATAACAAAGTTATAGAATTTAAAAATCTCTCTATCTGAGCGCGGAATGGCTGTGACTCCAACGCGCTTGTGACGTCACTTCACCGCATCCAAACTCGGTGTAGCTCGGACATTGGGACAATTGTGTTATAATTAAATAAAAAAAAAACTGTTTGATACGATTTGCTATAAGTGGAATTATTAAAATTTTTATATAATTGAACTTTTGTTTAATTGGAAACCATAATCATCGAGACAAACTTTTTTTTAATTTAAAATTTAAATATATCTATGTCGAACTCCACAAACTTTAATAACTGTAAGATTACTAATAAATATCTTCAGGTAAATCCAAGTAAAAACCAGCGTTCCTTGAAATGTTCATTTTTGTATCTTTGCAATATTGTGGATTAATTATTATTGTACTTAACGTGGTGGTATCCGAACTTTGGCTACCCAGTGATGATGTTGATTCTCTTGAAAAAGAACTGTTCGGTGATACGTGGATGGTGTCAGTGCGTATACTTTTTGTGTTTTTATTCCTTTTTACTACCGTTTGCACCTATTTGTCTTTTTGTTTCACCATTATGTTAACTTGCAGAATGTCTGAAATATTTCCGATAGGGTCCTTATCAGATAGCGGATTCTCTAGTTCACTTAATTGTTCAAAAGTTTCCATTGAATCACACCCAATGACTTCTAAAGTTGGACAACAAATTGAACTTGATGGGACATCTTCCCGACTTCAGTAGGTTTTCAACATAATCCGCCCGACGTCTTCTTTCAAATGCCTCTCTACTTGGTTCTGGTTTTGTAAATACTTTTTGGCACTGAAGTTTATGGAGGCACACTTCGGTTTTCAACTTTAATTTGCCACCCATTAATTTATATTTAACAAGATTTTCGGAAAATGTTTATCTATATTATACTCTCATCGAAAATACTTTTTTCACTACTAGCTTCAGAAAACGTCATTATATACCGTGTTTGATGATTCAGAATTTGATTTTCTGCACCTTATCCAATAATGGATTTTTCTCTCCTACTAGTAGATAATAGAAACAATTGACATCAATGGTGGCATGGTTACTGCTGAAGTTGATGTGTTGACTTGACATTTGCTGTCATTATTAATGATAGCTGATAGCTCAACAATGTAAAACTGAGGAGTTGGAATTTCTTGCTAAATGTTAAAGTTTCCAGCTGGACCACACTAGCAACATCGTAACAAAAAATAGAAATGACAGGTATTGCTTTGCATCTTGAACAATAAAATAGCTTGGCTTCTCAACTTTAAGGCTAAACCGGACTGTGGTTTAGTGTGTTTCTGATCCGTAAGATGTCGTTGCAAAAAGTCCAAAAGTTCTAACGCTTTTTTAAGAAAACGGTACGCAATTTTTTGTATTTGAACATTGATTTGTCCTTACATTTCTCGTACAATTTGCGCGTCCGTGTAAGTTTTGATCTCAAATGTATATTTAAGAAAAAAAAATTGAATACGTATACTTACAATAAAAAATTCAAAAAAGTGGCACACAGCGACGAAAGAACGATTTTTTTTATGAATTTACACGTTTTTTGTTTTTAAATCTAACAATTGCAACCCTATCGAAACAGGATTTTTAAGTTTGCCTTTGATCCAGCCGCCGCGCGCTGATCCCTTTCCCCGCGCCTAAGCATAAGTTAGTATTTGGCCCGACTGCTTCCTGTAGGTGATATAGGATTTCCAATTAGAGAAAACTGAATTTTTGCAAGCACTTTTATTTGATGACCTTGGTTTAAAGAACATTAAAATGATCATTCTGCAGGTAAATTATTCTTCCTGACACCCTAGTTTTTGATTCTCGTAACTAAAATAAATACAGTCTGGTGATAAAGTAACGAACAAAATTTATAATTGCGTTATTTAATGTTTTTAAGCAAAACTCTCCGAGAGGTCAATTTTATTTTTTAATTAGCCACTTTACGACATACAGATTTTACTTATGATGTCATCTATTTTTGCACAATGACGTCATCATTGACTTTTCTCAATGACAACCTCAATCTTTAGTACTTAAACTACTTAAAAGTTGGTGTAAAAAATTTGTACCTTAGTTAACTTTTGTACTTAGTTTTTTCAGAAAATAACACTTAAAAATGTAAATTTATTTTTGCAAATTATTGCAAACAAAAACTAATACTCGCAAATTTGACTTGAAATTAAATGTTTCAATTATTGGAATAATCGGAACGCTTACTTTTTTTATGGAAACCTTACAGCAGCACGTTACTTATACTTTTTGCGGTTTGATTTGGTGCCTCCAAGTGACTTCTTTAGAGCGGGACAAAATAGAAGAAAACTCGAAGGAACAAAGGGGCACAGATTTTTGGTTCAGTACTAAAAAATATCGAGTGACAGCGTAGAATTTTGGATTCATTTGTAAACGTCGCAAAAATTCTTTATAGGGACCTGTGGTTCGATCACTTCTTTATAAAGATTCCTTCAAGAATGCAGCCACAAAATACGGCAAACTCAATGAATCAAGAGTCAAAGAAGTCTACAAGAACCAGCCCGACGTGGAAATTAAACCATGTAGTCTGGTTCAAAATCCTTTTTTACGAAATTGGAGGCACCAAGAAGTTTTTAGTTGGAAATCAATATCGGCAAATAAAAATTACAAAATTTATAAACAATTAAGTACATAAACAAAAAAAAAATAGTTACGTTTTTTTGCAAATATTTCAAAAACTATTGGAGATTATGAAATTTAAAAAAAGATCCATAAAGAGCAGGAAATTTCCCAAAAAAAGTCCTACCTCCCGGGATTGTCAATATTTATAATTTTAATTTAGCGGCGAAAAAAAGCAAAAACGCGCGGCTCAGCCCCGTCCGCGCCGACCGAATCTGACAAATGAACAAAAAAAATATATATTTTATCGTTCGACACTGTCAGAATTTTCAAATTTTCGCTTGTGTAAACACTCTCTGTCATGAAATAATGAAAATGACAGATAAACGTCAAACTATTCATTTTAAGCAATTTAAAGGCTTTCCGGGGTTGTGTCGAACGATAAAATGTTGTATTACACGCGTTCCTGTGTAGATTGAACACATTACGCCACTCGGGGCTCACAAAAGCACTCATTTCACTCGTGCTTTTCTAAACCCCTTGTGGCATAAAGCGTCCAATTTACACAGGAACTCTATAATAAACTACTATTAACTAAGTAAATATTAAAATTAAGGAATAAAATAATTTAGGTATTATCTGGACATATCAATAAACAATAACCCGTCGGTAAAATTTTTTTACCTCAGTTTTTCTATTAACAATGCATTTGTTAATTACGGCAAATGAATGTTCTTGTTAAAAGTTAACCTACAAACCCTGATAATTGTTAAACTAAAATCCTGAATTTTGTTCCCTTCTTGGAGCTGTTCCTTGAAGGCTTTAGAAAAGATATCCGTTGGAAAAAAAAATGATTTTTTACTTTTTATTAACAATCAAAGGCTTAACAAACTTAAAAACATAAATAAAACAGTAAAAGATTTTTTTTCAATTATCTCTACTGATAATAATTATGTTTTGTTATTGCTAAAAGCAATACATATGTTAAAGACATGTTATTTATGTTTCCTGAATTTCTGTGAATAACACGATAAAGTGATAAAGTTACGGTTGTCATTGCTTGGGTTGGGTCATTGTTTGTGTTTAGGATAGAAGAAGAAATAGGTAGGGGGCAGTCGGTGATTGGTCTCGAACCGAGCTGTTTGTATGGGAGTCCGTTTGTATTGCTATTTAATAAAACTTATTCTTTTGTTCTAAAAACCGTGTTTAACTATTACATCAGCAGTGGGAAAAAGAACCCGTGTGTGTGTTTGTAAGTGCGAGCAAGCAAAAAAGAAAAATGTCACTCGAAAATGATGAGATGGAAGACCGCAGTAATGAGAGTTTTCCCGCGATACACAAATTACGCCGGAGTACTGGAACAATTTGTGGCCCTGATGAAACAAGCTGATGAGACCACGACCCACTACGTCCATGAGAAATTGGGTTTACGACGGTGTCGTCTGGACGACGAGGCTACAATTTCCTGCATCATCAGCGGTTTGCTCTTGGAACTGCAAGTCAACGCCAGCGCCTATCAAAACGGCACCCCTGACCAACTCTACTCGAGCTTCATTGCACCGCTAGAAAATTACAAAAGTCCCGGTTAAATTAGGTATAGCAAGCCATCACGACCCGAAAACACCATCAGAGTCCTCGGGAGTATTATTCATCGAAGAGGACCAGACATGAAAACGCTCCGTCGGCCGAATGCAGCAGCGACGCAACGTGGTGCTGGTATCCAGTACTTTATTTGCGGAAAAAGCGGAAATATGGCGCGAGAATGTCGTCAAAAGACGGTACGAGGTGCTATTCGTGCAATCATTTTGGTCACAAAAAGGAAAATTGCCGATTCCGGAAGTCGGAGTCCTCCGCCACCCAAAGTTCCGCTGATTCGCAATATGTGAAATTGATCGACTACAAGAACGCTAATGATTTATACCGAAAGCAGTGCTTTGTCGACGGAAACGTGCTGAAAGTCAAGCAATTTTCTAAAAGGATTTGGAAGCGCGACGATTCGTACCACCATAGAGGCAAAGTTCCTATTGCAAATAGACGAAATCTAAATGGCAACTTCCGCGATCGTGACAGATGCCGACATGGACACTTTCGATGTAATCATCGGGTAGCTGGTAATTAACGGAGACGGTGTAGTGTTTGTGGCCGATAAGGAAAAGTGTTGATTTATGGAGGGACTGACAGACATGCCGCAGCAAATTACTTTAGTGGAGGCTGAATCTCGACCCCGGGTTATGTTGAAAGAGGACATCGATTTGCCGCCCGGTACCACTTCAATGGTGAAAGTCAACATCGCAGGAGTGGACGACGAAGTGGAAGCCGACGATACAAAATTGGCAGTTCCGTAATCTGCGTTCCGGGTATTGTCCGCAAGAGGTCAAGGTCACGAACACCCATTCCAAATGTCGGGAGGACACCGTGATGGAAGGAAGGAAAGTTGATAGACAGGGGCGAAAAATGCGACAGCATCCAGGAATTTCAGAGTTTAAGGGTGAGTTTTCAGAGCGATGAGTTGAACGATAAGCATGATATTGAGTCAGCAAATGTAAGAGTGTTTGAGAACTTGACGACAGCGATAAGGGAAAATTTTTACATGTTTTAAAATAAGTGGTCGCATTGTTTTGCGAGAAATTTGGCAGAGTTGGGTGTCGTAAAAGAAGAAAAGCTGGAGATTAAGTTAAAAGATGAAGCTCACACTGTTTGTTACGGTCTGCTATCGCCCTTATCAATTATCATACGGGGAGAGGACGGTGGTACCAGAGACCGTTAATGAGTTGTTAGAGACCGGTATAATTAGATTCCCATTCGAAATTTGCAAGCCCGGTTGGCTTAGTGAAAAAGAAAAAAAATATATATATCGAGTCTTCCAGCAGGGTTTTTAACCCATTAGCGCCCATGGATACCGTACGGTATCAGGTGGTTGACCTTTGAAACACACGTTACAGTTTTTTTGTTTTTCGCGCGAAGTCGAATGCGTCCCAAGTTTGAGGTTAAGAACAAACAGAAGATTATTCTTGATTAGTCGGGTAACGTCTTAGTGTTCGTTTAGTGATATTTTATACGCATTATTTACCCTACAAATTTCATCCAAGGAAAAATATGGACTTTACATTAGAGTAAGTAAATTTATGCAGTACATAGCAGTAATTTTCACTATATTTTCATTGAAATCTTTTCAGTAGAGATTGTACAATTAGGTGACGTACTTTATTTTGTCCTAACTTACTCCAGTTAGAGTTGGCTGTGGCCCAAAAACAGAGGATACCATATGGTATCCGTGGGTCTTGCTGACATCTAAAATTAAGATTTTTATACGTTTTATTTTTTCTTCCTAGACGTGGTTTTACACTGTCGGAAGCATTAGATCTTGCATATGGACACGGAGATGTTGAAAATCAAATAGATGAGATATATATTGAACCACCCGATGTACATGTCGAGACAGACGAAGATTCTGCCGATGAAGATGACGGAGGGATGATTCACAATCTGACTGGTCGTCAGCTGCGAGCTGCTGCAGAAGTCAAGCTTTTAGACAATAAACGAATAGGGGTCGATTATGAAGAGTTAGCAGGGCCGTCAACATCTGTAGAACAAACCATTGATGAAGAACCATTGCTAACAACATCTCTACAGCAAGTACAACAAATACATCCACCTCCAAACGAAAGTGCATGGATACAGAATCGTTTGACAGGAAGGCCAAAACCCCAATGGATACACGGTGATTTAGAAGAGGTAGAAAATTTTTTCCCCCCGGCCGACTACAGCCGTTTTGCAAACTTATCATGTGTGGAACATTTTGAGTTATTTATTGATGACGAGACTGTACAATATATGGTTGAAGAAACACAGAAGTATGCTCAATTTAAAAATCAACCTGATCCAAAAGTTACTACAGATGACATCAAGTGCTTCATTGGTATTCTAATTGTTAGTGGGTACAACCAATTACCTTCAAAAAGAATGTATTGGGATATGAAAGATGATGTAAAAAACAAACTTGTGAGCAACGCAATGCGACGAAACAGGTTTTTACAAATACAGAGATTTCTTCACTTCCAAGACAACACCAGAATTGATGCATCTGATAAGGCATGGAAAATAAGACCCTTTATGGACAGAATAAAGAATAAATGTTTAGAAAATTTTGTACCGGTAAAAGATCTTGCATACGACGAATCGATGATCAAATACTTTGGTCGCCACGGATGCAAGCAGTTTATTCGTGGCAAACCCATTAGATTCGGCTACAAGATGTGGTCATTTAACACTAAAGAGGGGTATTTGGTTAATTTTGATTTATATCAAGGAACCAATCCCCGTGGAAACAAGACTTACGATGGCTTATTTGGCAAAGCTGCAGCACCTTTGGTGCGAATGCTAGAGGAATTACATGTGAAGAATGTACCTTATAGAATACATGTTGACAACCTCTTCACAGGATGCAATTTATTTGCCTATTTACGACATTTAGGTTATGCGGCTGTTGGTACTATTAGGGATAACCGTTTACCCAAGCCTTGCCCTCTAGATGACAAGAAACTTTTTTCTAAAAGACAAAGAGGTGAAAGTCAGCACATATTAGAAAAAACTGATGGGATACTCTTTGTGAGGTGGATGGACAATTCAGTTGTGACCATGGCTTCAACTGGTCCTGGAGTATCTCCATTTGGAACTGTTAAGAGGTACTCACAAAAAGAAAAGAGGAATATTCTAGTCAACCGACCACATTGCATAGCCCAGTATAATAATAACATGGGTGGAACTGACCTAATGGACGAGTGTGTTTCGAATTACAGAATAAAAAGTCGCAGTAAAAAATGGTATTGGTCTATTGTAACCTGGATTTTTGATATTGCAATTAACAATGCATGGCTGTTATATAGACATAATAACAAAGGAGTTTCAAATTTAGAATTTCGTAGAGAGATAGCTCAAGTGTATTTGACACGTTATGGTGTAGCTCCAAAACAACCTGGCAGGATATCACTTACCCGCAATATGCTTCCAGACATACGATTTGATCGTATGGACCATTTCGTTGCTAAATGCCAAAGAAGACGATGTGCTGCAGAAGGATGCAAATCATTTGGTCGAACTATGTGTCAGAAATGTAACGTAGGGCTTTGTGTGACCTGTTTCGTAACCTATCATACTAGATTATAACAGAATAAAAGTGTTTTCTAGTACCTAGTGTTGTTCTCTACCTAACAAAAAAAAAACATAAAAGCGCCCACGGCTACCGTATGGTATCAGCCAGTATTTTTTGATTGGTATGAGGAAAAAAATTAAAGCAATTTTTTTTCATTCAACTATAGTCAGCTGAACCCAAATATATCAAAATTCCAGGAAATTTCTAAAAAAAATTAATTCGGGCGTTAATGGGTTAATGCAAGCTGCTCGCTTGGAGTTGCAAACAGTTCTGAATCTGTGACTCGATATACTACACATATTGCGTCTTTTCACGTCTTCTGGTTGATGTCCCTTAGTTCTTGTCCTGATCTTGAGTTACGTGGTGACATCAAAAGCTAAGTACCGCTGCTGAGGTCCGAATTGTGTGAATTAGCAAACTCGGCGAATGTCGGCCTCTTGTGACGGCATAACATTTGTTGATTTTAGGGCAGTGAATAAAATGACTAACGCGCAATAATAGCGCAATAATAAATTAAAGTGAAGGTACCCATTTGAAATAAAATGATGCTTCAACGTTATGTTTCAACTGCAATAAGTGTAAGTGTGTAAGTAGAGGATGTAGAGCGCAACGAAAAATCGTTGAAAATCCAGAGAAGTAATTTCATACCCGGACTAAATAAAAACAAAATAATTATTTGTAACCGTTGCAAATAAGACTGGCCAAAAAGTGGCTTCTAAGTGTTACGCTACAGTTAATAAATCCGATACACGTCCGAACGTTTCACAAATCAAACTTTGAAAACATTCCACAAACAAATTATTTTTGTGTTAACCTGGATAATGAGTTTGTTTTGATATATTTTAAAGTACAAGTACAGAATAGAAAGTATACAAAAGCGTCACCAGCGGTGTTTTATTTTAAGTTTCTTTGAAGTTGCACCGCCAAGACTGAGTGACCTTGAACGGGTTGTAAAGTGATTAGCTTGGTTGTCCCTCAATTCCGCACAAGTTTATAGATGGGACGGGTCCACTGCGCGAGCGTTAGAGATGGTTGGGTCTGCAAAACATCGAGAAATAAACAGTTGTCCGTGTGCTTGTAACCTAAAGGAAATGATCGCGTGTGCGCGTACCCTAGCCTGCTTGTCCCTACCATCTCGTTCTTGCTTTAGATGGTCTTTCTCTTGCGTCGCTTCTGTAATGTTATTATTCTGTGGTACAAGATCGTACCGTAAAGTGTTTAATTATTGACGCAGGAGCTGAATGTACGCTTACTGTCCCATAACATTGCAAACAAATTTCAATGTCGCTTACAGCAGTTTCGTATTTCTAAAAGATATAGGTATAGGTGATAATTTGATTCCAAATTAGAAAAAGAAGTGCAAGGTACGGACGCTAGTTTAACAGCTTTGGCGCTATTTTGTTTCAAAGTCACGACAGGAAACTGAAAGTCGTCTCGTGTTATTCCAGACGAATTACAGCCGATTAAGCAAAAGACCATTCTTAAACATTTTCGTGTTTATCTTCTAGGGATTAATTTTAAACAAATTGTTAATATTAATTAAAGAATTAATTAAAGACGTACGAGATGACTTTATTTTATGAAAGCTCGTACACATCTGGTCAAACTTTTGTTTCAAATATTTCAAACTCAGATGGTGATAAGTGAGTCTGGCGTGTAGAGACATTTCTGTCGAAAATTTTTTGGATTTCAGAATACTCAAAGATGAGGTGGGACAGTCGACAGGAAGCCGAGGCGACCCATAAAATCACGAGGACGTGATCTGGTCAGGATGGCCGAATGTTAAAGACATGTTATTTATGTTTCCTGAATTTCTGTGAATAACACGATAAAGTGATAAAGTTACGGTTGTCATTGCTTGGGTTGGGTCATTGTTTGTGTTTAGGATAGAAGAAGAAATAGGTAGGGGGCAGTCGGTGATTGGTCTCGAACCGAGCTGTTTGTATGGGAGTCCGTTTGTATTGCTATTTAATAAAACTTATTCTTTTGTTCTAAAAACCGTGTTTAACTATTACACATATATAAATATTTTTTTTAATTTTTAACTCCTATAATTTAAAAAATTGTTATAAACAAATGCATTGTTTATGATTTTAATTTTTTTTTAATCTAATCCGTAATGGAAATAATGATTTAAAAAAAAATCGTTTCTTAAAAAAATTATTGGTGAAAAGCTCCTTTGTAATTTTTTTTTGTTGCTAAATATTATATCTTGCTCTTCTATATTATGGAAGATTTTTTTTTTACTTTTTATTTGTTTTTTTTTAAAAATGTTATAAACAAATGAATCTTTCGGATATATCCTTCTTAATTCTTTCAAAAATACTGAAAACAACCATACATCGTTTGTTATGAAAAAAGATTGTTTTCTATTTTTTATTTCCTTTTTTTTGATTTACGTGCACTTTTTTCATCATTGTTCTTAAAATAACTTATTGACGATACGACAAGAACACTTCAATGTTTTTTATTCTCTGTGAATCAATGAACAAATTGAGCTTTAAATTGAAGTTCTAACTCTATTATTTACTAACTTTTTGTCTATTATTTATTAAATCTGAAACAACAACAAAAATTATTTACGACTTATGTACTTCAATATTTTATTGGATATTGATTTTCAACTAAAAATTCTTGGTGCCATTACGAATCGAATGACATCACACCTCAATCATAATTTTTGGTGCTTCCTAACTCGAATTTCGGAAAAAGGGACTTGGGAACCAGACTGATGCGGCTTTTTGTGGATCTACAATATGGCTTATATTGGAGCTACACCTGACGGTCTTATTGGGGAAAACGGCAATTAAATGCCCGTGTTGGGCTAGGGATTAAACCATTTCAGAGGCCATAACGTCACAGGCAAGAAGTTTCATTGTGCGATTTTATTGTGTGGACTCCTAAAGACATGAAAATAGATTGCATATATCCAGATCAAAACTTTTAGCAGACTTTGATGTTTCCAAAATTGCAACTTTTTTTTTGAAAAGGCTCCTTTTTTTAACATCACTTGTCACTTTTCTACCAAATTTATTACAATTAGCTTGTATTTTTAGGCTTCTCCGTTGTTTTTTATATTATCTGGTGCATTCTATTTTTCCTGTTGTTGGAAAAAAAAAATGTTTTGGTAACACTATTTTGTACCTTTTACGTATAATTTACTAAAATTAACTCGTATTTTTAGGATTCCCCGTTTTTTATAATATTTATATTTTATATTTATTATCTGGTGCATTTTCGTGTGTTGTCGGAAGATAAATATTTTTTTATCACTATTTTGTACCTTTTAGGTGTAATTTACTACAATGAACTTTTTAGGCTTCCCCGTTGTTTTCTTGTGCAAAAGTTGCATATTTTAGTCACTCAAAACCAACGTAAACAAACACCAAAATTGCAAATGTTGGAGGAATATCTTTTCAAGATTCTTTGTTGTTGAAAAAATACATTTGTTGTATATCACACGTGACCGAAATGCTATTGTAAGCCCGGGAGATGTGTATCAGTCGTGTCTCACTAGCATTCCTGTCACTTGTAATATGTATAATCTACTATTGGTAACATTATTTGTACCTTTTACGTACAATTTACGACAATTAACTTGTGTTTTTAGGATTCCCCGTTGTGGTTAATCCTATTTAGGACAATCTATTTCCTGAATGTTGCTATTTGTTACATTTCGCATTGAATATGGAGTTACTTCTGTTAATAATTTTAATAGATAAATCAGGTGTTGTCTCTATTTTTGAACATGATGGACTGTGCTACCCTAGGTTGTATATTACAATCATGTGGATACTGACCTCTATTATTCTGGCGCATTTCAACAGCATTAAAATAATTTCCAAAAATGGTTTAGCTTCATTTTAAAAATTACCATTTTTCTACAATGCATTAATTATTTATTAACTTTGGCGGTACAAAATTCCTGCTTTGTGGTGCGCACAACCGCCAAGAATACTTAGATACTTGCATATAATATGATAGCCCCAACCCATTTCGTAAATTCTACAAAATCGAAATTATATTTTCCAGTTTTATAGCTCTGTCGTTACACGGAACGGATCGATGACTCATTCCACTCGCACGTGTCTGGCGGCGGCAAAAATTGTCAAAAAAGTCAAAATTCCTGTTCCGGACGAATCTATCAGACCAATTTTAAAAATTCAAACGGTTTTGTAATCTGTGGATCATGTAGAAACGTCGCTGGCTGGCAGATTTTAGATTTTTTTTCGTTTACATAATTTTTTTTGAAAATTTTTTTGAAACAAATTTTTTTGTAGAAAAATGGAATGGTGGCGCAAATTCTACTTAGAAATGGATTCTAAATTCGTTTTTGTTTAAACAATTTATCCAATCATTTCCATATAAATACGTAAATACTTTTCCGATAAGGTTGTCTTTGTCGCACACTTGATCTCCTGTTTAGCCTTAATGTATAACTACTATTATTGGGTGTGATTAATTGTTGTGCTAGTACAATTGGACACAATGCAATATTTGTAACAGCCTCTTTTTATTTCACTCATTATAATAGTAATTAACAGTTTATTGTTATTTTGTTAATTATTGTTAAATAAATGGTCAGAAGCCAGAGGAGAAATGACGTCACGAGCTGCGGCCGGACCGAGAGAGTTTATCCATTCAACGCGCAACTTTGAGGTTTTATAACTTTGTCATTTTTTAAGTTATCTTAATAATTTTTTCACAGCTTGGTTTAATTTTGCCAAAATTTTTATTTTCACTAATAAAAAAAACATGGTAAACTTCTCCATTAAATAAAATTACATTTGTTTTTGCTTTTTTGTTGTTTGGCGATCTGTCCACCAACAAATTTATTGAAATGTGGACAGGACAAGGTCTGTCAGGTCAGCTAATAATCTAATAAATTATAAGAAAGTTGCTATGCGTAAAGAAATACATTCAACCTTCACCAAGTTTGAAATCTTAGTTAGTGAAAATCAAAGAGAGGTTATCTTAATTACATCCTCTAACAGTTTTTGGTAGAGCAGTAAAACAAAAAGAAAACAAAGAATTTTTATGAAATACCACTCTCTATAAAAGTTTTGAAGATAACAGGTCACCAATTACTTGCTAAATACCTAGTAAAAAAGGATTGATATACCAATTTTATCCTGAATTTTGAAGAAATTAGTGAAGTTAATTTTGTGAAGACACAATGTGGAACGACAAAACCTTCCGCAGAATAATTTAAATAATTCTCACATCAAAGCCAATACTGGTTTTAATATTTCTTCACTAGCTTCTTGTTTCTCTTTTATAGTAACTAGTGGTCGCCGAGTGGTCAAAATTCGACCGTAATTAATTCAATTTGTAAGCTTGAACGTTATTGAGCATCTTTTCCAAATAGTAGGTACACATCTATACTCATTGCATATTATTTTTGAATTTTGTTCTATTACATTTGCTGCGAGCGTGTACAAATACGTCATTAACATGTTCTTTGCCCTAAATCCCTGCAATACCTATGAAAAAGAAACATCTGAAGCCACAAAAGTCACAGCTCGAAACTCCTTCAGTGCCCTATGCAACTGTTTGACCACCGATGATTTATTATTTAATGTATTTGTAACACATATTACATTATATAGATATTAGCTTTCTACTTTCCTTCTTCATATAAACTTTATCTAGGCTAAATCTCACTCCTCCGTGCGCTCAATATTGTTAAAGAGGGGTACAAAAGTTTCTCATATTAATACAGATACAGTCGCATGAAGCAGACGCACGTGTTGTTCGCTCTTCGCCCATTATTCATTTTCTGTGCAATTTGGTGAAGTTGATGTGGATTCCTACTTTTATCCCTGTGTCAGTGGTGCAATTAACGGATCTGTTTGTGCAACTTTTATTTAAGGTCTGTTATTCTTGCATAATTCGCCATGTCCGACCTGTGCTCCGTATGTACAGAGACAATAGGGTCAAATCAGCCAAGCATTCAATGCTCTTTTTGCGCCAAGTTTTTCCACGGCAAATGTTTATCGCTTTCCAAAACACAGATAAGCACCGTCGCTTCTGTTGATGGCATGTCTTGGAGATGTAAAGATTGTCGTGAGATGGTTGCTGCTAGTCCTATGCAACATGTCAGTTATGCTAATTCCGATTGCAATGGGTGCAAGATGCTACCGGATCTCCTGGAGCTAATCCGGAAGCTGGAGTCTTCCGTTGATAGCCTACGATCCCAGCTGCAGTCTCACCAATCCAGCGACAATCACAACGATGTTGAAACAATTGTGCGTGAAGCATCTGAACGGCAAAAACGTCGCCGAAACTTAATTTTTTTCGGACTTCAAGAGTCAAATAAGAAATCACCTTCTGATGAGTGCTCCCGCAATGAAACTAAGCTTGTTAAGGACTTCATAAAGTTGACAGCTCCAAACATCGAGTTATCCAATGTGGATTTGAAACCCATACGTTTAGGTCCTCACTCGGCAGATAGAAATTCCCCTCGTCCACTAAGAGTGACCCTGCATGATGATAGTCACGTCCATCAGGTTATTCGCCAGATCAAAATCAAGCGCCAAGCGTTAAACCTGGACCTCCGTTTCAAGGATGTGTCTGTTTCATTTGATTACACCCAGTTTCAACGTGAGCAGTACAAAAGGTTAAAATCATCTATGCTGTGTCGTACTCGAGCTGGTGAAACGGATTTGCGTATAAAATACATCAGAGGCGTTCCTCAAATTGTTAAATCGACTCCGTTAAACTAGTAAAGCCTAACAGAATAAGTTTGAGCTTATATTATCAAAACGTTCGCAGTTTGAAAAATAAATTTGATCAATTTTTAGCTTCTTCTAGCGATTGCGAGTTTGATGTTATAGGCCTTACTGAAACCTGGCTAACTAAAGACATTGTAAATTCAGAATTTATCTTATCTACTAAGTACAATGTGTTTAGGTGTGATCGTGATCTCGAACGGGTTGATTTATCTAGGGGTGGCGGTGTCCTGTTGGCTGTTAAAAATCATATTTCTGTTACACAACTTGATCTAACGTCAATTATTCAAAAGCTAACAGCTGCCGATTTCCTTGGATGCAAATGCAGCCTTAACTCATGTGTATTTTACTTATTTGTAGTTTATTTTCCTAAAACTCCTAGCATTAATGATTTAAATTTGCTTTCCGAATTTTTTGATGAAAAATATCCTTACATTGAAAACGTTATTTTTTTTGGGGACTTTAACTTACCAAACTTTGTTTTAAATTGTCATGATCCCATTGTATTATCATTGTCCGTATTTACAAATTCATATAATCTTAAGCAATATAACAATGTACTTAATCATAATGGCAGGTTGTTAGATTTGGTATTTACTGATTTCGACTGTATTGTGTCTCGCGACGTTAATCCGTGTTGCCTTGAAGATCTGCATCATCCTGCACTATCAGTTTCTTGTGTTTTGCCAACTACTACTGTTTCTTTTCCACACAATGTGTTTGATCAACCTAAAGCATATAATTTTCGAAAAGCTAATTTGGTGGCACTGTATGATGACCTACTTAACACCGATTGGTCTGAATTAAAACAAATTTGTGACACTGATGCGATATGTGATCACTTCTACACAATGTTATACTCCATCTTTGATAAACATGTTCCGCTCTTTCGTAGTAACACTCAACATTATCCGATGTGGTTTAGGAATTTAGACGTCTTAGATCTTTAGTGAAGCTACAGATTAAAAATGCATATACTAAATATATCTCGGATGTTCAGTCTTCACTATGCTCAGACCCCAAAAAGTTTTGGGCGTATGTGAATTCAAAAAAGTGTAAGAGTCGTATTCCCGGTGCAGTAACTTATGAGGGTGTATTGTATAACAATGGGCAGGACATTGTCAATGCGTTTGCGGGCTTCTTTAAATCAACTTTCAATCAAAGTTCTCTTGGTATTGGTTCTGATAATGTCATAGCTAATACCCCTTTACTAGACATTCGTCAAATCAGTGAGACGGACATTATTAAGGCTGCTAAATCACTTAAACCTGGCCTGACTGCTGGACTCGATAATGTACCTAGTTTTTTACTCAAAGACTGTGTTAATGTATTTGCTGTCCCTTTGGGTATTATTTATAACTCTTCGCTGATACATTGTGTCTTTCCCGAAAGATGGAAGCTATCTAAAGTCTGTCCTGTATTAAAGTCTGGAGTTTCCTCTGAGGTCTCAAATTACAGAGCTATCTCGTTAATATCAAACTTTGCAAAAGTCTTTGAGATAGTGCTGCATTCGCATATATTACCGCATTTTACTAACTTTGTTTCTCCTCTTCAACATGGATTCATTCGGGGTAGATCTACGGTCACAAACTTGGCGTGTTTTTCACAATATGTTGCGGAAGCCTTGGATAAATCTGGACAAGTTGACACTATTTATACTGACTTTGCTAAAGCTTTCGATCGTATTGACCATGGTATAGTTCTGCGTAAGTTACAACTATACGGTTTTAGCAATAAACTCTGCAATCTCTTAAACTTATATCTTGTTGGTAGGACTCAGAAAGTATACCATCGTGGCTTTACCTCTGTTTCATATGATGCTCCTTCTGGAGTACCTCAAGGTTCGAATCTCGGTCCTTTGATATTTCTAATTTTTATCAATAATCTGCCGGAAATTTTCAATAATAATTGTGAAATTTTGCTATATGCTGATGATGCTAAAATCTATCGATCAGTAAATTGTCTTAGTGATGCACATCGTTTGCAGATGTGTTTGATTCTCCTGCGTGAATGGTGCAAAAGTAATAAGTTATCCTTAAATTTGAATAAATGCAAAATTGTCTCTTTCTCACGTAAGGTGTCACCAGTAATTTATGACTATAGCATGGGTCAGCATGTTTTTTCTCGTTGTGATATCGTGAAGGATCTAGGTGTTTACTTCGACGCCAAATTTACCTTTAACCACCATGTTAGTGATATAGTGTCGTCAGCCTCTTCAATGCTAGGTTTCATAATACGTAACACTAAACTCTTTCATTCTTTATCCGCACTAAAAACGTTATTTTTTGCATTTATTTTGTCAAAACTTGATTATGCATCCTTAATTTGGTGTCCCTTCTATCAGCATCATATATTAATTGTTGAAAGTGTGCAAAGAAAGTTTTTAAAATATTTATGGTTTAAAACTTATGGTACATACCCTGTTCGTGGATTTGATCATGATGTGCTACTAAATACCTTTGAGATGGCGTCACTTGAATGCAGAAGAAAAGTAAATAGTGTTGTGTTTTTGTTTAAATTATTACACTTTGAGACTGATTGTGCATGGTTGCTTGCGAAATTACAGTTCATAGTACCGAGACTTAATTGCAGGAGGAATCTTGGTCTGAAACCTCTGACCTCGAGAACCAATATTCTATTGCGTTCTCCCCTGTCCGTTGTTATATCAAACTATAACAAGATTTCTAATAAATCAGATATTTTTTTGGTAAGCTTAAGCCACATAAAAAAATTATGTTATGCCGTTTTCGCAGTGACACTGTCGTAATGTTTGTATTTATGTATGTGATCAAATATAAGTATTTTCTTTTAGCTTTTAAATTTTTGAATTGTTACTTTGTTCATACATTCAGTATCTGCGATCTGCTTATTTTCCTTTCTTTTTGCATTTACTATGTTCATTTATTTATTTATTTTTTATCTTGATACTTATTTTGTTCTAGTATATTCGAATTTTGTTTTTTTTTCTCATGTGTTATATTTTTTTGTCTTCAATGTTGCTCTGTAAGTGGACTTGTTCTGTTGGGCAATAAATCATTATTTATTTATTTATTTAATATACAAAGTATGGAATAAAATTTATTATATTTATGTTTATTCTTATGTGTTAACAATATTCCTCGGACAGGTCAAGTTTTATTTGTAAATCTCTATCTTTTCACATAAATTACACCTTCCTTCTTATTCTTAAGGGGCGCGGTTTTAACCCCGTTGCACTAAAGCTTAAGCTTATTGTGCCGCACTTAGTGCGGTCTCATGTGAGCTGTAGGCCTAAAAATGTCCATTGCAGTAATTTCTGCCTATAACACGGTTCCCAGGAACCCAGGTTAATAGTCATGTCATCTCCTGATGTTGCTCCAGCCACGCCTGATGGATCCATTGCTACTCTTCAGTTTCCGAGTATCGACCCTCTCTTCCCGTCTCGTCATGATTACCTCGAAGGGTTTATGAAAGTGATATTCGGTCCTAAGTCTGTCCAATTGCATGCTCAGTAAGCAATCGTTCCGTATTTTTTCCAAACATCTCGGTATGGTGTCCCCTTCTGACGTGGGTTTTACCATATCCAGCAATTATAAGCCGGTATGCTTCCTTCATTGCCTCCGATTTCACCACCAGATGTAGCCGAGGCTGGTTCAGGAGCACTTCCATGGCTGCAGTGTTCATTGCTCCCGTTATTTCAAAACAGGCAAGTCTTTGCAGCTTCCCTAATAGCAGTGTAGAGTGTTTTCCAGACCCCTTATGCCACCAAATTCCAAATTGATTCATAAATGCAATAAAGGCCGGAAATTAGATTTTCTTGAGACTTTGGAAATAAGGAAAGCCTTGAAACTGGAAAACAGATCTTGTTTAAATGAACAGAATAACTTCAATAATCCCATTATTAATTCACTATTTTAATTTTTCACCACTCAAACAAACTTACCAGATTCTCTTTGATCCATTTTTAATTTTTAGATTTTATAAAATGTTGCTTTTACGAAATCTTTTAAAAATCATGTAACCTTTTGAAAACGTCAAATTTAATTCAAAATTACGTCAACGTCATAATTTTTTATATTCTTTAAGGTTAAGAACCCCTCTTGTAATTCATCAATTGTATCATTAATCTCTTGTTAAATTAGGGCTGATGATGGCAGAAGTGTTCTGCCGAAACATGTTCCATTTGTAATTTTACGCTCATTAAAGTTTGTGGAGTTCGACTTAGATATATTTAAATTTTTTAATTCAAATTTACTCCACCTGGATTTAAGAACATTCTTCTGGTTTACTAATAGATTTATTTTATTAAACACTATTCCATTGCCATGGTGCAACTGCAGCTCCTATATCATTAACATAATGTTTTAAATAATCCCTGACCTTTAGAACCAGCTAAGTTAGAAACATTACCATGTTCCGCACCTCATCTGCAAAGTTGTGGTCTTGTGGCACCTTGACAATATCATCAACGATTTCTGCATTGATGGTCCTATGGAAGATTCTAAAACGGGACACCAAAATCCCAAATGTCTTTTCTATTGTTCTCCGAGCTGGACTCAATCGATAAATCGTTATGCCCATTGTTATTTTGGCCATTTGGTGCCTTGACATATTATAGTGGGGATAAAACGTACCAAATAGTAGAACATGTTTCCCGCACGATCATACATATTGTGGATAACCTCAAACGAAACCCATATGACAAGATCTCCAGTGGTAAGAAACCTAAGAGTCACTGCTAACCGGCATCCTGCAGATACACTTTGACGACGAGAATGTTTTTATAATCTGGGACCAAGATGTGAGAATAATTTATCGACCGACTGGACGGTGATTCTTGTGAAATTGAAAAAAAAAATCGGTTGCTCCAAGGCGCATTTCTTGCAACAAATTGTGATAAAAGCCCTCTTCTTTGCGCTTCCGCAAATAAGGTTGCACTCAGTAACGTGTAAGACGGGCTCTTTGTGATTCCACCTAAAGCAAACAAAAACTATTCTGTAAGTGGGTACACAGAAAACGCGGTTTGGGTCATTTTTACCTTTTTAATTTCTTCTTATTAACTCGAATGCGACACTTGCATACAATAAACAACCACACTTTCACGGCTCGTTGTCTGTCAATCACCAGAAAGTCACCTAATGCGCATGTCCACTTCGAAACTTTTACCGTCCACTAAATCCAGAAAATCAAATGTTTACATTTACAATAGCTAAATAGAAAAAGGCATTGTACGGGTTCCACTCAAGTAAACTTTTGCAAAAGCACAAATTTTTATTTCAAGTCAGAGATTCAGAGGCTCCTACGATGACGAATTTTATTGCTCACATTTTATTTTATTAATTTAATGTATTTGTAACGCATATTAAATATAAATTTTAGCTTTGTGCACTTCTTCTCCATATGAACTTTAACTATGCCAAATCTCACAGTCCTCCGTGACCGCAATAGGCTTCAAGAGGGGCACGTATTAATATATAGATACTTGAAACCAGTGTAAAATTAATATTTATGGATTTAGGTATTACTTTTCAATCGATTCACGCTATAGATATAAGACATCATGTCATAGAGTATTCGACATCGCAGCAGGCGGTGTTTGTGTAGACTGAGCTTTATCTTAAGGCAAAAAAAGTTACTAAAACATCCGAGACTTGCATTAGATTATTAATTTGGAGATTACGTTATTAAACAACTCAAAATCCTCTTCTGAATCAGAAATATCTGAATTTGTATTAATTATAAATGGTGGAATGTTGTCTCGTACACCCATATATTTTTCTAAATGATTGGTAATTTCCTTCTGAATATGTCGAATAAAATTAACACTTTTTTCTTGTGTACAGTTTTCAAGTGCTTCACGTCAAATTTGCATAACTCTCTTTCATTCCCAGTTTTGCTTGAATTCTATGATTGCAGTTCCTCCTAGCAGTTCTAACAGATTCATTCAGCATGTTTGTTAGTATTCTCTGTAAATTTTTTGCTTAATAATCTACCTAGAAAACTAGAGCTATACGTTCGAAACTTGCAGAAGTATTATTTAAATCTTTCAAAAATTCATGGTAGCAACGACACACTGCTTTGCGTTTTCTTAAAGTCAAACTGGACAAAGAGTGTTCGAATAATAGGTGAATTTTCGCCATTAAATTGTCAAGTTACTGAAGTAATTGTCAACAAGTTACCGTAAATGTTAATCCCCACCATAACTTTTCACTCAACTTGTTAAATTATCAAGGTCGCTCCTTCCTTACCGCCAACACTGAAGTAGCTCGATCACAGGGTTACAAAATTCAGTAACTGAGTAAGAGTAATGACGTCATCAATGACGACAGCCACTATAACATTGACATGGCGAAAACGCAACAGTAACTGATTTCCACTTTGCAAAATTTAACAATCGGTTCAGTGGATCCATAGATTATCCCCCCACCCCGTTACCCTCTTTGGAATGGAATTTTTAAAAACCGGTTCTTGGTAAGCACCTATACGTGGTAAAATAAAGAAGTGTGCAAGTGGAATTTTCATTTCATTTATTTCAATTGGCAACTAAGAAATTGTTTATTTAAATTAAAATATTTATAAAAAAAACTTCCAGTTTTTACATTATTTTTTAATAATTCATAAGTATCACCTTCTGCTGTAAAAACTGGTGGCGCTCATTACAGTTTGAAAAGAAAAAAAATAATAATCGACCCACCCGATCTCCATCGAGTTAGATTTGGGGCGGTACCAAAAATAAATTTTGTTACGTTAGAAACTACTGAACTAAATCTATGTTCTTCGTTTTCTTGTCTGACGTCACGTGGATTCAGTGGCTATCTCATTCTACGTCTTAGCATCCGGAATTCCTTTACTTCACTCTTTCCAAAGTTAGGTTATTATTTCTATGCTCTGGAAGCACGTAGGTACTGTTACAATTTTAAAATCCGCGCGCCATCTGAATATTTGCGCAAAAGGTCGTCAGATCATATCTACAAAAGCAGTCGAACTGACTACGACGGTCCGATCTTCCTTTCGATTCCAACCACGGAGAGTATCACACCATATTGATATCACCGTCCGAGTTTTGGGTTTCTGTAACGGGGTTACGAGAACAAATCTTTTAATACGGATAAGGGCGGTTGAGTCACAATTTGTTAGTAATTTTAAGCCGTAAATAGCCGTATTGTTTTTCGTGTAGCGTGGTTTTAACTTGGGGGAACAAAGGTAAGGACGGTTTTTTATTACTGTGCAGACTTTAATTGTTTCTCCAATCAATTCACCTACTATCTAGAAACAGGTTTTTGATCATTGAGTGGTAAAAAAGGTGGTAAATAATGAAATGAAAGTTATAAATTAGTGATAGGATGGAAGAATGAAGACCGGAGACCGACGTGGGAATAAATTGCACAATTCATGGGCTCATGGGAACTCCATCGTCGTGGAAGATTGAGTCTTGAAATGAGTGCTAGAGAAACTTGAGGGTCAAATAGAAAGAAAGCAACTGCTGTTGATCCCCTAAAACAGAATTTCGAAGGTTCTGGAGGAGTTCGACCGGTAGAAATATACATGCCGCTAGAGAACCCTCTTCATACCAGTTCATATTATACAAATCGCAACAATTTATAGTCGAAGTTTTTATTTCTTACATGTACTAATATAGTTATTTATTTCATACTGTGTCATATTTGTTAGTTTTACGTCAGAGTTTTGAGTCCGGAAAATGGACTTTACAGTACAAGTCCTGTAAAAAAAATACAACCAACAAATCAAACTGTTGTCATAGATACTCAATTCATGGATGTTTAAATTATAAATTCCAATTTCATTTTTTAAAATGAAAACAATGATTTAGTATCTGTAGCATGAAGAAAAAAACGCATTACGACATACGTCCGGAAACTTTTACAGTAACTTGTCTCAAAATTCCAGACTCGGCTCCTTCGTCGCCTCGTCTGTAAACATTTCGACTCGTTACTGTAAAAATTAGTTTTCCGACCAAAAAATATTATACATCAAGTAAATTAAATATAGGTTTATTCACGAAAGAACTATAATCTATGTATATCATAATCTATGAATCTTTGAGTAATTACAATGTTTAATTCACGAATCGTATATATGTTTTTGGCCTCGTGAACTGTGGATTCGGATTCATGTCCTTCTCGATGCTTGAACTGTCAACACGACATTGCAATTTTTTTCAAATTTTGTTGAATTAAAACTTGTTGTCGACCAAAAAGTCTAATACAAATCTTGCACGTTAACCATTTTACAGGGCTCAATCATTAAAGCACTCCGCTGGTGCGTCGTGCTTCAAATTAATTTCGCCCTGTAAAATGTAAGTTACCGCACACGAATGTAAATCACTATTTCATTTCATATCTGTATCTAAATTGACATTTTTCGGATTATTTATGATACCAAAAGTGGAACATTAACGTCCTTGTACTTTAAAATTATACGTCAATCATCTCTTATATTGTTCCCGATATTTTTGTGCATCAAATTGTTCTTCACGCAATCTGCTTCATCTAGAATATCTTCAGGCACCTCAATTTTATCCATTTTAGACTGAAGAATCGAATAAAATATCCAAAAGAATTCACCGTGACCCAGTTTTTACGTTGTCATTTTTGACAAACGTTTGTTAGTATGGGAATATTAGTTTTCGCATATTTAATTATTACGAATAATTTGTGCAAGATAAACACTCAAAAATTCTTTTTATTTTAATCTAGTTCATTAAACCTGCAGTATGAAATAAAACGTTGTATTTACCTCGAACCAAAAATTGTTTTTAAAGGTACTCACCAATAATTTTGTATCCCCGGCAGTTCTACATGAAGCGGATGCTTTGAATGCAGTGGTGCCAGCCAAATCAAAACATTCGTATGTCAAAGAATATGCGAATTTTTGTGAACGGAGGAAGCGGAAGTATTCAAGGGGAGTAGACGAAAAAAAAAAATTTTGGCTTATATTTTGGAACGATCCAAAAATACAAAATCTTTGTCACTGTGGTTCTATTATTCCCAACTTAAGAAAATATTATCTGTGAAAGCAAATATCGGGTGCCCCAACTAAAATTTGTACCCCCCAACAATTCCAATTTCGAAGAAAACGCTTGAACAGGTTAATTTTGTTATCAAGGGGGACCAAATTGTACCAAACTTTCAACTTTTAGATCTCACCCCTTTAGCCAAGGGAGCTATTAAATTAAATGGCATGGGGGGTCGTGTGATACATCATTTTAAAGCTTATTCGATTCTCTATCCAGATCTACTTTTATCGATTTGTTTCGGAATTGGAATTGTTGGGGGGTACAAATTTTAGTTGGGACACCCTGTATTGATATAAGCAGGTTTGTGACACCGCAAATATTATTTTTAGCCTTGACAGTTGTAAACTACGTTCTACCACATTTCAGACAGCCATGGTAACCCATTTTTTACACATTGAAGCTGTCAACTACCGCCTTTAAGCGGTAAAATTGTCCAAAATTTTCTTCTTTAAGAAACGCGCAAAAAAAAGATCCCTTATGATAAATATTGGTCGTATATTTTGAAAGAAGATACCGCACTTAACTGTCTTTGAATAAGTTTCTAAGATATAATAATGACCAATTTAAAGACACTCGAAGGCGCACCATCTCGTGGTATAAATAGTAAGCATCTCAGTTGCCTATTTACCTTGTCAATTTACAATGTCACTCAATTTAAAAATGTTATAAAATACAATAATATGGCAAAATGGGTGAAGTCATTGACCTAAAAGTAAAACACGTCAAGAATAAGATAATAAAAAAGTTAAGGTAAGGCAACAAAACACTCGAAAAACATAACCTCTCTCATATTTTTAGGAATTGTGCCCTATTTATGCTATTTATGCATTCCTACAACTCCCGTATCCTTTTGGGCAAAATCCGTGTCCGTCACACTATCCTGCACCTATCTTTATGTCAATAATGTGAATGTAACTTCGGTGCAACGATATTTTTTGTTAAATGGGGGCGCCGAGTGGAAAACTTCGTCATCGGCTAAAAAGTTGTATACATTATGTGTGTGGTAGGTATTTTACATCACTCAGTTTTATTAAAACACTCCGCTGCGCGTCGTGTTTCAATATTAAAACTTCGTGATGTAAAATTGAACCTACCACACTTATAATGTAATATACTATTATGAGTTTTAAAGTAGGAATTGTTGTAAATTTCATCAAGTGTCAGCTTTCCTAAAACAACAGTCTCTCGGTCACAGACCAAAGAAGTCAAAGGTATTCACACTCAAAGAAATGGAAAGGTTCTTGGATACTGCTTCCGATGATGAATATTTACTGCTAAAAGTGGTTTTAATAGTGGGAGTTTTTGGAGGTTGTAGAATTGGTGAATTGGTGTCTATGATCATGTTGATCACACAGGCAGCGTAATTTTATGTAGTCGAAATGCCGGACACGCGGACTCATAAGCCCAGAACGTTTACCATCATCAATTGAAATAACACTGTTCAAGCTATTGACGTTTCTTGGATGTACAAAATGTTACGACCTGAAAACATTTCACACACACGGTTGTTCATCAATTACAGAAACAAAGAATGCAAGGTGCAACCCGTAGGAGTGAATACTTTTTCAAAATTTACCCAAAAAATTATACAATTTATTGGTCTTCAAAATCCAGAAGAATATACGGACTATAGCTTCAGAGATTCGAATGCAACTCTACTGGCAGACTCTGAGACAGATATAACAGTTGTAAAGAGACACGGCGGCTGGCGCTCAAATAGTGTTGTAGAAGGATACATACAGGATTCTCTCAATAATAAAATTGAACAATTATTATTCAAAATGAATCGGCCTTGAAGTTAATAAAGTGGAGTTAATAAAGTCACTCTAAACTGCCAAAGTTGAATAAAATATTTTTATACCGAAGCAACACCGACATATTTACTTCTTTATTATATAGTTTAAAATTGAACTTGCAATATTGTATTGACTTAAACACAAACATTAAATCGATGTTTCACCTACATGTTCCATATTTTAGGACAAACGTAGTGAACGACCAGCTTCACCGTATAGGTCTTGATATTGCGTCCATTTTTCCTCCTCCTTGATGCAGATGTAATTCTCGGCGGGAGCCGAGAACTCAACTACAATCATCTCCTTGGAAGAGTGGTCCAGCAGAACCACGTCAGGCTTGTTTGCTGATATCTGCCTGACGGTGTAAAACGAATAGTTCCAGTAGATACGGCACCTTTCATTCTCCACAAAGGACTCAAAATCGTTTAGGACATAAGGCAACACTGGTGTCTGGTCTATCGCATAGTGGTGCCTCAAATGAAAGTATAGTACTTTCAGTGCCGCATTGTGGTGATGGATATAGGCCGAAGGTCCATATACTGGACAAACCGCAAGTAAATGCATTGTTGTTTCTGGAGCTCTCTGGCAAGCTCGACAGCTTACATTCGGGACCTCTATACCCATCACGCGGCTGCGATAGACCAAGGTGTTAATTACACCATCTTGCGCGATGCAAATGAATCCCTCAGTCTCCGACTTCAGCCCACTTGATTTGAGAAAGGCAAATGTATGCCTTTTGGATAAGCCAAGGTTTTCCTTGGCAAGTCGAGCAAGTCGAGCTCGGTAATAGAACGTGGCCAAAGTAGCAATGCAAACAGCACTAAACATGAACGGATAATGTTCAGTTCGTTGTTTTTTCGTTTCAAATTTGAAGTTAACATTAGCATTTTTATCTTCTAACATAAGTCATAAGCGGATATATTTTCGGTCAAAAATGAATAGCTGTGATTGAGTTTGGCGGCGAGAGTTAATATTTACCTGATCTGGCATGAGAGGTAGGTGTATGATGATGGCTTCGTCCACTACTAGTTGATCCTAAGGGACTGTCGGTACCAATTCTTAGAGGAGACCCCATAAGAGATCTAGGATATACTGGTGTATATCCTACAACTGCTGGTGGAACCCACATGTCTTCTAAAGAAATTTTACCGCGGGATTCTACAAGACCAGGCGTGGATTGACTACGACCCATTGCAGCTGAAACAGTAACAAGATTTAATTAACCTTTGTATAATTATTATTATAAAACTGTGCTGGAATGGGGGAAAAAAGGGTCATGCCTTTTTTGAAAATAGCTAGTAAACCTAATTTGAGTAATGTGCTGAACACATTGCTGCTAGCTGTTTTTTACAATAAAATAGGATAGCGGCACTATTAGCCGACCTCCTTTTCAAACCCTACTTTTGTCGAGGGCTCTTTTATCCCGGGTACTTTTGTCGCGAGCACTTTTGTCCCTGGTACTTTTGTCGCGGGCACTTTTGCCCCCGGTACTTATGCATCAGGTACTTTTGTCTCGGACACATTTGCCCAGGGTGCTTTTGTCAAGGGTTATGACGGTCCAATCAAGTTGTAACCTGTTGGTTTTATAAGAATATAACATTTAGATAATAACAACAATTGCATGTTACGGCTTTTGTGAATTTGATATGATAAGTGTACCAAACTTTCAAGTTTTAGATCTCACCCCTTGAGCCAGGGGAGCCATCCCCTTGAAAACTTTAAATGGCATGGGGGCTCGTGTGATACATCATTTTAAAGCTTATTCAATTCTCTATCCAAACCTATGTTTATCGATTCCTTTCAAAAAAACAAACCATGAATTCGAAATTTTCCAAATCAAGAGTATTTTATGTAGATTTGGAAAATAACAAATTCTTATGGACTCGATCAAAGTAGGTTTGCATAGAGAAGAATTGAAAAAGCTTTAAAATGATGTATTACACAACCCCCCATGCCATTTATATTTTTTAGGGGGGTGGCTCCCCTGGCTAAAGGGGTGAGATCTAAGACATGAAAGTTTGGTACAATTCCCCCCCCCCCCTTGATAATAAAATTGACCTGTTTGAGTGTTTTTTTCTAAGTGTTTCGAAATTGAAATGGTTTGGTGGGGGGTACAAATTTTTGTTGAGTATTTTATGTAGATTTTGAAAATATGGATTTCCTGTTTTGTTTTTGTAGAAAGAAATCCATAAATGTAGGTCTGGATAGAGAATTAAATAAGCTTTAAAATGATGTATCACACGACCCCCCATGCTATTTAATTTTTTTAAGGGGGTGGCTCCCCTGGCTAAAGGGGTGAGATCTAAGACATGAAAGTTTAATACAATTTGGTCCCCCTTGATAACAAAATTGACCTGTTTGAGCGTTTTGTTCTGAGTCTTTCGAAATTGTAATTGTTGGGGGGTACAAATTTTATGCCGACTAATATAAAAATAAAAATTAATATTATAAAATATTAACATCATAATTACCTATGTTTTCTTACAAACCGAGAAAAAATAATAAATAATTACATTTCTATATACCGGGTGTCCCAGAGGTGTGGGGATCATCATTTACGCCCTTATTTTTAAAATTGATATCTTTTCGAGGTTTTTGGGGGACGATAGCCACACGATACCTTCACAATTTCAAATTATTAGAAATCATATACAGAGTGTTCTATATTAGTAATTGTACCAAAGTTATGTTTTTTTAATGGAATGCCCTGTATATTAGTTGATGAATCGAAAGAGCAAATTATTGCCGAGCAAAATGAAATAAGGTACTACAGGTTTATTATGGATGCTTCTTGAGTTATGAAGAATTTTGGGTCAAAATTAGTGCTTTAAAAAAAAAAATCAGAGACCATTCCAACAGAGATAACAACTGAATACTTTTCTGTCAATAATTTTTTATGGATCCGAACTTTAATACACTGATTGAAAGTTATCTAAACTGATATTTCTATACAGGGTGTACGGTTTCGCAAAATGTATAACAACTTTTTTTTTCAAATGGAACACCCGATATTCCATTATACCACCAAATACCATTTTTAAGTTTTTTTTCAATGTATGGTTTGCTTCGGCAAATGTTAGTACTTCAGGTAATTTTTACAAAAAACTTAGAAAGTTTCCCGAAATTGCTAAAATCACGTATTAAGATCAGATCGCCTTGGACTTTTTGCCATCTAGATAGTCGTTTATTGTATACTTTATTAAATTACTTCAGAAATGACACCGAGAGGTCGACAGGCTCAGGTTTACGTAAGAATTCGATAGACTATATCCTTTACATAACCCCAAACGAAAAAATCTAGAAGCGTTAAAATTGTGTGATCTTCTTGATCATTTGACAGGACCGCCCCTACTAACGCAACGTCTCAGAAACCAGTCATTTAACTTTTAATTTATCTTCTTACATTCCTATAGAAATGTAGAGCATCTCCATCTTGTTGCAACCACATTATACCATAGTTATCATTTCTTCTTTCGTGAAATTAATATTATTATACTAAAGTTGTTTTTTTAATGGAATTTATGTATTTTAGTGGGTGAATTGAAAGAGAAAATTATTGCTGAGCAAAATGAAATAAGGTACTACAGGTATGTTATGGATGGTTCTTGAGTTATGAAGAATTTTAGGTCAATTCCAACAGAGATAACTGAATATTTTTCTGTAAATAATTTTTAAGAGACCCAAATTTTAATACAAACTGATTAAAAGTCATCTAAATGGATATTTCTATACAGAGTGTACGGTTTCGCAAAATGTCTAATAACTTCTTTTTCATATATTTTTAATATATTGTATTTTTGCCTATATTCCATTATACCACCAAATAGCATTTTTAATAAGCTTGCTGTCAATATATGGTTTGCCTCGGCAAATGTTAGTACTTCAGATAATTTTTACAAAAAAACTTTGTCCTTGTTGTCAGTTATCCTGTAACAAATAGTTTCACTTTTGTGATTTTTTACAAAATTAATTTCACGAAAGAAGAAATGATAACTATGGTATAATGTGGTTGCAACAAGATGGAGATGCTCTACATTTCTATAGGAATGTAAGAAGATAAATTAAAAGTTAAATGACTGGTTTCTGAGACGTTGCGTTAGTAGGGGCGGTCCTGTCAAATGATCAAGAAGATCACACAATTTTAACGCTTCTAGATTTTTTCGTTTGGGGTTATGTAAAGGATATAGTCTATCGAATTCTTACGTAAACCTGAGCCTGTCGACCTCTCGGTGTCATTTCTGAAGTAATTTAATAAAGTATACAATAAACGACTATCTAGATGGCAAAAAGTCCAAGGCGATCTGATCTTAATACGTGATTTTAGCAATTTCGGGAAACTTTCTAAGTTTTTTGTAAAAATTACCTGAAGTACTAACATTTGCCGAAGCAAACCATACATTGAAAAAAAACTTAAAAATGGTATTTGGTGGTATAATGGAATATCGGGTGTTCCATTTGAAAAAAAAAGTTGTTATACATTTTGCGAAACCGTACACCCTGTATAGAAATATCAGTTTAGATAACTTTCAATCAGTGTATTAAAGTTCGGATCCATAAAAAATTATTGACAGAAAAGTATTCAGTTGTTATCTCTGTTGGAATGGTCTCTGATTTTTTTTTAAAGCACTAATTTTGACCCAAAATTCTTCATAACTCAAGAAGCATCCATAATAAACCTGTAGTACCTTATTTCATTTTGCTCGGCAATAATTTGCTCTTTCGATTCATCAACTAATATACAGGGCATTCCATTAAAAAAACATAACTTTGGTACAATTACTAATATAGAACACTCTGTATATGATTTCTAATAATTTTAAATTGTGAAGGTATCGTGTGGCTATCGTCTCCCCAAAACCCCGTTTTGATATCTTTCAAAATAAGGGCGTAAATGTTGGTCCACAGACCTCTGGGACACCGGTATAAATCTGATGCTTAATGCTGGAATCTTATTAAAATTTGTTGCTAATGTGTTTATTAAGAGTTCGCTGACGAGTGAAATACGCACGCAATATATTGCACCTTAAAATTTCAACACCTAAATACTTTGTGGAGTTCGACTTAAATATATTTAAATTTTAACCTAAATACTTAATTAAAAATATTACTAACTTTTTTTATTTCTTTTTTCAGTTATTTTTTTCAATTTGTAAGAAATCATGTGAAGTTGTTTTTTTTTTAAGTTGGTTACGTTGAGTTCTTCGCGAAAAGCCGTCACATTTAATAGTTGTTATTATTAAAAATGTTATTTATAAACAATAAAGTTACAGATGAATCATTCTACCATCCGAGTATACCCTTTAGTGTCTATATTTTGACTATCTAAATCAATGAAAATCAGTCGGTTCCTTTCTGGTAAAGTACAATTAGGAGCCACTAGATTTTACAAGACGCAGAAAAGGGAGAAGATGAAAAAATATAATTAATTGTTTTCGCCTTTTTGTTAATATTATTGTAACTGGTTATGAAACTCATTCATCTTGTTATTCAAAAGTAACCATTAATCATGGGAAATCTCATCTAAAACTAATTGGTATACTCCACATGTGTTATAATTATGTTACACGTAGCTACAGTGAAATCAAAAACAAGAGGCGCTTGTAATTGTTATTATAACGTTTTAACCAGGAGTTTCTCGTGATTCCTTATTGGTCAGGTCCAAAACGAAGGTTATAGCTGCTTCTAGCAACCATGAGGTTAGTAACTATAAATCCTATAACTCATGTGCCCTGAGTAGCAGCATCGACCCCAAGATGACAGCTTTCTGCATTCCAGTCATAAAGGCGGGAATGATCTTCAGATTGGAAATTTTGTTCGCTTTTCCTCCTCCTTGATGCAGATGTTACTTTCAGCAGGAGCCGAAAATTCAATAACAAACAAAAATAATCTGTTTTGAAAAGTGGTCCAACAAAACCACATCAGGCTTCTTTCGTTTTCCACAACGGACTTAGAGCCAGTTTTTCAGTGCTTGATGGTTAACCGTAGGTAAATATTTTGGGTTACCGAAGGTCCCAGAGCTCGGTTAACCACGATTTCTGACATGTCACATGTCTGTCATTGTAATTAAATTTTTGTTTAACTTGTCTATCTATCAATATAAATATACAGACCGTTTTAATCGAAACGAGCCACCCTCAATAACTTTTTAGGAAAAGAGATTTAAGAAAAATCTAAAAACAGGTCAATTTTTATCGCGAGGGGGAAATGTTTTGATGCAATAGTAAGCAGGCTTGGTGCCACTCCATACCCCTGACAGGAGCAACCTCGATTTTTTAAATAGGGAATAGGGGTCGAGTAACATGTTGTATGAAAGGTCTTTTAATTGTCTTTTCAGAAACATAAGTATTTTTTATTTACATAGTCTATAAGTTAATAATTAAAATAAAATAATTTTTTAACGGATTTGTTTTATATTTAGACATGCTTGCAATTATTAACAATAAAAAGCTTGCAATCAACAATGTTAGACAATCTGTGTTTTTGTACAATTATTTGCGTTTTTATTATCTTATCGGTTTTTGGCTAGAACTAGAGAACGCATTGGTCTTTCAACAGGATGGAGCACCACCTCATTATACTGCGCCAGTACGGCAGTTCCTGGACAATAACTTCCCCGACCACTGGACTGGTAGACAAGGTCCTGTAGAATGGCCATTTAGATCGTCCGATTTGACTCCCTAGATTTTTATTTGTGGGGACACCTCAAGTCCAAAAATTTATGCGATAGAACCAGCTTCTCTGAAAGATTTCCGACAAAAGATTATCCTGGAATCTCGACAAATAACACCGGAAACGTTGCGTAACCTAAAAGGCGTATTTCATAATCGTCTGTATAAGTGCATGGAAGTCGATGGAAATCATTTTGAACATTTCATATGAAATCAAATTTAGTGTTCAATGCTACAGTTGCTTTATCGCTCAACAAATCAAACACGACTATTTTGTTTTCAGTTTATTTATTTACTTATTATTGGTATAAATGAATATGGATGACGACAAATTTGATTACAGCATTATTCAGATCAATAATAAATTGTCTAATATTTATTGCAAGCTTTTATCGTTAATTGCAGGCATTCCTAAATACACAACAAATCCGTAAAAAAAAAATTTCATTTTTAATTACTAACTTATAGACTATACAAATAAAAAAATAATTATGTGGCCGAAAAGACAATTAAAAGACCTTTCAAACGACATGTTACTCGACCCCTATTCCCTATTTAAAAAATCGAGGTTGCTCCTGTCAGGGGTATGGGGTTGCACCAAGCCTGCTTACTATTGCATCAAAACATGTCCCCCTCGAGATAAAAATTGACTTGTTTTTAGATTTTGTGGTAGGAACGTAGTATTTATGGCATATAGGCGCACTAAGAAAGGATTTTTGAAAATTCCGTTTCTAAGGGGGTGAAAATGAGGTTAATTGGTGTCTCTAGAAGTTGAAAACGAAAAACGGTAGAGAAGTGAAAATTCGGACCCGAACTCGCTTTTGAAAATAACTCGACCCCTATTTGACGCTTTGCCAAAAAATTATTCACAGACGGCGAAAAAGGGGGGGAAAGGGGAAAACGGTTTTTATAAAAAATTTCATAACTCGACAACTAAGCATGCTAACAACGTGACAATTGGGATTTAGACTCATCTTTGAAAATTACTAGACCCGTGTTTGACGATTTTGCAAAAATTTCTCTATACCTACCGAGAAAAAATTAGGGGTGGTTTATCCAAAATTCCTATAACTTGAAAACTGACTGTATTGCTGTCGTGAAAATTGGGATCTAGATTCTCCTTTAAAAAATACCGGACCCGTGTTTGACTATTTTCCAAAAAAAAAATTACCAACGGCGAAAAAAGGGGAGGGTCAATTTGGGGGTGATTTTTATCAAAATGTTTATAACTTGAAGGTCGAGAATGTTATAGGCATGAGAATTGGCACTCGGACTCTCATCTTAAAATAACTAGACCCCTGTTTGACAATTTTGCAAAAATTTAATTACAAACCCCGAAAAAGGAGCTAATTTTTTATATTCTTTAAGGGCTGATGATGGCAGAAGTGTTCTGCCGAAACATGTTCCATTTGTAATTTTACGCTCATTAAAGTTTGTGGAGTTCGACTTAGATATATTTAAATTTTTTAATTTGTTATTTTATCTAAGTACTAGCCGACCCGTCCCGGCTTCGCACGGTGATTTTATTTTATTAAGTATTTTATTTACCACTTTAATAATTTTAAAAAACCGTTTCTTAGTGAGCGCCTACGTGCTAAAATAAGTAAGTGTGCAAAATTTCATTCCAATAGGTTCAGTGGATGTAGAGATTACTCCCCCGCCCCGTTACCCCCCTTTGGAATGGAATTTTGAAAAACCGTTTCTTAGTGAGCGCCTACGTGGTAAAATGAGTAAGTGTGCAAAATTTCATTCCAATCGGTTCAGTGGATGTAGAGATTACTCCCCCGTCCCGTTACTCCCATTTGGAATGGAATTTTGAAAAACCGTTTCTTAGTGAGTGTCTACGTGGTAAAAGAAGTAAGTGTGCAAAATTTTATTGCAATCTATTTAGTAGATCTAGGGATTACCTACCCCGCCTGGTTACTCCCCTATTGAATGGAATTTTGAAAAACCGTTTCTTAGAGAGCGCCTACGTGGTAAAATAAGTAACTGTGCAAGAAAATATAAACGGCATCCAAGCGAGGATAACTTTAAAACTCACCGAACGTTTTCAAACTGTCTCAGAGCGGAAATTAAATCGGAAAAAATTAATTATGAAAATTCAATAGTTGAAAAACCGAAAACTTTTTACTCTTATGTGCGTAAACATGTCGTTAGCCGTGTCTCGGTTCCTCTTGTGCGTAGTAGGAATGGCAAGTTGTGCTCCAATCATACGGAAGCTGCAAATATATTAGCCGAAACATTTGCACTTACTTATAGTCCGACTAGCTTTAGCTTTAGTAAGCCTCACATCCATTGCTTGCAAGGTTATGGAGAAAATAATAGTCAGTGAACTACTCGTTCATATGCAAAACAACAAATTAATTCCTGAACACCAACATGGGTTCTTACCTGGCAGATCAGTGGTGACAAATTTATTATTTTCCAGTAATATATGGGCTAAAGTACTAGATGCAGGGCAACCGTTGGACATAATATACCTCGATTTCAGCAAAGCTTTTGATAAAGTACCCCATAATTTATTATTAACTAAATTAAAAGCTTATGGAATATCAGGGCGATTGCTGCAGTGGATTGGAGCCTTCTTAACAAATCGAAGCTTTTGTGTTGGAGTGGGTAAAGAGTTTTCTGCATATAAACGTGTGATTAGTGGTGTTCCACAAGGTACTGTGCTGGGACCAGTTTTATTTTTGATTTATACAAGAGACCTGTTATCCTCCCTTGGAACTTGTTACTCTGCATATGCAGATGATATAAAAGTCTTTAATAATCCTGTTACTACTAACTTGCAAGAAAAACTTAATATAATAACAAATTGGAGTAAACTTTGGAAAATTCCTCTGAATGCCTCAAAATGTTGTGTGTTGCATTGTGGACCCAACAATCCAAACAATTCGTATTATATAAATGATATTGCTGTAACTGTTAAATCATCTCATGTCGATCTAGGGGTTATAGTTAACAATAAGATTAGTTGGTCAGATCAGTGCTTGAGCGCAGTGGGTAGGGCAAAAAAAACGTTTTGTTTACTTAAGCATGTGTTTCAACACCCAACACCGAAACTAATATCAAAGTTATATACCATGTATATTAGACCCCATTTGGAGTTTGCTATTCCAGTGTGGAGACCGCACCTCATAAAAGATAAAATGTTGATTGATAAGGTACAACATGCTGTGACAAGGTGGACACCGTCATTACGAAATCTTCCATATGAGCGCCGTTTAGAAGTTTTGAATATATCCCCTCTTGAGTTTAGACAAGATCGAGCCGATCTAATACAGATATTTCGACTTACTCACAATATATTTCCAGCAGAAACAAGTGACTTTATAGAATTTGCAGAAAATAGAAGACTTCGTGGCCATTCATATAAGATTAGGAAGGAACCATTCAAAACCACCGTTAGGCAATTCTTTTTAACTAATCGTTCCTTCTGTCTGTGGAATGAATTGCAACCCACCATAGTCTTGGCCGATTCAGTGTATAATTTTAAAAAACGTCTGGATTTAAATAGTGCATGAGCGTGTCTCAAAACTTATAATTAAATATTGCGGAAAAGGTTTTTCCTCCGCGATACTCAAACATAATAATAATAATAATAATAATAATAAGATTTCATTCCAATCGGTTCAGTGGATCTAGAGATTAAATCTCCCGCCCCGTTATACCCCTTTGGAATGGAATTTTGAAAAACCGTTTCTTAGTGAGCTCATACGTGGTAAAAGAAGTAAGTGTGCAAAATTTCATTGCAATCGGTTTAGTAGATCTAGGGATTAACTCCCTCGCCCCGTTACCCCCCTTTGGAATGGAATTTTGAAAAACCGTTTCTTAGTGAGCTCATACGTGGTAAAAGAAGTAAGTGTGCAAAATTTCATTGCAATCGGTTTAGTAGATCTAGGAATTAAATCCCCCGCCCCGTTCCCCCCTTTGGAATGGAATTTAAAAAAACCGTTTCTTAGTGGGCGCTTACGTGGTGAAATAAGTATGTGTGCAAAATTTCATTGCAATGGGTTCAGTGGACACAGAGATTAACGGGGCGGGGGGGCCCGTTACCCCCCTTTGGAATGAAATTTTTCAAAACCGTTTCTTAGTGAACGCCTACGTGGTAAAATCAGTAAGTGTGCAAAGTTTCATTGCAATCCCTTCGATGGATCCGGAAATTTCGTGATGAGTCAATCAGTGAGTGGTATTTGGATTATATATATATAGATTTGGTGTCTAAGTATTTGGTATTGTTTATAAGTATTTCCTCTAATTGGGTGCTTGCACCTGTCGGATTTTTTTTTTGCGTATTGACTAGAAGGAGCTCCCCGTGATTCCGACCTTCACGAGGTTCCTTGCTGGTCAGGTCCTGTTCGTACATCATAGCCACTCCTCAAAACCATGAGGTCAGCAACTATGAATCCCGTAAATCATGTGCCCTGAGCAGACGCAACGACCCCAAGATGACCGCTTTCTGCATTCCAGCCGCAAGGTTCTCTGCCGGTTTACGGCAGGCAGGAATGATTTTGAGATTGGAGACGAGCGAGTCCTTGATGCCTCCCATGCACCCAATTACCAAAACGACGAGCTTCACTGATTAACTTGAGTACAGCCCCTTAAGTTCAAAGAGCAGGTCTTGATATTTTGTCCGCTTTTCCTCCTCCTTGACGCAGATGTTATTTCCAGCAGGCGCCAAAAATTCAATAACAAACATCTGCTTGGAGGAGTGGTCCAATAGAACCACGTCAGGCTTGTTCGCTGTTATCTGCCTGACGGTGGAGAACGAGAAGTTCCAATAGATTCGGCACCTTTCGTTCTCCACAACGGACTCAATATCGTTCGGGACATAGGGCAGCACTGGTGTCTGGTCTATCGCATAATGGTGTATTAAATGAAAGTATAACACCCTCAATGCCGCATTGTGGCGATGGTTATAGGCCGAAGCTGCATACACCGGGCATGCCGCCAATATATGCATTGCTGTTTCAGGGGCCCTGTGACAAGCCCTACAGCTCACATTCGGCACCTCCATAACCATCACGCGGCTGCGATAGACCAAGATGTTAATTACACCATCTTGCGCAGCGCAAATGAATCCCTCAGTCTCAGACTTCAGTCCACTTGATCTCAGAAAGGCAAATGTATGCCTTTTGGATAAGCCAAGGTTTTAAATGTTCTTGAAGAAAACACTATGCATTGAGTTATCCATATGCCATCTCATGAGCATATCTTGCGCAGAGATTCTGACGTGGGCTGTAAGACGGAGCAAATTGAGCTCGGTAATAGAGTGTGGCCGAGCTCGCTCAACGTCAAAGTCAAGACCGAGTTCATCTGCTGCTCTTTGTGCCGCCCTAAACAAAAATGCCCCGACACCCCGCCTCTCGTGATCCCTGACAAGAAGCAATAGGGGATCTGAACTTTGGATGATCTTACAGGCTATACCCAAGATTACCTTGTTATGAAGACACTCCAAACTCAAAAGTCCTCGGCCTCCCTGGTTTCGTGGAAGATATAACCTCGGAACGGACGATTTTGGATGCAAACTGCGCTCTAGATGCATCATTTTTCCAGTAGCCCGATCAATCTGCCTCAACTCATCCACTAACTACTCCAAATGAGTAGAGCAGGATAGGAACGGCAAGCATATTTGTGGCAAAAATCTTGTTCTTCCCCGAAAGCTCTGACGACCAGATTCGTCGGAGTAGATTTTTGTACTTGCCGCAGAGAGACTTTTTTACCTCGTGTGACGCTTGAATGTGGCACTGCTCCACAACCAAGTACTTGTAAGTCTCTCCGGCGTTGAGATGTCTCAGAACGCTTCCGTCAATGAGTTGAGCATCTTCATCGAAATACTCGCATCGTCCTCTTTTGAGATGAACCTGAGCGCATTTGTCCCAACCGAACTCCATGCCAATAGCATCTGTGTACTCCTGCACTATGCGCAATGACTGCGTCAGTTCTTGCTTTCCGGAAGCATACACTTTCAAGTCATCCATGTAAAACAAGTGCGTGATCTTATGCTTCCGGTTACCGGGTGTACCACAGCTACCCTTTGCACCGCGCAAGGCTACGGACAGCGGCAACAGTGAGATGCAAAACAGAAGAGGACTCAAAGAATCTCCCTGGAATACTCCTCTTCTGAATGATATCAACTCTGTCTGAACTCGGTCCCGTCGGGATGTTATCGAGAACCGAGTCTTCCAGAGTGACATCAGTTGTTTGATGCATCTCACCAGTGTATCGGGTATCGCAAGACATTCGAGCAAGTGAATAATCAGCTCGTGAGATGTTGTGTCGAATGCCTTACGATAATCGATCCAAGCCATAGATGGGTTGCGCTTATATTTGACGGCATCCTGCGTGATCTATCTATCAGCAGGTTTTCCTTGCAGCCGTCCACGCCCCTTTTACAGCCTCGCTGTTCGAAAATTTTCGAATACACCGGGTTAATATCGTGGAATATTCGGTAGTACAGGAGTCTGGTGAAAATCTTATAGCACGCATTTAGGCAAGTTATTGGCCGGTAGTTCTGAGGCCGAGACAAATCACCCGTTTTAGGTAGTAAAACGGTTCGCCCCTCGACAACCCACTCCGGAATTCCTGGCTCACCTAATTAATTCCTGGCTCACCATTAAGCCAGGAATTAAATACCTTGGCCAGACGCTTGTGCGTGCTTCGGAATTTCTTCCACCAAAAGGTATTAATTCCGTCCGGGCCTAGTGCGGCAAAATTTTTGATTCCCTTAAGGGTCTCGCCAATTTCTTCCGGGGTTATCGGATTGCACACCACTGGTCTTAATTGAGATCTTCTTACGAAGTTCTCAAATTGTTCAAGGGCTGGAGTGTCTTCACGCAACGGTTTCGACCCCTCGTATATTTCCCTCCAGAAGACTTCGACATCCTGCACCGCCGGCAATTCCTCTGGGATAGAGTTTGCCCGCTGGAAGAGCCCCGAAGGATCTGTCTTGAACTTGTTGTTCTCGACCAACCTTCGCCTACTCCTTACCAGGGACTTTCTTGCAGCCACAAGACTGCGAACTCTATCCATGCAGTGCTGCTTCTCAACAGCAAGCACCGCTGCATTCAGTGTATGATGGGTCCGGCGAAAAAGACGCGCGATGCGCCGGATTTTTGGTGTGAAAGGTTTCATCTCTTTGATGAATTCCATCACACACTGAATTTGAGAAATATCCTGCCTAGCGGTTCCTATCTTCTTGTCTATCTTTTCAAGGCGACATTCGAATTTCCTCTCAGCCTCAGTGCTCTCACCATGTGAGACCAAAGAAGAAAGCCTCGTCGCCTTTCGATATACCATCTCGTTCAGGAGCAGGATGTCTGGATCCTCAGGGAGGTTCCTATCGAGTGATTCGTCCGCTGCAACTACATCGCTGGCTTTGGGTGGTGGAATTTTGTGGAGAGACTTTCTGTTCGGAGGCATCTCCAAAATTACCGGAACAGCGTGGCGGATCTCCACCAACTGCTCCGGTGCTCTCTCGTATTGAATGCGACGAAGAAAGGCCACATAATCGCGGAGTTTTTGTGGCGCGAAAAAGTGATGCCCGGGGTGTTTCTCACCCCACAGAGCATGCATCCTTGCCATGTAACCCCTTCGCCGCGGCTCGCTCGTCTCGTAGCAGTCGAGCAAGTCATTTCTTAGAGTGTTGGTCCACTCAAAGCGTCCATGGGCATTGCCAGAGTCGTCAACGGGTGAATCGTTTTCCGAGACCCCACCACCTTCACCTTGATCCCTATCCGACTGGGACCGATCGTGGGAGTCTTTCCCTGCTGAGGTAGGAACAACAGTCTAGGGTTCCAATTGGTTGTTAGCCAAAAGGAACCCCGGCCGGTATTGAGGTCAAGATGGCTTGACCTCCCAGGTGCGCCAAGAGCTACCGGTCCGATTTGCACCTTTAGCTCGGCAAGGTGGTGGCGCTACTCACCAGGACCAAAGATGTTATGTGGCCTGCCTGCCTGACCTGGATAAGGATTATTATTATTATTATTATTTTAATTGACCAGAAGGAGCTCCCCGTGATTCCGACCTTCACGAGGTTCCTTGCTGATCAGATGTTTTCAATCGCACATCGTAGTAACTACGAATACAGGGAATCATGTGCCCTGAGCAAACGCAACGACCCCAAAAGATAATTGCCTTCTGCATTCCGGCCGCAAGAACTTCTGCTTGATCTTCAGATTGGAGACAAACGAACCCTTGATGCCCCCCATGCACCCAATTACCAGAACGACCAGCTTCACCGTATAAGTTGTGTACAGCGTGCGGAGTTCGAACAGCAGGTCTTGATATTTCGTCCATTTTTCCTCCTCCTTTATGCAGATGTTATTCTCGGCGGGAGCCGAGAACTCAATTACAAACATCTGCGGCAAGCTCGACAGCTTACATTCGGAACCTCTATACCCATCACGCAGCTGCGATAGACCAAGGTGTTAATTACGCCATCTTGTGCGGCGCAAATGAATACCTCAGTCTCAGACTTCAGCCCACTTGATCTGAGAAAGGCAAATGCCTTTTGGATAAGCCAAGGTTTTCCATGTTCTTGAAGAAAACACTGTGCATTGATTTATCAATGTGCTTTCTCATGAGCATGTCTTGCTCAGAGATTCTGACGTGGGCTGTAAGACGGAGCAACTCGAGCTCGGTAATAGAATGTGGCCGAGCTCGCTCAACGTCAAAGTCAAGACCGCGTTCATCTGCTGCTCGTTGTGCTGCCTTAAACAAAAAAGACCCGATTTCCCGCTTCTCGTGCACCCTGACAAAGAGCAACAAGGGGTCCGAACTCCTGATGATTTTGCAGGCTGTACTCAACATTATACGGTTATGAAGACACTCCAAACTCAAAAGTCCTCGGCCTCCCTGATTTCGTGGGAGATATAGCCTCGGAACGGACGACTTTGGATGCAGACTTCGCTGTAAATGCATCACTTTGCGTGTATCTCAGTGCTGGCGTGTCCGCTGAAGCTGCAACACACTTGAACTAACAAAACTGTCAAAATTCATTCAAATTATATATTTCAGTTTTATTTATATTGTTAATCGCAATGCCTAAGGCTGCCAGCAAGAAGTCATCTCTAAGTGCCATTGAGGATGTAGTCACCAAGTGC
Organism: Diaperis boleti; assembly: GCA_963583935.1. Classification (NCBI taxonomy): domain Eukaryota; kingdom Metazoa; phylum Arthropoda; class Insecta; order Coleoptera; family Tenebrionidae; genus Diaperis; species Diaperis boleti. The sequence goes on along the minus strand of OY757247.1, from coordinate 29,086,617 downwards.
CTTGGAAATTCTTTTGAAGAATTTGCCTGGGGATGCGACTGTGCTTCAATGTACAACGAGATCAACGATAGTATTAATAGTGAGTCAAACATCGCTTATTCACCAATTACAATCCGAATTAAAAATTTTGAAGTCAGAAATAGTTCAATTAAGAGCCAACAATTCGAATAATTATAACCGACCCCTACACAATATGGTTGAAAATCGGAAATCGCTTATTCCACAAAAAACCGTTAGCGATAAGCACACTTTCAATGTGCATGAAGATAACTTTTTTGAGACTTGCGGATCAGCTGCTGTAAATATAAACAATCGAAGACCAAGTAATCCAAGACGTTTCTCGGGGATCCATAAACCTGGGGTACACATTTCTAGCGGTTCCGATGATTCATCTACGGAGAATGAAGAGCCCGCAATACAGGTGGCAGACATTATAGTACACACCGAAGAACAAAGTGCAAAACGAACTCAAAAGGAAGTTGCCATGATCAAATCACAGAAGTTGGAAAATACCACCAGAAATGAAACATCAGCTCTACATAAAAACTCTAAGAGGAAGCAGAACAGTGACTATATTCTTGGATCAAATAATAGCGAGACGTTAAAATTCAAATCCATACCTAAAAAAGCCTTTGTATATGTGTCCCGTTTGCCTCCGGACACAAAATGTGAGGACTTGACTGATGCATTCCGTAGCATCTGCCCAGAAATAGTCTGCGATAAACTTGAATCATAATTCCCACAGTATTATTCATCTTTTAAAGTTATGGTCGACATAACAAATAAAGAATCGATCATGCATCCTAACATGTGGCCGGCAGGAACGTACGTGACGCGTTTTTTTCACAGAAGAAAGTTTTATCAGCCCAGGTCGAGACGTCCAATCGACAAATCTGAGCCAGCTGAATTTTCCACTAGTGACAAATCGAATTTTTCCCAAAGTGCGATGTTAACAACAGACGAATAGCAGCACTTCAGGTTTATTTTCAAAATGTGCGTGGTCTACGAACTAAACTAAAAGCATGCTTTTTGTCGTTTGCTAATGAAGATTATGATTTAATTATTTTTGTTGAAACTTGGTTACACGAAGGCATACACGACACTGAAATTTTGGATGAGCGTTATGTGACGTACAGAACTGACAGGTCTCCCAGCAATAGTGCCAAGACTCTAGGTGGTGGTGTCCTTATCGCTGTTAAAAGGGATTTTGTTTCTTATAAATTGAACATCACATCCACTATCGAGGAACTGTGGGTGTCTGTGAAATTTAAAAATAAAAGTTTACTTTTTTGTGCGGTTTATCTGCCTCCCGATGCTTTGCTGGATAATTACAGCCAACACGTAAATACTGTGAAAAATGTTATTTATACTAACTCGTCCAGTACAGTGTATATTTTGGGTGATTACAACTTGCCCAACATTAATTGGACTACTGATGATGAAGTGGTAGGTGTTGTTCCTATTAATGTTAAATCTGATAAAGGCACTTTATTATGCGATTCTTTTGATTCTTGCGATTTAAGTCAATTTAACTGTATTACCAACTCTAATGGGAATATATTAGATTTATGTTTTTCTAATAGTGAGAACTTAGTCATTAAAAGGTGTAATGAGATCATAAAAAAGATTCTTATCACCCGCCTTTCAATTTTATAATATCTGATTGTGATAATTTTGTTGATACTTACTGTGATACTTATGATTTTAAAAACTGTAGTTATGATCTTATTAACAACTTCTTGTTAAGCATCAATTGGAATTTTGTAGAAGATCTAGATATGCAATTTGTCTGTGATACTTTTGTTCCGATAAAGAAAAAATGCGGTAACAAGTTTCCAATATGGTTTAATTCTTACACACGCAACTTAGTAAAAACAAAAAAGATTTTACATCGTCGTTTCAAAATTAGTCGTAATATTGATGACTATGTTAAATTTACACGTGTCAGAGAACAATGTAAAATAGCTGTTAATAATTCGTATAGAATGTATGTTTATAATACTGAAAATCAAATTAATCGCAATCCTAAGATATTCTGGAAATTTATTGAGCGCTTAAAAAAATCCAATAGTTTGCCTAGTATAATGACTTTTGAAGATCGTGAGATTTGTGGGAGAAATAATATAGCCAATACTTTTGCAAAATATTTTTCATCTGTTTATAATAATAATGTTAACGCTGGTCTGCCGCCCTCTAATTACAATATTGAATCTAGTGTTGATTTAAATAACGTATGTATTACGGAAGATAGTGTAGCTTCTGAGCTTGGTAAACTTGACCTCAACAAAAGAGCCGGTCCTGATGGCTTACCCCCTTCATTTTATAAAAGTTGTGTGATGTCACTCTCTGCGCCATTAACACGAATTTATTTATTGTCTGTTAAAATGGGGATTTTCCCCCAACACTGGAAATTGGCGCAGGTTGTGCCAATTTTTAAATCAGGTTCCAAAAACAGAATTGAGAATTATAGGCCGATAAGTATGTTATCTGTACCAGCCAAGGTGTTTGAAAGCATTGTATCTAGACAATTATTTGAGTCTTTCAAAAATATAATTAGTGTATCCCAACATGGATTTTATTCTGGCAGATCAACATTGACAAATCTCTGTGCTTTAACTGATGATATTTTCAACGCTTTTGAGCAAGGCTTTGAAGTGCATTGCATCTACACGGACTTTAGTAAAGCTTTCGACACAGTTAATCACTCAGTTCTTATGAAAAAGTTACATTTATATGGTTTACGTGATCCTTTATTATCTTGGGTGAATAGTTACATTACCAATCGCTCACAGAGCGTAATCTTAAAAGATATCAAATCCAAACCGTATGATGCTCTTTCCGGTGCGCCTCAAGGTTCGGTTATTGGTCCCTTGTTATTCAATATATTTGTAAACGATATAACAAGAGACATTCAATCGAAATCTTTACTATATGCAGATGATCTGAAGATATACCGCGTTATCAAGTCCACTAAGGATACAATTATTCTCCAAAACGACATTCAAACGCTTGCATGTTGGTGTGAATACATCATGAATCATGAAATTTAATGCCCACAAGTGTCAAACAATTTGCTTTAGCAGAAAAGTTGTACCTTCTGAACCCAGATATACCTTAGAAAACATTGCACTTGCTGTAGTAAATTTAGTTAAAGATCTTGGTGTATATCTGGATTCAAAGCTCTCCTTTCAAAATCATTACGATTACGTAATCTCGAAGAGCAGGAAAATGTTAGAATGCGTAAAAAGGTGATTTTGATATATACAACATATGATTTTTACATATGATTTTTACAACATTAGAAGGATTATTACTTTATATAGTTCTCTAGTTCGTTCCATCTTAGAATATGGTAGCATCATATGGTCACCGTTTTATGTTACACATGTCAATCGTTTTGAAGCTGTACAGACCAGTTTTCTAAAGTATCTTAGGTATAAGCTATCGCTACAAAATGTCGTATTTAATGATCTTGAGCTTGTCGCCAAATATGAATCTATATCACCCCTACAAAAGCGTAGAATTTTTTACAGTTTATGCTTTATGTATAAATTGATTAATGGATTGTTAAGCATCCCTGAAATACTAGCGAGAGTCAACATTAACGTTCCAGCATGTAAAACTCGTAATTTTGAAATCTTTTATGCTCGTTTCAGTAAATATAATTACTCATATCACTCGCCGGTGAATCAAATGCTGTTAGACTCCAATCAATTTTGTAAAACTCTAAATTTCACTGGAGTGTCATATATGAAGTTCAAATCTGAATGTAAGCGTAATGTGTTTCGGTTTATGTTGTAACATTTATATCATTGTATTGTACTGTTGTGTTATTTTTATATTTATATTAATGTTAATGCTACTTGGCGTTAATAAACCATTATTATTATTATTATTATCTCGATCAATCTGCTTCAACTCATCTACCAACCATTTAACTGCTCCAAACGAGTAGAGCAGGATCGAAACGGCAAGCATGTTTGTCGCAAAAATCTTGTTCTTCCCCGACAGTTCCGAAGACCAAATCCGTCGGAGTAGATTTGCCGCGGAGAGACTCTTTTACTTTGTGTGACGCTTGAATGTGGTTTTGTTCCACACCCAAGTACTTGTAAGTCTCTCCGACGTTCAGATGTCTCAGAACACTTCCGTCGATGAGTTGAGCATCTTCGTCGAAATACTCGCATCGTCCTCTTTTGAGATGAACCTGAGCGCATTTATCCCAACCAAACTCCATGCCAATAGCATCTGTGTACTCCTGTACTATGCGCAATGACTGCGTCAGTTCTTGCCAGAAGCATACATCTTCAAATCGTCCATATAGAACATGTGCGTGATCTTATGCTTCCGGTCACCGGGTGTACCACAGCTATAACCCATTGCACCGTGCAAGGCTACAGACAGCGGCAGCAGTGAGATGCAAAACAGAAGAGGACTCAAGGAATCTCCCTGGAATACTCCTCTTCTGAACGATATCAACTCTGTTCGAACTCGGTCCCGTCGGGATGTTATCGAGAACCGCGACTTCCAGAGTGACATCAGTTGTTTTATGCATCCCACCAGTGGATCGGGTACCATAAGGCATTGGAGCTAGTGAATAATCAACTCATGAGATGTTGTGTCAAATGCCTTACGATAGTCGATCCAGGCCATAGATAAGTTGCGCTTATATTGGACGGCATCCTGCGTGACGCACCTATCAATCAGCAATTTTTCCTTGCAGCCGTCCACGCCCTTCTTACGGATTAATTAATATTATTATTATTATTATATATTATTATTATGTCACTACTCGAATCAAAACAACTAACATCAAAGTGTAAACAAATTCAACACCGGTTCAGGCAGTGTTTTGTTGGTGCATAGCAACAACCGTAGATCTCGTGATTCATTGAGGAATGTGAAAAACCCTTCCGAAGGGAAGATGTTATACCACTTCCTGTTTCAGGTACGTATTACCTATCTAATAAATGAACTTCTTGTAATCGAGGTAAACGTTCACTTTATCGCCGCCTCGCTTCGTTTTCGCAGGTTTGCCGTAGTCTGTACACTGTGTTTTTCTTATATTCTTGTTTCGTAGTTTTATTTTTTTAGTTGTTTATATCTATCTATAGTTATAGTGTAGACGTAGTTTTATAGTTATTTACTGCATATTTCTTTCTAGCTTGTTTAAGTTAGAAGTAGTTATTTTTCTTAGTGTTGGTTGAACCTAGTGTAGAAGTAGTTTTATAATTGTTATTAATTCTAGTAGTTGCTGTTTTAAAGCTTTTTTGCATTTGACAAATTTTTTTGCAACAGTGAAATGAACCTGTTAATCCAACTAGTAAATGAAAACCGACACATTTTGGAATCTAAAGAGACCGGGCCGATAACCCATAAACAAAAAACAGGCTTGGGCAGCATTGGAACTACATTTCAATGCTGTTTGCAGTGAAGGAATTTTCCAGTCTGCAAAAGTTTTGCAAGAGAAATGGACCAACATAAAACGGTCTGCAGTCAAGAACTTTGCTGCAGAAAAGGAACAGGAGAGGACCAAGTGAACCACCTAGAGAGACCCCCATAGAGGCTGTCGTGAATGACATATTAGGGAAGCGTCTGAAGGGGCTGCCTTCAGAGTGTGACAGTGATTGCCAAACAAAAAGTGAGTATACTTCATAAATTAAATCAGATTTCTGACATATTTTTTACAGCTAAAGAAATACAGGCTGCCAATAATGTGGCCATAGCTGACATAATTGTCCACACAGAAAGTGATGGTAAATTGTAGCCAACAATAATATTTGTCTCTGATTTTAATGATTTTGTAGAAAGCAAGAGTTGGCCAAGAGCCCACGATAATCACGAATCTTTAATATTTGTAAAAATTACTATCTAAATTTCAGGATCATATACATCTTCAGCTATTTCAACTGAAGTTAAAACAAATTCACCAGATGTTGCCTTCTAAGGTACAGACTGATCAAATTACACACCTCTAATGTTGAAGGTAACACCTGCAAGGCCCCTGGACCTCTGCAAAAAAAGTAAGTTCTACAAGTAGCAATGTACTTACAAAATCGTAACAAAATATTATTCCGGGAAAATCACAAGGACGCTAACAACCAAAAAATGATGTAATCTGGCAGATAACAAAAATGAGCTGGCTGTGACAAAATTGGAAATGCTAGAAAGAGAGGACCAGCGAAAGCAGGAGACTCATGAAGCAGCTATGAGACACTGCGAAGAAATACACCGACAGAAGTTGCGACATGAAGAAGAAAAGCATAAAGAAAACACATTTAAAATTAAAATTGCTCCAAGATGAGCATGACTTTAAAATTGATATGATGTTCAAAAAAAAATCTGTATAATTTTTTTTATATACATATTTTTAAAATATTAAATGGAAAATGTTGATATATGTCTTATATCCGAAACTCATCTCACTAAAGAATCTTTTGTCAAATTCAAAAATTACTCAACTTACCATTCATTTCACCCTGCTAATACAGCACGCGAAGGTAGTGTAGTGATTATTAAAAATAATGTTAAACATTTTGAAGAAGAAAAATATGTGACTTTTGACATCCAAGCTACAATTGTAACAATAGAGGCAGCCACACACAAGCTCAAAGTATGTGCAATTTATTGCCCACCTAGATACAACATCTATGAAGATGAGTATATTACGTTCTTTAATAAATTAAACAACCACTTTATTGTAGGAGGAGACTTTAATGCTAAGCATACCCATCGGGGTTCTAGACTCATTACCTCTAAAGGACGTGAACTATACAAAGCTGCTGCTAGCTAGATATGGGTGCGAATTCGTGTCTACTTGCAAGCCGGCGTACTGGCCTAGGGATCCTAATAAGACTCCCGACCTGGTAGACTTCTTTGTTGTTAGGAACATATCATCAAAATATATTAAAATTGAGGATGGTCTTGACATGAATTCCGATCATTCACCAATATATCTGACAATTAGCGATAAAATCATTCATTCATCATCATCATCATTAGCGAAAAATGAAAACCCAACGCTAATTAACAAACATGCAGATTGGGGTTATTTCAATTACCTATTGGAAAATGAGATCAACCTCTTAGTACCCCTTAAAACAACGGAGCAATTGAAAGAAGAACTAAATACTTTTACCAGTGCCATACAAAACGCAGCATGGAATAGTACACCTGCTACTAAACAGCGACTGAAAGGCCTAAATTTCCCAAAAGAAATTACAGAGCTAATAGCTGAAAGGCGTAAACTTAGAAGAAGATGGCACCAAAAAAAGAAGCCTCCAGGATAAAGCTCTACTCAATGAAGCCACCCATTAGTTAACCCTAGAAAAGCCGATGGTTCTTGGGCTCGTAACAATCTGGAAAAAGCAAATACTTTTGCAGATCATCTCGAAACAAGATTCCATCCTAAAGAAGTTGCTGAGGAGATTAAAAATAATCTTAATAGGAAAAAAGCACCTGGGTTTGATCTAGTAACTGGTGAAATTTTGAAAAGACTCCAAAGGAAGGCATTGGTCAAACTAACTACTTTGATCAATGCTTGTATACGGTTAAATTATGTTCCAGATGCATGGAAAACGGCACAAGTCATAATGATCCCAAAACCCGGCAAGAACCTAAGCTAAGTAGAATCGTATCGACCCATATCACTGTTGCCAGTTATGTCAAAGTCGTTTGAGAAAATGATTCTGAAGCGTCTCAAACCTATTCTCGACCAAGGAAACCTGATACCATCTCATCAGTTTGGTTTCAGACCTAATCATTCGACCATCGACCAAGTGCATCGAATTACTGATGTCATCGAGAAAACATTAGAAAACAAAGGTGTCTGCTCTGCTGTCTTTCTTGACATCGCACAGGCTTTTGACAGAGTATGGCATGAAGGCCTACTCCATAAACTAAGATCGTTCCTTCCTGTTCATTTCTACCAACTTTTAAAATCCTACTTGTCTAACAGGTACTTTCGCGTAAAATTTGAAGATTCTTACTCTTAACTGAAACTGATTAGGGGTGGAGTAGCACAGGGGAGTGTGTTAGGGCCAGTCTTGTATCTGATTTATATTAATGATGTTCCAACAACATTGTACAGCACAACAGCCACCTTTGCCGATGACACGGCAATCATGGCAGTGGGAGAGTCCGTGGAAAGCTCAACCAGAAAGTTGCAATCTGCTTTTAATAAAATAGCCACCTGGACAAAGAATTGGCGTATTAAACTCAACGAATCGAAATCGACGCATATTGACTTCACAAATAAGATGATTGCACAACAAACAGTCTACATTAATGGAACGAAGTTACCATATGCCAACACAGCAAAATATCTTGGTATGACTCTGGATGCAAAGCTTCGGTGGAAAGAGCATATTAAGAAGAAACGCGATGAACTTAACATCAAATTCAGAAAAATGTATTGGTTGTTTGGTCGCAACTCCGAGCTATCAATCCACAATAAGCTTATATTATATAAACAGGTACTACGTCAAGTTTGGAGCTATGGAATCCAGCTATGGGGCTGCGCCAGTGAGTACAACATCCAGGTGATTCAACGTTTCCAGAACAAAGTGCTACAGTGTATAGTGAATGCGCCTTGGTACGTGCGTAACAGTGACTTACATCGAGATCTAGAGATCGATGCGGTAACAGACATAATCACTAAGGGTCGGTTTTTCAATCGTTGGTTAAAGTTAAAACTCTAGTTAAACTAAAAATGCAGCATTTTGATTGGTTAAATTGCAAAAAATTCCATAGAAACCTACTAACTAGAGGTAAACTAACGATTGAAAAACCGGCCCTAAGTTTCGTCACCTCAATACTTATTTGTTCAATATCCACTTTTGGGGTAAATGGAGTTATATACACCAAAATTCCCAAAAAAAAAACCTGTTTTCAATATCCATCTGAAATCCTACACTTTCATTACGGTTTTATGACTTGTTTTAAATATTTTGTTCAATGTCCCTTAAATATTTAAATAATTGAGTGCTTCATTGTTCAATGTCCGGATGTTGAACAAATAAGCAGCAAGCGTTGCATACATGATGTTACTAATATTTATCAATATCCTAGAAATGTGTTCTCTTATAATGTTCAATATCCATTTAAGCCAATCACGTCTCTGTGTTTGTATCACATGATGTCAACAAAAACGCACGTGCATTGTGCTTTGTTGGAAATTAATAGTATCAAAAGAAGTTTCGAAGTGGTTCTCGAAAACGTCTAAGAAATGAAAAAGAATGGTCTAGAAATATTCGGAAAACAAGGAGGGAAAAAGGTAAAGAATATGTGAGTGTGAAAGGAATAAGCATGCCAAAAAGGAATCTGAAAGAGGGCTGCTCGCCACATTGCACGTTTCTATGTATGCAAAAATTTACCTATGATGAAAGAAAAATATTACACGAGCAATTTTGGAAGTTGACTGATACAAAAAAGTCTCACTATTTTAGTAAGTACACGGAGAGAAAATAAGGAACCCGAAAGCGTACACTAAAAGAAGTAAGCAGGAAGTTCTACACGCACGTATACTATTTTGAATTGAAAGATGAAAAGTTTCGTGTGTGCAATTTTTTTTTTTTAATACTCTGGACATTAGCCAACAGCGCGTTTATTATTTTTATAATAAAATACAAAATACAACTACAAAAGTGCCCAGATCTCCATTAAAAGGAAAACATATGAAAAGAAATATCACGCAAGAAAAAATTACTGTAGTTGAAAACCATATAAAATCATTCCCGATTATCGAATCACATTACTTTAAAGCTAATTCTATAAAGAAATATTTAGATCCACTACTTAATATCAGCCGCATGTACAATATGTACAAAATAAATGTAGACCACCAGTAAAAAAAAGTATGTACTGAAAAATATTTAATACGAAATTTAATTTAGATTGTTATAAACCTAAGAAAGACCGATGTGACAAATGTGAAGAATTTAACGCATTGAAACATCCCACTCCTAAATAAATAAATGAACATGAAGAACATTTAAGTAGAAAATTAGAAGGCAAAAACGAAAGAACCATGGATAGGGAAAGAAACAGTATCGAAGGTGATGAAATTGTTTGTGTTGTAGTTTTTGATGTAGAGAACGTATTCGCTTTACCAAAATGCGAGGTTTCAAGTTTTTTTTACAAGCAAAAATTAAGTGTGTACAACTTAACAGCACATTGCAATATAAATAAGGTCATATATAACTGCATTTGGAATGAGGCTCTAAGTGGTAGAGCAGGCAATGATCTTGCCAGTGCCACGGTTAAAATTTTAAAACATATTTTTATTGATCTTCCAGATGTAACCAAATTAGTCTTATGGTCCGATAGTTGTGTTCCACAAAACAAAAACTCGATAATGTCCACAGCAATTAAATATTTCTTAAAATCAAATGATTCGAAAAACTTGGTGGATCTTCCTCATTGCTCATAATAGCAATATTATGCAGCACTGCTGTAGCTACAATAATCCATTGCACTTTAGGCAAAGCCAAATTTACTCCATTACTTAAGATGGGAAATCTTCGCTTCCAAACCCCATAGGACCTTTCCACGGGATTTCGTGTCCGTATTACTGATTCATTGTATAAATTCTCTGCCAATGTGTTTGTATTTCCCATTGGAGTTAATAAATAATTTTTAACTGCGTAGCCTGCATCACCTACTAACACAATTTGAGAATTATTGAAAATCGTGGAATCATAGGACGATCCAGGCCACCTTGCAACAACATCCAGTATCTTTAGATTGCTGTCTGAAATAGTTTGTACATTGAGCGAAAAGAAATTTTTCCTATTTCTGAATATTTCAGCATTAGCTCCACCTATTTAAATGAAATATATTACAATTCAAAATTTATGAGTATCAAAAACATACCGAGAGATTTTATTTTTATATGAGTACAATCTAAGGCACCCACCACTCTTGGAAATAATTTCATAAAAGCCCATTTCTACAAGTGATCTCTCTCTCATCTTCTGTTTCGGGCATTGCTATGTACTGGTTCTTCAAACCTGCAATAGCTCTAGTTACCTGCAATACAAATCAGATATATCTTTCCAAACACTCAAAAACATCTCAAAAAAAACAAACCTTATCTATCATTTTACTGGTCGTACTCTTATGGATGCCACCGAAATCTCCTATTACTATTAGAAAGCTGCCACTAGCAAGCACCCTGAGGGTTATTAACAACATCTCCATCGGGGTCAGTGCATGGTTCTTAAGAGATCTTCACAAGGCAAAGGTTGGAACAGTGTAAGGAAAATTTTGCAAACAAAACACTATAAACTGAAAACTCAGAAAGATAAATATTTTCCGCGTAGATTAAAAAAAACATGCTTTTTTTCTTTGTAATATGCCGAAGATCTACAACGCGGCATCCTTTGTGTATGGACTTCGATCAAAAATCTCTTCGTATGGATAGACATGAAATTTTGAAAGAATAAAAATGTATTTAGAATCTTACACACCATATGCTTAGAATCCCTATTACCACACCATACCACACACAAATGCAATCAAAAATTCAACTGTGTATGTTACAGTTTCTCAAATTTGAAGTGCCGAATGTTCGATATAAAAACTAAGCGTAAGTTATACAATGTGTCCCTGGATGGGGTGCCCATGAGGTGATTTTTTCTAGTAAGTTGTTTAGAGAAGAATATTTTTGCTCTTGACTGGTTTTGCTTGTTGATAAATCTAGTATTTAAAGCCGAACACTGCCTAGCAACGCCTAAAAAATACCATTGAAACTTCATGAAACTTCATTGTTGTCAAAAAAAAAATCAATACTAATTCATCAGCAAAGAATTTTTTAATTCAGTGTTACGGTCTTGGCGACCTATCACATCAACACGTAATCCAAGAATTTCAAGAAAAAAATCATGGGGTTGATTTGAGCCGCAATGGATTATTCAAATTGTTTTGTTAATTATTTTACTCGAAATAAGCTATCAGCCGTGACTGCCACGGTGTTCAGGTTGCTAGGCAACTTTGCCTTCAGTTTATGGACTTCAATCTTCAAAATTAAAGAATAAACCGGTTAATTTAAAACAGGTTCTGTATAATATTAATTATATATAAATCGGTAAGATAAAAAGGGTAACCGTTCGATATACAAAGCTCGTAGATGAAAATGATAACTTTATGATATAAACAGTAAACGTTTGGTAAAAGGAATAAACGCTTGATAAAAACTGCGAATGTTCGATTAATAGAGTAAACCCTCGATAAAAGTGAATGTTATTCTTAGCGCCACCTGCGAGTTAGTTGCTCAAGTTAAACAGCGCCAAATTGATCGAGTAAGAGCCTTTTAAGAACCAATTCGATTAGAGATCGAGAATCAATGTTGCAATATAGTTCTACTTGGGATACCAATGTGGTACTTTCATACCTAAGTCGGTTTGTCCCGCCTGAGGAAATTTCCCTTCGTTCAGTAACTCGTAAGCTAGCAATAATGTTAGTCACAGACCAGCGTGTTCGGACCCCCGTTTTAAAGAGTCAAAAGAGCTTTGCGCGGCTACTACTTTAAAAGCGTATTTAACACGGACTGTGTCGTTACGCGATCTAACCAGAAATCAGTTGTTTCTAACATATTAAAAAACCCTAGCAACCTCTATTGCTTGTTGGATAGGAGGAGCGCTGGGGGATTGAGTGGCATAAATACCACGAAATTTGGAGCCCATGGCACCCGTAACGTATCAACCTCCTGTAAACACAGAATGGGGGTTAATATCGACGTAATACGAGCGGGTTGGTCGCAAAAATCACTAACATTTGCGAGGTTTTATAACAGACGCTACAGGCTCAGACCGGTGGGTCTTTCATAATGTCATTGATACATAGATAAATATTTTGTTATTTTTAAAAATAATCTTTTCTTGTCCATAATTTCACTCGTCGCAATAAACTCTGCACATCTACATTTGATGTTGAAGTGCAAGATGGGTTGCATAATTAATAGATCAAACGAACTTACCGAGTGAACCACTTAACCCCCAGAACTACCCAGATATATCTGGGACTACCCTAATTGCGACTTCGAACTCTAAAAAATGACATTTCTAGCGCGGGAAGTATGCAAGCAGGCGGGTGACAGGGGCACCAAAGTTTAAAGATTCGTGAGGTTAGACCGAAATCAGAGGATACTACATTTGATGTCTCGTGCAAGATGGTAGCATAATCCAGATCAAACTTCACTTGGTAAGTTCGTTTGATCTGTTAATTATTTCATACTTGTATCTAAAGTGACATATTTCGGATTATATTTCGTCCTTCGTCCTCCATGATCAATTGTAGTACGCCCTTTCTCCGGTAACTGTAGCCACGATTTTTAAAGTGTGGGAAAAATTGTGGCGGTGGTGAAGCGCGCATGCGCTCTCTTCCGTTACGTGCGTCATTGTTCTTTCTTCGTGCTAGCTGTAAACATCGCGTTGCACAAACAAAATGGTTTCCTCGTCAGACGAAAGTACCACCAGCTATTCGCAGCTTATTCATCGTGTCAAGAAGCTTGAGAGACGCATCAGGAAGGCCAAGAAACGTCGTCGTCGCCGGAATTCCCGCTCCTCTTCTCGTCGCAGATCGAGATCGCCTCGGGGGGATAGTGCAGTTATACATCTCTCTCCACCACCTGCCCCGGCTGAACAAGGTAGCGCCTTAGACCTATGTGTCCAGTAATCCCTCTATGTAGGGCTCGTGAGCATATAACCTCTATGCAGGTTTTCTCACAAATGGCAGTCCACAAACTTGGCGCGCTGCTGGATTTCTATGCAGGTCCAGCGGCACGGGGCTATGTTCTTGTACGGAGTCTCGGGCTTTGAATATCCTCTATGTAGGAAGGCAAGCCCTCAAAGGGGACGGACTGGAAGGAGTATCCAATGGTGAATATTTCAGTTTAATAGAAAAGCCGATACCACCCGCTATGTTCGGGGGTATGCGGGTTGCAGAGTTCACAGAAATTAAATTTCATACCACCCGCTATGTTTGGGTGTGTGCGTGTTGCAGCGTTCATAGGGGTTAACTTTCATACCACCCGCTATGTTCGGGGGTATCCGGGTTGCAGTGTACACAGAAGTTATATTTCCTAACACCCGTCATTCATGGATATGTCATGTTGCAGCATTTCGTGGCATAATTTTATATCCACCAGTCTGTCCTCCAAACGCTAAAAGGCTCATTGCACGATCAACATAAAGGCATTGCTGAGACCATGTTAATTTTTTTGTGCTATGTCACGTAACTTACTTAAACAAAAATTCCCCGTATTTAGATCCAGTGTCTGAAGCTCTCCCACACAGAGAAGTGGAACTGAACCCTGAAATTCTATCGCTTCTCGGCGCTTCTCCACCGCCGGACCAATTGATCGGGGACCCAATCCATAGCACTGTTGCCAAGACTTGGGAGGGAATACTGGTCGGGGGTCTAGATGTAAACCTCAGCAAGGAGTTGATTGCAAAATACCCGTTGCGGGCAAACTGTCAGGCGACAAAACCTCCTATGGCAAACGCGAGATTAAAATTTTTGTTACCGAACCGTGTCTCAGCAGAGACCGTAGACTTTGCGACAAACAACAAAAATTAGGTGCTTGTCTATCGGCCGTTGGCCAAGCCTGGTCTGTCATTTTAGAGCAGGAACCCACAGAAACGAATAAAGCACTCATTGAAGCCTTAAACGATTCCGGCAAACTGCTGAGTGACATCTTTCACGAGGAATCCTTGCTACGGAAAACCTTACTGAAAGGAAGCCTCAACGCGAAATTCCGATCAACGCTGCAGGATGCTCCAATCGATGAATGGCTATTCGGAACTAATTTGACAGAGAGGCTGTCCACAGCCAAAACATTGGAAAAATCGTCTTTCGAACTTAAACCGACTACGAGGCCAAGACTGCATCGGGAAACGCCGATCGCCCGTTCCACCGGTCCCAACGGAACGGGCGACCTACACAGGCATCGAGGGATCGAACCAAACGGATGCTGACAAATCGAACCAGCCGACGGGTATCCCCCGATCGATCATTCGGATTCAACCGCAAGAAAACCCAATCAAGAAAACAATTCGTTCAACAGACAGCGCGACAGACGGCACTAAGCAGAGTTAAGCATGGAGGGAGACTGTCTCTCTTTAGCCAGGTATGGAAGGACATTACGAATGACAGAACTATTCTGTCTTACGTAGATGGGCTAAAAATTCCCTTTAACAAGAACGTTTTTCAAACACTGCCTCCTTCAGAGCGAAAATGGTCCCTAGCAGAATCTAGCGACTTACGCACTTAGTTATCTCATCTCTTAGAGATTGGAGCTATACAACGTTGTTCACGTACATTTCTCCCATATACATTTCTCCCATATTTCTTATCTCAAAAGCTGACGGCTCTTCACGGTTTATTCTTAATTTAAAAAGCCTAAACCAATTTATTCCCACAGAGCACTTCAAAATGGAAGACGATTCTTCGTATGCTTAACAAACATTGTTTTATGGCTACATTGGATCTTAGAGAAGCTTATTATTTGATTCCCATTCATGAGAAATCTCAAAAAAATTTAAGATTCTACTTTGATGGACAGCTCTATGAATACACGTGTCTGCCATTTGGCCTAAATATTGCACCGTGTGTTTTTACAAAACTCATGAAACCTGTGATGTCTCTTCTCAGGTCGGAAGGCTGGTTGTCAGTTATTTACCTAGACGACATTTTATTAATCGGAAATAGTTACTCCCAATGTCGAGCCAATGTCACACGCACCATCTTTGTATTAGAAACTTTAGGATTTGTAATCAATTACGAAAAAAGTCTTTTGACACCTTACCAAGAGTGTAAATATTTAGGCTTTGTCTATGATTCTGTGCGTATGACTATTTCCTTACCACAGGAAAAAAGGACATCGATTACAGCGTTATTAAACAAAATTACTCTTAAAAACAACTGTAAGATTCGTGAGTTTGCTCACTTGTTAGGTACCCTAACGTCTGCAGCCCCAGCTGTCCGTTATAGCTGGGTTTACACCAAAATCATGGAAAAAGAAAAAACTTTTGCGCTGCATCAAAGTCAGAACAACTACGAGAAAAAAATTTCCATCTCCTTAGGAATAAAAACAGATCTCGACTGGTGGAGGTCAAAAATTACAAACGCATTTAATTTTATTAAGTTTCCGGAATTCAAAACCTCAATCTACTCGGATGCCTCACAATCAGGTTGGGGAGCTGTATGTAAAGAGCAACGAACCCATGGGTTTTGGTCGGCCGACGAGACTAAAAGTCACATAAACGAACTAGAGCTCAAGGCTGCTCTCTTTGGTCTGCGCTGCTTTGCGGCGGATCTACACGATTGTGATATTCTCCTACGAATCGATAATACAACAGCGATCGCTTATATCAATCGTATGGGAGGTACCAGGTATCGACACCTAAACCAAATCGCTCGATCAATTTGGCAGTTCTGTGAAAGTATAAATATCTGGATCTTTGCGTCCTACATCGAATCCTCACAAAATTGGAAGGCAGACCTTGAATCACGTAGGCTCAGAACTCAAACGGAATGGGAGCTTGCAAATTATGCGCTCCAGGAAATAGTAAACCGTTTTGACCCTCCTGATATTGATTTGTTTGCAGACAGAATTAATGCAAAATGCCCCAAATGTGTTTCCTGGGCAAAAGTCCCAGAAGCGTTTACTATCGATGCCTTTACTATCAACTGGAAACCGTACTATTTTTACGCGTTTCCTCCATTTTCAATAATCTAACAGAGACCCACATCCTCTTTGGGATCGGATTTTCGAATAAGGAGATTTTTCAAAGGAATCGAAAACTTAAAACCGATGAGACCCAAGTATGATCTGACATGGGACCCTCAGGGTGTGCTCCAACACCTACAATCGCCAAAAAACCCTGATGTTACACTCGAACTTCTTTCGCGCAAATTGGCGACTCTAATAGCCTTGGTTACGGCTCATCGTGTCCAAACCCTATCTTTAATCAACATTAAAGACATCCAAATCCTAGCTAGCGAAATTAGGATAAAAATCCCGGATCGGATTAAGACGTCAAGGCGCAACCGGCCGCAACCTGTGTTGTTGTTGCCTTACTTCCAAGAAAAACCAGATTTATGCGTTGCAAAGACTCTTCAAGTATTCCTGAGAAGGACCGCACAGATTCGAGGTTCCTGTGAAAAACTTTTTATCACCACCAAAAAACCACATCGCGCAGCGTCTACACAGACGCTCTGCCGGTGGATAAAGATTACCTTAGCGGAGAGTGGTGTCGACACAAGTATTTTTAGCGCGCACTCTACACGACACGCGAGCACGTCCGCCGCACATAGACAAGGAGTCAGTTTGAACATTATTCGAAAAACTGCCGGCTGGTCGGAAAATTCGCAAGTATTTGCAAATTTTTACCAAAGACCTATTCAAAGCTCTGATAAGTCGTTTGCTCAGTCTATCCTGAGTCTAGCTTAGCTTTCCTGTTAATAGTATTTTCCTACATATTTGTTACCTTATTAAAACACACACTTTAAAAATCGTGGCTACAGTTACCGGAGAAAGGGCGTACTACAATTGATCATCTCGGACGAAGGACTACATATAATCAGGATCGAACTTCACTTAGGTTCGTTTGATCTGTTGATTATTTATGATACCAAAATTGGAACATTAACGTCCTAGTACTTTAAAGAAAAAAAGTCTCATGGCCGATTTCACCAACATCCGTTAAACTTAATCATCTGTTAAGAACAATTATTATTGTTGCTACAGTTGTAACAATCGTAATATGCAGTTATTTATCAGTTAAAGTTAATCGTTGTTAGTGAAACCTGCCCCGAAAATTACTTATTATTTTTAAATTACATAATATATGAATTAATATTAAAAACAATCATAAACTTGTACCTATTTTTTCATTGGGGTAACATTTAAACTTATACTGCAGTTTTTTTTTGTCGGAAACAATCAAAGAAGATAAAGAGAAATAAATAGCCGACATCGAGAATATTGCAGTTAGCCAGATGCAAATTGCATAAAAGGTAACAAGGTAATTTGTAGCAATTTGAGCTAGCATCACTTGGACAACTGATTGTGGGACGCAGATTTCCAGTAAATCAAATGTATAATGAACACACACACACGGCAATATCAGTGTATTATAAATAGTTGGTCAGATAGAAAATGCAGACAAAGACAAGATATTCAGTTGCTTACAGGCAAAACAGAGGTGGAGGAAAATGTTACACGCCCTTTGGTTGACGTACAAATTTCAGTTAGGATGTGATCCGATTGTTTGGTGGAAAAATTTTAATAACTTCATACATAGTAGTGAACTGTTATCGGTCCTCATCTGGAGACATTGATACGTTCGTATACAGAATATCTGGAAAATGTCTGCCATGACTTTGAAACCGTCGTAGATGCCTGCCATTGTTACTTTTCAATAGTAATAATACAATTTTTCAAAATGTTCAGGCGAGAGCCTTGTTACAATAACGTTGAACTCAGTCAAATTTTTACTCCTCTCGTATCTTAGTGGGGCTATAAGAACCGCTGGTCAGAATAAAGAGTCCCCATTTCGTGTACGGCAGGTATAAGAGTATAAATGAAGAAAATATAGGGTTTGTTAAAATACCGTAAGTCTGCCGGTTACTGGCTCTTAGACTATATGTTTTAAAATCCTTTTACTGAAATCGAACTGGGTTACATTCTCGGTCGTGTTGACCACGGTTAAAGTTTGACCGATCAGCGAAAAAAAACTAACCGAGAAAAAATTCGGTAACCCAGAATATTTATGGTTAACCAAGCACTGAAAAACCAGGCCTTAGAGGATGAGTTAAAACCGAAAACCTTCTGAGGAGCAGATTAGTTTCCTGTAATTTTTTTGTAATTTCTTGTCCATCTTGTAAAGTTGTCATTTTAATATGGGGAATTTCCAGATGGTATTATAATAAATTGGCAAAGTTATTCCTTTAGATAAAAAATTGATCTCTACTATGCAATTATAGACCAATTACATCGATATCTTGCATAAATACGGCATTAGAGGTCACTAATCTGGGTCACATCATTCCTCAAAGATCGCAAACAATTTGTGTCTCTGTGGGTTAAAGTTGCCGAATTTTCCTGCGTTTAGTGGTAGGGACGAGGTGGGGCGAGCGGCGCAAATTTAAGTGCCGGCAAGTGGCCCGGTCTACCGGCAAGTAGCGGAAACTTGAGTAGCGTTTCTCAAAAGGGAAGATTTCTCTACAATAACGACATTAAAATGAACAGTTGGAATGTGTCATATCGGGATTGGATCGACATTTTGTGCTAAATTCAGAGTACAATCAATATTATCGAATGCACAATTGAATAATAATGATATCGAGTGTCTAAATAAAAATCTAGTCAAGATTGATGATAAGGCTGATTTAACAAAACAATTTGAACAACCCATTGCGGCTCAAATGAACCCTAGGAATTTTTTCTTGACATTCTTGGATTACGTGTCCATTTGATACATCGCCAAGACCGTAACATTGAATTAAAAAAAATCTTTGCTGAAGACTTAGCATTCCGATTTTTTATTTTTTTCCCAACAATTAAGTTTAATGAAGTTTCATTGATATTTTTTAGGCGTTGCTAGGCAGTGTTCGGCTTTGAATACTAAATTGATCAAAAATATTTGGACTTACAATTAGACAAAAATTCGATCCTAGTCAAAGAAGAAAGACTAAGATTTGCAATTTTTTTTCTTTTTTTTGTAATTTTATAACATGCATAACAAGCAAAACCAGTCTAGACCATATTCTTTTCCAAACAACTTACTAGAAAAAATCACCTCATGGGCACCCTATCCAGGGACACATTGTATATGAGTCAAATTAAAATGACTTGAACTCTTGAGACAGGGGGGCCCGAGAAACCCCCTTTGAGACGGACAGGCCCCTTTGAAACAACCCTGGGACAGGGGGGCGTAACTACCATCTGAACCGCCGTAAAACACGTTTTGTACACCTTATTTTATAAAAGTTCTTCGTTTGTGTTTCATTTTTGAGGTTTTGTTTGTTATCTCTAGGACACACATTAAATGTTTGTAATATTTACCAAATCAATCTTGACCAGATTTTTATTTAGATACATTTCAATTAAAAGATAAAGATAGGGTAAAAACAGTAGAAGATAATGTATTTTCTGAAAAAAATGAATTAAATGATTGAAAACTAGCGAGCCTTTCAAATAGTAGTCGCATATATGATGTGTAAGATCTGACCACATCTGACATCTCACCTTGGTAATAAGCAATATTAACATTAATCCCATTGGTACACCATAAATAGACTCAACACCCATTAAATTAGTCCATCCGTTATATAACAAAGGTGCGAGTATACTTTGCGAAAATATCCGTTGAAATCAACACAAAATACGTTTAGACCCTATATGATGAGATATTCCCAAGATACATCAACTGCATGCGACACACAGCAGAACTTCGAGTTGCCTATCCGGCAAGTTCCTCTGAAGTTAGCAACACCCATGAGGTTGGCAACACAAAGTGGACTTGTGCTAGGTGGAAGGGGAAACAACTAGCCGCGATTGCACGGGAGAGATGCCATTCCATTTTTAACGTTAGAAGCAGCAAGACGTAACTAACGCTTGACTCTTTGTTTGTATCTGATTTCATTCCACTATGAGTTCTCCTGTTTTTAAAGTTGAGGGTGTTCAATGTTTAAACTGCATTGTCGAAATTTCACGTTACCAGAAGGATCGGTTGAAATTCAATTAACGATTGTGTGTGTAGTGTCGACCAACGTAATCACCAGGTAACGTTTATTCTATCTATTTCTGTTTGTCATACTCAATAACGAGGATGCCATGAAATTGACCGGCGTTTGTTCCACGTGCATACCAGAAACTCCTAGATAAAAGTGCATATTTTACCGTTAGTTCGCCATTTTGTACGCTAGGACGTCATAAAACTCGCCATCTTGAAAATAGAGTCGTTCCTACTTTGCACCCACATGTCTTGTAAAGAATGCTAGCCTTTGTTTAAAATAATGTTCACTATTGCTACTGGAAGTATTCCGTGCACCCAGAAAATTCGTTTCAGTGGCATTCAGCCCCCTTTTCTCTGCAGTAGCCTAAATTACCAAACTTCTGAGTCACAGGCGCCACGAGTAACTTGCTAAAGTCGTTGTTGTAATTTGTTTTAGTTATTGTTGTCAATTTCACAAAGTTCAGATGTGTTGTTGATTTCTTTTTTTTTTTTTATTACGGATAAACCAGATCAGCAGCAGCATGCTGCTATACATAGTTTTGTTAATCGGAAATTAAATAAAAAAAAATATATAAAAATAAAAACTTAAATAAACATAAATCAAAATTCTAAGAAATGTGAGAGGCCTACTATGCGGCACTACAGTCTTAAATTAGATAAGAGTATCTTGCGAAAGTTTTCTTTTTAGTCGCGTGTGAAGATTTTGGCGTCCTAGATGAAAGTGTTCGGCACTGCTACAGTTGTGGATGTTGGCGTGGAATTTTTGCGTGAGTTTTATAACAAATTCTTCTACGGTAAGTATTCCAAGTTCATAATGTAGCTGTTCGTTCCGTACAAACCAGGGAGCATCCACCGCCATTCGGAGAACTTTATTTTGAAGAGATTGGAGTTTCTTCATGTGGGTTTTGCTAGTGTTTGCCCAGATTGGACAGGCATAAGTTATGACTGGTCTGATTAGCGATTTGTATAGCAGAAGCGTACATTCTAACTGCAGTGAGGAGTTTCTGTTTATTAATGGATAAAGTTGTTTTAACCTTGAGTACCCTTCGTTAAGCTTTTTCAGGATGTGATACCACGTGAGACGTGTATCAAACGTGAGACGTGTATCAAACGTGAGACGTGTATCAAGATAAACGCCAAGATATTTAACTGCTTCGTCCTTGGTCTTCCACTGAATTGGCTTCCCATTCAGAATTAGCTGTTCTGGTTCAGAGAATCGTCGCAGAGTGAAAATTTTTGCTTCGCATTTATTCTCGTTTATAGAGATATTCCATTTATGAAACCAGTTATTTATTGTTTCGGCAGCTTTCTGCAGATGATTTATCGCTTCATTCAAGTCTGAGTCTTGTGACATGAGTACCGTGTCGTCGGCGTACATGGCGATGTCTTTTTCCGGAAACGGGATATCACTCATGTAGATATTGAACAACTTAGGCCCGAGTACGCTTCCTTGCGGTACTCCAGCTCTGAGATTTTTTATTACGGATAGCTCAGAGTGCACTTTCACGCAGAATGTTCTTTCTTCTAGAAACGAAAATAGAGTTCTTGTTAAGTACTTGGGCAAGGAAGCTCTCAGAAGTTTGTACTGGAGTCCTTGAGTCCAGACCTTATCAAACGCTTGTCGAACATCTATGAACAGAAGTAGTGTGTATTTTTTGTTTTCATAACCCTCTTCGATTTTTTCCGATATTCTCTGTAGCTGATGGGACGTGGAGTAGTTTTTCCGAAATCCAAATTGGAATGTTGGAATTAAATTGGTTCGCTCGATTTCTTTGTGCAGTCGCCTCTCTATTAGTTTCTCGAATATCTTTGAGAGAGTGCATAAAAGACTAATTGGTCGGTAGCTGGTGAGGTCGGTTTTATTTTTTCCTGGTTTGTGAAAAAGCAAGATGTGCGCCATTCTCCAACTTGATGGAAAATGCCCAACCCGGAAGCAAGTATGGTGGCAAGGTAGGTTATAGCTTTAGAGGAAAGAAATTTCAGTGCAATATTTGGGATAAGGTCATGGCCTGGAGCCTTGTTAATAGGTAAGGACTTTATTATTTCTTTGATGTCTCGTGGTGATATCGGATTTGTAAAATCGTCTGCGGTTGGGTAGTGAGTTTCAATGTATTGTTGCACATAGCTGTCGAAGTAGGGTGGAGTTGAGCAGAGGGGAGTAAACTGTGCTTCTAGGTGCTCTGCAAATACGCCACATTTCTCTACGTCACTACTATAGGTGACATTATCTTGTGTTATTGGCGGAATTTCTTGCTTCTGTCTCAATATTTGTCTTGTGGTCTTGTAGAGACCTGGATCTCCAGGTTCAAATGCGTTGATGTGCTTCTGATAGGTGTGTATTCTGTATTCGTCAAGTTCTCGCTTTATTCGATGTGTTATGTTGTTTAGCAGATTCTTAGTTGTGGGATGTCTGGTTTGTTGCCATTCTCGGCGTAAGCGACTCTTTTCATCGATGAAATCAAGAATGTATTTGGGAGGTATATCACGATTTCTTGGCTTTCGATTTTTCTGTCTGACGATGGATTTGCGGATATTGTCGGCAATACAACTTGTGTAGGACTGGATCATACTATCAATTTCTGCAGGGTTTGCGAGATTATTTTGGTAATGCAGATTATTGTCAAGATTTGTTTGAAAAAGTTTCTAGTCGACAATACCCTCGATCAAGCGGGGCTCGAGTTTCACAATAGGCTGGGATGTGAGGAACGATATTATAACAGGGATGTGGTCTGAGTCCATTTCAGTGATTACTTCTTGGTATATTTGTTTGGTGAAGTTTTTCTGCACTACTATATCGAGAATGTCTGGTTGGTGATCAGCCCGATATGGATAATAAGTGTATGATGTAGGAGCATTTACCAAATAACTGTAGTCCGTAGCTAGCTCCATTAGCTTACGGCCCGCTGGGTTATCGGCTCGACAGCCCCAGATTCTGTTTTTCGAGTTAAGATCGCCTATTAGTAGCGTTGATTCTTGGCTGTCAAATATCTGTCTCACATCTGACTCTAGTACCGGCTTGTTCGGTTGTTTATAAGCACAAATTAATCGAGTGTCTGAGCCGTCCGTCGATTTTAACTTTATTGCTGCCATTTCAATATTGATTATATTGCTGACACTGATCTCATGATGACACACAGTCCGTTTAACAAAAATAGCTACTCCTCCCGCAGCGTGATTACAATTCCTATCGGCTCTGTATATGTGATAACCACTTACTTTGAAGTTCTGACTAGGTAGCAGGTGTGTTTCTGTTACACAAGCGACATCGATGTTGTGCCTTGCTAGAAATGAAATAAATAAGGGCCTCTGTTGTCGTAATCCGTTAGCATTCCAATTCAGGATTTTGAGTTGTGAGAGTAATGGTTGGGTATTATGGCCCACTGATAAACATTGGAAGCAAATTTGTTAAAAGAAAATTTTTAATTTTGTGAATAAATGGAGTTAGTGCCTTTACTATGTTATTCATGATTTTGGTAACCCAATCATAGGAAGGTTCGTGTAATTGAGGGATGGAGTTTTCGGTTGTTTGTCGGTTTTGTGTTGCCTCTCTGTAAGAGCGTTGTGTGGTTGAGAATTGTTCTTGTCTTGGGCTTTGCGTTGGAATTTTACGATCTTGCATAAATGGTTGCTGTCTTGGTTGGTTATTTGACTGACCTTGGAAGTATTTGCACGCTCTGAAGTTGGCGGGGTGATATTCTTCGCAGTTAACACATTGAGGTTTTGTTGTTGGGCTCTTTTTACAGTCTTTAGTAAAATGATTTCTAACGCATTTTACGAGATCGTGGATTTAAGGTTCTTCGTGTGCCCGATGCGCTGGCATCGGTGGCACTGTACGGAGTTTTTTGATGTTCTCCGTGGTTCAACAGTGACTATGGCGTTGGAAATTTGTTTAACTTTGTTGAATATTTCTTTGGCATCTTCGTTAGACGTAAGATCAACAGCACAGATTGGCATTGGGGTACGGTCTTTGTAGTACAATCTAGTAATTTTTTTAATGGGTAGGTTGTATTGCTTCAGTTCGTTGGTTATTTCATCGTCTTTGAGTGACGGGGGAACGTTTTTTATTACTACTGAGAAAGGTTTTGAATTTGGATTTTGGTAGGTGTGGCAAGGGATTGCTTGTTCTTGGTAAAGTTTTGTCAAGGCACGGTAGTCGTCCTCTGTTGTTAGGCTTATTTTCAGGTTTTTTGCAGTGTTTAATGTTGTGAATTAACTTTTTACTATTTTCTTGATATCAGCTAATACTTCTGTATAATTTATTGGAAGCTGCAAAAATATTGGGGGAATCTTCTTTTTTTTAGTTAATTGTGTGCTAGAATTTGTTTCAACAGATGGGGTTTATCGTTGACGTCAATATTTTCTGGGATGTAATATGGGTTCTTTTCTATAAGGGTTTCCGGCGTCCACATATACCGTTTCTGCGTGTCGTTTATAGGAGGTGATAGGGTGTCTGACTTACGTTTTGTTGACCCCATTGCGGTGGATGCTACCCCGGGGGGGCGCCGTCCTGTGCTTGTTGATAAGCGTTTTCAGTTGTTTCGGGTTTTTCGCAATGTAGATAAGATAAACTATTTCGGCAAAAACTATGCGCTCGCTGTTTACACGTCCACTCGCCATGAACTTTAGATCGCGTCTAATGTTGTTGATTTCTAGTTACCAAGCCCGAACCACAGGCACGTTCAATTTGAAACAAAGTGATTCTCTAACTTAACAGTACTAGATTGCCACTCAGATAAATTTGTTAATAATTACCTGTCTTTCGCTATGAGGCCGACAGCAGTTTGCGGTTGTTACAAAGCTTTTTTGTCTAATAACTAATAACATTAGTAGAAAACGCTAAAACAAATCAATTTTTGTTTTTCATAATGCTTGCTTTAAGTTAAGGCGATCTGGCTGGCCATTCTCTCTCCCAACCCATCTATTGGAGAAAACTTCATTTAGATATTGTAGAACAGAAAGGGCATAGTGAGCTGGTGGTCCATCTTGCTGAAGCCATAATGTATCCCGCGGAATATCTGGATCTTCAGGATTTGAATATAAAGCTGCTAAAGCTGGGACAAGTTCTTCCCTTAGAAAATGTAGATATTTTTCTCCAGTAGGATTGCCATCAATAAAAATAGGACCTAGTACATGATCATTGACTATGCCTGCCCAAATAGTTACTTTTTCTGGGCGTTAAGTGTGATTTTCGCGCATGCAGTGAAAATTTCTGGCAGCCCGATATCTACAATTCTGACGGCTCATTTATTATTTATTATTTATTTATCCATTTAGAGTAAATGTAGATTCGTCAGAAAACATTATGGTGTCCAAAGAAATTTCATTTGTATCCAATAAATCCATCGTGTGCTCAAAAAATTGAAGACGGCGGTCCGGGTCATCTTCTGTTAACTCTTGAACCTATCGAAGTTTATAACGATGAAGCTTCTCTTTTTTAAAACACTTTAATACGGTTGTAACGAGTGAGCAACAAAATTTGTGATCGCAGTTGGTTGAACGTACATCGGTTCTTTTACTTTACTTTTAACCTATTTTCTCTGACTGTCACAATTTTGAATTTCTACGTCAAAACAGTTTTTAATACTAGACCAGCGCCCTCTAATACCGCCATAGATAACTCTACAAAAAAAAAATTCTTAATAAGGTGATGGAAGCTCTTGTTGTCCGCACTGTTGTCCATCCTGGTAACAAAATTTCTTCTTGACACCTTCTGGCTGTTATGTTGCCTAACAAAAATTTAAATAAAAATAAAATTTAAATAAGTACTTTCAAAGAAAATTGGTCCAACAATACGTCTGCGTGAAAACCAAGCTTCGTCACTGAAGAAAGTTTTTTCCAACAAATTATTGTCAAATGTGTCCAAAACCCATGTACAGAAGTCAACACGTTGAGGAAAATCCGCTTGAAAAAGTTCATGTACACTTGTTAAGCGGTAAGGAAACAATTCTAAATCCTTTTTAAGGATATTTCGACAAGTACCATAAGACAATTGCACCTGTTGAGATAAAAATGACGCACTGATGTCTTTGGGGCTTTTTCAATAACTTGCCTCACTTTTTCAACCGTTTCAGGTGTTCGAACATCCCGATCTCTACCACTAACTTCCTTTCGGTTAACACTTCCACTAGCACGAAAATTTTACACGCATCGATTTAGAACGTTGCAGAAATTGCTGTAGCTTATAACAATATCAGGATATTCAGCTCGAAATTCTTCCCAGGTATCCGGAATAAAATGATTCCAAATCTCGTTTACTTTTATTGTATTGTAAAAATAAGATTCCTGTAAAAAATACTTTTGCTAGACTGAAAAAGGCATTTTACGGGTTCAACTCAAGTGAACTTTTGCAAAAGAACCGATTTTTATTGCAAATCGGACTTGACAGCTCGATGACTTTTTACACACACAAATTTTGAATTCAGAGCCTCTTACGATCACGAATTTTGTTGCTCACTCGTTATGACTAATGTGATTTTCTAAAGCAATTTTTCCTAATTTGCTGTTGTAACAAAGCTATTAACGCACCCAAAATCTAGAATTTTTGTTTCCATTGGTTAGACACACTGAACCTTGCACTGAACGAAATGTCAGTATGATTTTGTGGTTAAGGTTCCAAGTCATCTCAAGTATACTTCAGGTACAGAAAAATCCAAATTTTACAAAATTTCCTAAATTACCAAAAGTGATTTTATTTGTTAAAAAATGAAATTAATATGCAAATTAGGAAAAATAACATGAAAAACGCGTTTTGTAAAACTTAAGAACACTCGTTCTTTACAGGCACTCCTGCCCACGGCAGTCGTGCTGCAAACCTGAACTCGTGTCTTAATATACGTTTTACAAAACTAGTGTTTTAGTATACTATAGCGTAACGTAGATGTCGAATTTTCTTCAATACTTAGGAGAACGTTTATTTTTGCCTCGTCGTAAGGGTCTCTGTTCAAAGATTTGAAATGGAGGCACTTCCTGGAACAATTGCACAACCTCTAATTGATTCCGACATCTGGCTCCATACCCGATCATCGTCAAAATCTCAATTCTAAGACATTCCGTATATACAGGGTGGAAAGTTTAACTGGAATAAATTCAGTATCTTCACTGCCATTGATTTTGAGAAAAATTCTTGAAACACGTCGATTTTTGTTTTTAAATCGACATTTTTTAGCCTGATCAGCTTTCTTTTGTTTTTACTCAGGGGGCTGTAACGACCCTTAAGTTTTTTTTTTCAAATGGGAAGATATATTAAGCGACACATCATTGGAAAGCTTATAAAAAAAGGAGTACAACGATATATTTTTTTTTACTTTTCCAGCTAATAATGTAAGAAGAAATAAATAAAAACAACTTTAATCTATTTCTATCTTGGTAGGTTTACTGTTTGTAGGACTTGAATAAAAAAAATCTCGTTTTAGGTAAATATAATGTTTTTTAATGTAACAGATGTTCAATATGTTCATCAAGTCTTTCTTGACAAAATGCAACACAATAATAAAACCCATTTCTTACATTTTAAAACATTTCTGAAGTGATTTGCTGAATTTCATAGGTAATATGTTATTGCAAGTCTTCAAGATTATCGGGTTTTGTGGTGTAGACTTCACTTTTAAGATACCCCCACAAAAAAAAGTCAAGAGGAGTGAGGTCTGGTGGTCTTGCTGGCCATTCTATCGCAACCTCTTCTTCCGATCTACCTATTATGAAAAATGTCGTCCAAATAACGCCGAACGGATGCAGCATATTGCGGTGGAGCTCCATCCTGTTGATACCATATTCTCTCATGTGGAAGTTTTGGATCTAATTCATCTCTAAATTGGTCCGCCAGAGCTGGGCGAAGCGTTTCTTGAAGAAACGGTAGATATCTTTCTGCATTAAGATTATCAGGAAAGAACACTGGTCCTATGATCCTAAAAACAGTTTTTAGAGTCTTATTCTCAGATGAGATAGAGATATATGAAACAAAGCACATCCTTGTATTCCTTTTTTTATGAGCTTTCCAATGATGTGTCGGTTGACATATCTTCCCATTTGAAAAAAAGAACTTAAGGGTGGTTACAGCCCCCTGAGTAAAAAGAAAAGAAATCTGATCAGGCTAAAAAGTGGCAAATTCAAAACAAAAATCGACGTGTTTCAGGAATTTTTGGCAAAATCAATTGCAGTGAAGATACTGAATTTATTCCAGTTAAACTTTCCACCCTGTATATAAGTATATCATATTTGTTGCAAAATTTCGCTTTTTATGAAATCAAGGATTGTCACTGATGACATCGAATTACTTAACTAATAGCGGGTTTAATGTATCGTGGTAGATAGGTACTTAAAAAAAAACTATAAAAATATTTATATATACCTGCCGATATTAGAATACAAAAAAGTAATAGACTTTGCTTTGATCAAAAACTAATCAGTACACTTCGACGTTTTTTATAATTGTTGTGGTGGAACGTAAAAATCTCAAAATCTCAAGAACTGTTGAAAATATAGTTAAGTAGTGGTAGTTCATTAAAAAGGTTTATAATAATACTATCTAGTTAATACTAATACTAGATTTTAAGCGGTTTACTGTGCTAAATTTAGTACTGAAATGTGCATCTCGGCGTGATTTATGCTAGAAACCCATTTATCCCCACGCCATCCCATCCCAAGCCACGCGATGCAGAAATTTAACACAGATTCAAATGCAATACGTGGGATAGCGTCTGGTGGGATGGCATGGGACAAGTGTGTACGCATTGCATTTGAATCTGTGTTAAATTTCTGCATACACTTTCGCCGCGTGACGTGGGATGGGATGGTGTGGCATGACAAGTGGGTTTCTAGCATTACTCAATGGTCCAATTCTTTTTTTGCAGTGTCTTACCAAAATTGCATAGTCTTCAATTTTATAAATTTTGTTTGTTATCGATGATTGGTTTCTTGTAGTGTACAAAAACCTTATTGGTATTTTCTTACTGTGATCGTTCATATTTAATGGGCGTAATTATTTATTGTTCACGCTCTTATCCCCCACATTTTGCTAAACTCTTGGACACAACTCTAGATCGTTTCCATACGTACATAATTGGCAGTGTCTAAGAAAGTTTTTAAGTCTTTAATTTTTTGGTGTAAATCATCCGCGTCGCGTTGTCCGGTAAGTGTGGGTGGTATTATTATTTGGCATGTAATTAAATATTCGGTATTTTAATGCATTTTTGCACAATAAATAATTGTCATTGTAAGTATAGTAAGCAGTTACACGGTAGGTTACACCAGTATATAAATACAAGGTGGAAAGTTTTACTGGAATAAATTCAGTATCTTCACTACAATTGATTTTGAGAAAAATTCCTGAAACACGTCAATTTTTGTTTTTAAATTGCCACTTTGTAGCCTGATCAGCTTTGTTTTGTTTTTACTCACTGGGCTGTAACCACCCTTAAGTTTGTTTTTTTTCAAATGGGAAGATATGTCATCCGACACATTATTGGAACGCTTATAAAAAACACAACGATGTGTTTTGTTTCATGCATTTCTATCTCATCTGAGAATAAGACCTTAAAAACTCTTTTTTGGATGCTTCAGTGTGTTTCTTTTCCTTCGTGCGGGTTTATTATGTTATCGTCTCTTTTTCTAATAAATTTAATTTTCTTAGCAAACTTTGTTAGTTTTCATCATTTATTTGACGAATAAGTAGTGATAGTTAATAAGAATAATGCACCATGGCAACAGAAAAACTTAAAATTTAAATTTCTTTAGAATGCATTTTATTTTCTGATGAAAGCACATTTACATTACACGGCGAAGTCAACAGATAAAATTGGCGTTATTGGGGTGACCATAATCCTTTCTGGATGCGGAAAACTCACACTCAACGTCCACAGAAACTAAATGTGTGGGCTGGGATAATTGGAGATAGGATCATATGACCAGTGTTCTTTCCTGATAATCTTAATACAGAAAGAGATGTACCGTTTCCTTAAGAAACGCTTCGCCCAGCCCTTGCGGACCAATTTAGAAATGAATTAGATCCAAAACCACATGAGTGAACATGGTATCAACAGGATGGAGCTCCACCGCAATATGCTGCATCCGTTCGGCGTTATTTGGACGACATTTTTCATAATAGGTAGGTCGGAAGAAGAGGTACAATAGAATGGCCAGCAAGACCACCAGACCTCACCCCTCTTGACTTTTTTTTGTGGGGGTATCTGTAAAGTCTGAACCACAAAACCCGATAATCTTAAAGATCTGCAACAACGTATTACCTATGAAATTCAGCAAATCACTTCACAACTGTTGTAAAATGTAAGAAATGAGTTTTATTATCGTCTTGCATTTTGTCAAGAAAGACTTGGTGAACATATTGAACATCTGTTACGTCAAAAAAACATTATACTTACCTAAAACAAGTTTTTTTTTTAATTCAAGTCACAATTTTCAAACAGTAAACCTACCAAAAAAGAAATAGATTAAAAATGTTTTTATTTATTTCTTCTTACATTATTAGCTGGAAAAGTAAAAAAAATATATCGTTGCACTCCTTTCTTTATAAGCTTTCCAATGATGTGTCGGTTGACATATCTTCCCATTTGAAACAAAAAACTTAAGGGTAGTTGCAACACCCTGAGTAAAAACAAAAGGAAGCTGATCAGGCTAAAAAGTGGCAATTTAAAATCAAAAATCGATGTTGTAAGGGCTCAACGCTCTGAGGCCAAGTGTGTTGCCTACGTCCGTCTCCATCGAGAGCATTGGAGCAGGTAGAGGGTCGAACCCAAAAAATGGTTGCGAGGGACGTTTTTAACATTATCTATTGTTTCTTCCTTTGTTCTGGCCACAAGCGTTCCAGAGTTCCCTTGATTGTTGTTTTAACAAAGTGCACATTCAGTTTCTTTTTATCTAATTGTTAAATTGTTTTAGTGTCGTGAGTGTTTAGTGTAATAATTGTTACAAATTTTAATTATTTCCGTTGGTTGGTTGTTCTCGTACGTATAGAAATTATTGTCGACCGACCGAGTCTTTTCGAAACAAACGTAAAATTCTAAATATTTCATAAGTCTAGGAGGAACGTCACCGCCTAGGGGAACTACCTGTGCCAGGTTTTCAAACTAATTGATTTTATAACGGATTACCGATTTAAATTCAAATTAAAAAGAGGAGGGGTTAAAAGGGGACGCCGCTTTGGTAACGGTCATTCTGTTTTGTTTGAAAAGGAAAAGATGGCGTCGCGTCGGGTGTTATTTATTTGTAGTCGAAGTGATCCGAATTTCATTTAAATGATAGTTGCGATGTTTTACAGTATGAATCCTTTTCTTAAATTTGCTTAATAATATTAAAGGATTCATAGACTGGTATTGAAATCACTTCAAAAGCTATATTTTTTGGTTGTGTATTTGTGTATCTGTGGTTTCTATCTCTGTATTTCTTCGTCTTCAATTTGAAGTGAGTGTGGTGTGTGAAATAAAAGTACCTCGCCAGCCGTTCTCGCTTAGTTGTGAGAGTGCCGATCGTCAAGGGTCGGGGTGAGGCGGTTAAGAGATGTGGGGCGGTGGCGTACTTTTAATTCCTCATCCGAATACCAGTTATTGCACAAGTCAAAGACCAAAGTTATTGATAATCTGGAAAGGGGTTCAAACTGTATAACTTAGCTGTGTACCTGTTTGAATTCATACAAAAATTAAAAAGGGTTTTATTTCCTGTAGATTGTAAAGGAAATTTAATTTGTTGAAAGGAAAGGAAAGGAAACACTCACTGCTTTGATTAAATTGTAACTTTTATTGATTGGGTTATTCATGGGTATGAGATGTTATAAAAACTTCACTTTTCTGTACTTGTAATCTTGGGAACTCTCTCGCCAGATACGGTTGTTCAAATTAAATGTTTGTCATGAATTATTCAAATATTGTATTCACTTAAATTAATTGTTATTGTATGAATTAATCAAATTATTGTTAAAGGTCATGAAATCAGCCACCATTGTTAAACGAGTTAAACTATCAAAAATTGTTACTAGATGAAATGTTCTAACATTCAATTATTAATCAAAAGTTCGACCATAAGACCTCTAAAGCAAATACATTGATAAATCCATAATTTGTGTTATTATTCTACGCTCCACCCCCCAGCGCTGCGTCCCTTGCATCAAAAGAACTGGTCTGGTAGGTTTGATTTGAATTTCCCGCCATGGAGGTCTTGTAAAAAAAAGAACACAACGTAGGTCCGCTCTTCTATCTTTGTCTCTAGACGATCACGATTCACTGGTCAACCTTTTAAATTTCGCGGTTTGTTTCAAACTTGACGTTTGGTGACGTCATTGACATTTCATTTGACGTTAAATTTCAAATTGTTGGCGGGAAGAGCCTAGGCTCATCGCAACGTGTTTCAAGAATTTTTCTCAAAATCAATTGCAGTGAAGATACTGAATTTATTCCAACCGGGTCAACCGGGAATCATGTGCCCTGAGCAAACGCAACGACTCGAAGATAACTGACTTCTGCATTCCGGCCGCAAGAGCTTCTGATGCAAAACAGAAGAGGACTCAAGGAATCTCCCTGGAATACTCCTCTTCTGAATGATATCAACTCTGTTCAAACTCGGTCCCGTCGGGATGTTATCGAGAACCGCGTTTTAGAAAGTGACATCAGTTGTTTTATGCATCTCACTAGTGGATCGGGTACCATAAGGCATTGGAGCAAGTGAATAATCAGCTCATGAGATATTGTGTCAAATGCCTTACGACAGTCGATCCAAGCCATAGATAAGTTGAGCTTATATTGGACGGCATCCTGCGCGACGCACCTATCAATCAGCATGTTTTCCTTGCAACCGTCCACGCATCTCTTACAGCCTCGCTGTTCGAAAATTTTCGAATACACGAGGTCAATAGCCTGGAATATTCCTGAGTACAGGAGTCGGGTGAAGAGTTTACAACACCCATTAAGACATGTTATTGGCCGGTAGTTTTGAGGCCGGTACAAATCGCCAGTTTTGGGTATCAAAACGGTTCGCCCCTCGACAACCCATTAAGGAATAGGCCGCTCACCATGCAGCCAGGAATTAAATACCCTGGCCAGACGATTATGCGTACTTAGGAATTTCTTCCACCAAAAGGTATTAATTCCATCCAGGCCTGGTGCGGCAAAATTTTTGATTCCCTTAAGGGTCTCTCCAATCTCTTCCGGTGTTATCGGATTGCACACAACTGGTCTTAATTGAGAACTTCGTAAAGATTTTATCTCTTCATTAACCTTACATATTTCGTTCGGTTGGATTTTATATCACTTCTTTGTGAAGGGGTTGCTGTTTGGTGCATCCTAGAACATTTTACCAAAAAGGGGAGATGGTATTCGGCGTACCACACTCTTGAGTTTAAGCCGCTGTTTCTTCGTACTATTTACTTGATTCTCGCTCGAACTAATTTCTTCTGTAAACCGTAATTGTACTCGACATTACGGATTGTTGCTCTCCATGTATCGTTTTTTTTTCTTTTTTATTCGCTGTGCTGGGATTATCTGGTTCGATCTTTCGTTCTGGAAGTATGCAACACTTTTCCCACTGCCTAAAACGCCAAAGGGGCTAAATTACTGGAATCTCGACTGGATAATACCTACACTTAAAATTGTGTCTCGTCGGGAAATAATAAAGAACTTCTTTTGTTTACATCCTACATAACCTCACACCTGTCAGTGCTGTCAAGTACAACGGTACGTCAAACGTCACCGCGTCGCTTGTACGCAGGTTCTTAGAGAGGCCTTCTTTCGGCGGGTGTCTGTCAAAAAGAGACATTTTGTTCGTTGGTTGATGAAACGTGGTGGTCGTACAATTAACTTTTAATTATGCGTAAGGGATTAGTACATCCGTTTCATCGAAGAGTGTGATTCTCGTCCCGTTGAAAATAATCGCAAAACGACGGAATCATTTTTAACCTGAGGGGATTAAAACCACCGAACAAGTCCTGCACGTGGTGCGTCCACATTTCGTTCTCTTTGGAAGTCGTCCCTCATTGGAGGTAAGGGCCTTTCTGTTCGATAAATAGGGTACTTAAAGGGGGAATCTTCTTCATTAGGGTACTGGCCAGGGGTGAATCCTAAAACTCTCACCACCTACGTGGAACTACGTCATCGAGCGAGGGAGGTATCGTAATATTCCTTGGAAGTTCCAGCGTGGACGATTCTATCGAGGATTCGTTAGTGCCAGGGGCTAGAGAATCGTCGTCATCTCCCTCTGGAAGTCCTCACACACCCCAAACCAGAGTTCCAGGGCCAGATAAGACATTCTTTTTATCGTAATTTCTTGTTCTCGGTTCTTATGTCGCTTTCTTTTGTGGTCATTGACAAAAGCAATAAGTTAGATTAATAACCATTTAAATTCGTAATTTAAAATAAGTTCAACTCTATTGTTTCTGTGTTGTCACGTTCCCGGAGGTCACAACATTTATTCTCCGTTCCTGCAGTTTAGATATCGAGCTCAATATTAAGGACTAATGAGGGAAAATATTTCTCGTAAATGTGCTGGTGGTTAGAGATACATACATTAAATAATTAACTTAAAAAGAAACCAATTTAAAAAAAGCGAGAAATAACTGAATACATGTATTATTGCATGTGCTACCTACTGATCTGTTTGAAGTCGGTCCCAAGCCAAATTTAAGGTATACGTACATAACAGCTTCTAAGACTTCATAATACTAATTTATCTTAAACACCATTAACAAACTATAAATAGACAATAATATAACCTGAATAGCACTCAAGGCAGCTCATCTCGGTCTGCCCGGGGGAATACTGCTCAGTACTTCCCCACTCTTGACCACCTTAGGCATGCGCGATATATCAACCGCGCTAACATTCTCCACGCAAAACTTTTTCAATCCCAACTTTCGTATCAATAAAACAATATTTTTTTGTGTATGAGAGGGGGAAGATACAGTTGCGTACCTCCAAGCCCACGCTCAGGAGGGCCTGGAGAGTGTGGGACTCACTGGCGGATGGTCGTCTAGTCCTACCCACCAAAAAACCCCTCTCTGTGGAGTATTACTCCACCCCCGGAACCGCCGTTGGACATTACTTCAGGGGTGGTACTCCCCCCTACCTCATACCGAGGCGCTCTCTCTCCCTTTCGACCTCTTCCTTCTTCCGCATGATGTTTTTCACCATGCGGTCCACCACGTCCCACTCGGACTGGCCGGCAAGCATCCCCTCAATGAGGTTCTCCTCGTCCGGCCACCAACCCAGGACTTTCAACAACCCCAGCCGCTCACCATCCCAGACCTCGCAGCGGAACAAGGTATGTTCCAGATCATCCACGTCATGTTCGCATAACCAGTAGGACGCCGATGCTTCCTTGCCTATGCGGACAAGGTAGCTTCCGAAACATCCGTGTCCGATCAGCGCTTGGGTCAGGTGGAAATTAACCCAACCATGACCTCGGCCGACCCACAGCCGGAGGTCGGGAATAAGCCGCCTTGTCCAGGCACCTTTCATCCCGGCCTCCTACCTGGCCTGCCACGAATCCAGGAGTGTCCTCCTGGTTTCAGTGGACGTTTGTCCCTCCCTTTGCTGCTTCCTCTCCAGGATCAGCAGGTCAGAAGGCGGCATCCCAGATATCACCCCCACCGCATCGGTCGACACCGTCCGATACGCGGAGGCCACCCGCAACGCCACCTTCCTCTGGACCCTTTCAAGTGCGGCCAGCCCGGTCTTGGTTTTTGCGACACGCTCCCACGTGGGTGCTGCATACAGTAGGACGTTTTGAACGACTGCCGCGTACAACACCCTGGAGCGCCCCACCTGGAAGCCCTCCAACCCGATCCTCC
Organism: Diaperis boleti; assembly: GCA_963583935.1. NCBI lineage: Eukaryota > Metazoa > Arthropoda > Insecta > Coleoptera > Tenebrionidae > Diaperis > Diaperis boleti. The sequence continues at coordinate 29,050,092 of OY757247.1, read as the reverse complement.
TACCACCGATCAGAAAAACCGCCCCGGTTCTGGCAGGAGCCACCTTTAGGCCATGGTCATCTAACCAACCCGTCACTCTTTCCGCCGTTTCTTCCACCAAGCCCTGGAGCCCTTTGGCGGTGCGGGCCATCGCCATGATCACCAGATTATCGGCGAAGGCAACAGTCCACGCACCCACCGGTAGCTCCAGTTCGAGGACGCCATTATACAGCACGTTCCACAAGAGCGGTATCAGAATCATCTTTTCAAACAGAACTTAATAACATTAAACAAATTGCTTCAAATAATGGATATTCTCCAAAAACTATAAATAAATTATACTTTAGATACTATAACAAATTCAAATACACACCACTTGGTTAAAAATCCTTCAGAAACAATTTCCTTTTCAAATTCATTAACACTCTTTGGCGTCGTCTCAGAGAAATGTTCTAAAATAATACTTAAGAAAAAACGGTTTTAAAGTTTCATTTAAAACAGATAACAACTTATCCAGATTTTTATTAAAAATAAAGATCCATTAGATTACAAATCGTGATCCGGTCTATACAAATTGAACAGCTCTTCTTGTGAGTCATTCTACATAGGACATACAGGTCGCAAAATATCAGACCGTATTAGAGAACATTTCAGGCACATCTATAACAACACAGATCTTGATCCACCTCCATCAACACTTTCATATTTCATCAATCATATATTAATAACGAAACATAGTTTTTCACCATAAAATTACAAATTAATTCATAAATGCAATAAAGGCCGGAAATTAAATTTTCTTGAGACTTTGGAAATAAGGAAAGCCTTGAAACTGGAAAACAAATCTTGTTTAAACGAACAGAATAACTTCAATAATTCCATTATTAATTCACTATTTTAATTTTTTACCACTCAAAAAAACTTACCGATCCATTTTTAATTTTTACATTTTATAAAATGTTGTTTTGACGAAATCTTTTAAAAATCATGTAACTTTTTTGAAACGTCAAATTTAATTCAAAATAACGTCATAATTTTAAATATTCTTTAAGGTAAGAACCCCTCTGTAATTCATCAATTTTTATCATTAATCTCTTGTTAAATTAGTGTTCTGCCAAAACATGTTCCAATTGTAATTTTGTGTTTATTAAAGTTTGTGGAGTTCGATTTAAATATATTTAAATTTTAATTTATCTGTTTATTATTGATTTATCTGAACCTTGTAATAACTTAAAATTCGTTGAAATTACTTTAAATTTAAACGTGTAAGATAAACTGGCAAACTTCTTCTGCTATCCAGAAAGAAGATCCAAATTCAGAACTACGATACACAATCAACTCACAATTACGTTTACGCAATCTGGATCAGAAAATATTAAAATTTGAAATAGAAATTGACGGTCTCAATAATGATAAAAAACAGCAAATTATCTCGGTTAAAAAACAAGATCGCGAAAACAGTTTAAAACTGTTCACAGACCATGGTGTTGAGGGTCGCTTTATGGTAAAAATACCTAGAAAATCAAATCACATTAATACTAGCGAGTCCAGGAAACTAGCCTACAGACGGTTTTTTAACCTAGAGAGGAAATTTAATAAAGACGCGGAACCTAAAGCAACTTATTCAGACTTTATTCCGGAATGTTTTGGTCACATGCAGTTAATTAACGATAAACCTAGTCAAAATACTTCGTATCGCCCACCAAACGCGGTTTATAAACAATCAAGTACATCAAAATTATTAAGGGTAGTGTTTGAGGCGTCGCCGTCGTGAAATAATAATTATTCTGACTGGACTAGTTTAAACAATAATAATCAGCTATTGCGTGGACCAATCAATCAATGAGATTTATTCTCCATCATTTTAGTTCTCAGAACTTTTCAATGTACATTAAATGCCGACATTACAAAAATGTATCGCCAAAATTCAGTTGACGAGATAGACGGTAATTACCAATTAATTGCCTGGCGGAATGAACCGAATCAAACTTTACAAACATTTAAATTCTTGACGTTAGCGTACGGGACAAAACCGGTTAATTTTTGTTTAACCGAAGTGACAGAACCCAAACCTGAAAAATATGCCGAAACCAGTCAGATGATTAGAGATGATAATATAACAGATAATAATATACTAAATCAGGCAAAATTTGGATTAAGTAAATTTCATTCGAATAGTATCGAGATGCAACCTAAAATTGTTGCAGATAACAGTAATATCAAATCGTGCACTTTAAACAAGGACGAGGAGACAAAAATTTCAGATCTCTATTTATTTAAACAACGTTTAAAGAGGGTTTTAGGAAATATTCATTGGACGCTAATTGAAATGTATACGCTATTAGTACAGATCGAAAGTTGTATGAAATCTAGCCCTTTAATTCCTTTAATGTCAAACCCAACCCATTTTCAACTCCTATCCTCTGGCCTTGCCCGGCCGCCTTTATCCTGGAAGATCGGTTGGAGTTGCGACGTTCATCCTGGAGACGATGGAAACATGGAGGAGTCCAGTAGTCTTCAAAACGTTCGTCCGGATCATGGGTGTTCTACCCGTCGACAAGGAGGGATAGTGAGCGTAGTGAGTTCACCAGTGTTAAAAGGTGGTTAGAAAAGTCACTAGTGCTAGTGTTACAAGTGCCTTGTATTGTGCTGAATCCCAAACAATTTTGGTGTTAGCCATTTAGTCCATTCATTAGAGGTTTTGTTATCATTAATATTAATTGATGTATTATAATGTTCAGCTTAAATTTCTTACTAGATTAATGATGTAATTGTTGAAGTTTAACAACTTCAAGGGGGCAGTATGTTAGGTAATGTAAATAATTTTTAGATTAATGATGTAATTGTTGAAGTTTAACAACTTCAAAGGGGCAGTATGTTAGGTAATGTAAATATGTCGCCGGTTTGTCGGGGCTCGGTTGGGTTTTATTATGCCTTATGAATGCAAATAGACGGTTTTTCCGACCATCGGCAACCCCGGCCAATTTGACCATCAATGGGGAATTCCGACCCCTGCCCTGCGACCACCGGACGCTCATTGTATTATATTGTATAAAGGATGTAGTTTTAGTGTTAGGAGAGAGTTTTTGCACGGGTCTTGTAAGGACTCACAAGTACGACGGCTACGTAACGCCGTTCGTATACAATAATCTAAGTTTCGTTTGTAATTAATCAGCAAAATAAAGCGTAGTTAAAAACAGACTACAAGTTAATCCGTACAACATCAGAATTCACCAGCATTCAACCCAACAGTGGTTAACGGATTGCGTAAACGAAATGGTGAGTTGATTGTGTACCGTAGTTCTGAATTTGGGTCTTCTTTCTGGATAGCAGAAGAAGTTTGCCAGTTTATCTTGCGCGTTTAAATTTAATTTAATTTCAACGAATTTTAAGTTACTACAAGGTTCAGATAAATCTATAATAAACAGATAAATCAATAAGGTTGTCCTTATTATACGATTTCTCTATATAACTCAGCAACTAAACTAAATTTTACTTTACTCAGAGTGCAAAGTTATTCAAATTTTAAACTCTGTTACTTTAACCGATTTAATTTTGGATTATTTTGAAATTTGCATTTTATGGTTTTCATGCACAGCTAATAGTGGTATTGGAAAATATTGCATTGAAATTTTGAGTCGTAAAATATTCCGTATTTCACTCGTCAGCTGACGAGTGAAAATGCTACCGCGTCGGAATATGATTCAGCAATTATATATTTTTATATTTTTAATCGCAAATTAAATTTAAACATTAAAGTTTAATTGCTTTGCAGATGATATTTGAATCATCTATCATATATGAAGTCTATATAAAGCAGATTTAACAGGTTTTGATTTAGTTTTAATATTTACTCAAAGATTTTATAACGAATCAGCCTTGGTTCCTGTTCATAAATTAAAGCTGCATGATCTGTTTTCAATAAATTATAAACAAAATTCATCTACGCTGAAAAAATAAGATCTCACAACAATAATTTTCCAAATGCATCTAATAATAATCGCTTCCAGTAGAGAGAAAGTTCTTTAATATATAATATATTACAAATTTTGAACTCTGTTACTTAAACCGATTTAATTTGAATCATTTTAAAAATCGCATTTTATGGTTTTCATTCACAGCTAATGTTGGTATTCGTAACCTTAACATTGATGCAAATTCAAAAATTACGACGGGGTAGCGTTTTCACTCGTCAACGAAATACGGAATATTTTGCGTCCTAAAATTTCAATACTAATTAAAATATTACTTGCTCAATTAAAAAAAGTTCAAATTTTTCTGAATATGTATGTTGTGTTTCGCTTAAATGAACATGGAAGATAACTATGCATCACTTTACGATAATAATAAAAATTTGGTAATTTTTGAATTTGCATCAATGTTAAGGTTACGAATACCAACATTAGCTGTGAATGAAAACCATAAAATGCGATTTTTAAAATAATTCAAATTAAATCGGTTTAAGTAACAGAGTTCAAAATTTGTAATATATTATATATTAAAGAACTTTCTCTCTACTGGAAGCGATTATTATTAGATGCATTTGGAAAATTATTGTTGTGAGATCTTATTTTTTCAGCGTAGATGAATTTTGTTTATAATTTATTGAAAACAGATCATGCAGCTTTAATTTATGAACAGGAACCAAGGCTGATTCGTTATAAAATCTTTGAGTAAATATTAAAACTAAATCAAAACCTGTTAAATCTGCTTTATATAGACTTGTGATTCAAATATCATCTGCAAAGCAAATAAACTTTAATGTTTAAATTTAATTTGCGATTAAAAATATAAAAATATATAATTGCTGAATTATATTCCGAAGCGGTAGCGTTTTCACTCGTCAGCTGACGAGTGAAATACGGAATATTTTGCGACTCAAAATTTCAATGCAATATTTTCCAATACCACTGTTAGCTGTGCATGAAAACCATAAAATGCAAATTTCAAAATAATCCAAAATTAAATCGGTTAAAATAACAGTTTAAAATTTGAATAACTTTGCACTCTGAGTAAAGTAAAATTTAGTTTAGTTGCTGAGTTAGATAGAGAAATCGTATAATGACAACCTTATTGATTTATCTATTTATTATAGATTTATCTGAACCTTGTAATAACTTAAAATTCGTTGAAATTAAATTAAATTTAAACGCGCAAGATAAACTGGCAAACTTCTGCTTCCAGAAAGAAGACCCAAATTCAGAACTACGATACACAATCAACTCACCATTTCGTTTACGCAATCTGAAACAGAAAATATTAAAATTGAAGAAACAAGGCTTGATAATATTTATCTGCTAGGAATTTTAAACTACTTTTCAAGCTGCCTTAAAAAACTGAAAACTTAAGACCTTGAGACGAGAAGTTAGAAACTCTAGAGCAATTTGAAAACATAAAACGAGGCGATGAATATATATCTGCGAAATTAAAAATTCAGAAAATTTGAGAAATTAAGACGTTCAGGACCCGAGTAAACAAGAATATAAGAAACTTTAAACCTGTAAATTGAGAAATTGAAATGTTAAGAAAAAGTGTGAAATGAGCCTGACGAACTACGTGAGTCATAAGTGAGAATCTTTTCGACCAACTTTTGTGCGAAAGCGTTTATTTTTTTGACACATGTTTGTAAAATCAGTTCTTTTTAAAAATTCCTAGCAGATAAATATTATCAAGCCGTGTTTCTTCAATTTTAATATTTTCTGATCCAGATTGCGTAAACGTAATTGTGAGTTGATTGTGTATCGTAGTTCTGAATTTGGGTCTTCTTTCTGGATAGCAGAAGAAGTTTGCCAGTTTATCTTACACGTTTAAATTTAAAGTAATTTCAACGAATTTTAAGTTATTACAAGGTTCAGATAAATCAATAATAAACAGATAAATTAAAATTTAAATATATTTAAATCGAACTCCACAAACTTTAATAAACACAAAATTACAATTGGAACATGTCTTGGCAGAACACTAATTTAACAAGAGATTAATGATAAAAATTGATGAATTACAGAGGGGTTCTTACCTTAAAGAATATTTAAAATTATGACGTTATTTTGAATTAAATTTGACGTTTCAAAAAAGTTACATGATTTTTAAAAGATTTCGATGTAAAAATTAAAAATGGATCGGTAAGTTTTTTTGAGTGGTAAAAAATTAAAATAGTGAATTAATAATGGAATTATTGAAGTTATTCTGTTCGTTTAAACAAGATTTGTTTTCCAATTTCAAGGCTTTCCTTATTTCCAAAGTCTCAAAAAAAATTAATTTCCGGCCTTTATTGCATTTATGAATTAATTTGGAATTTTATGGTGAAAAACTATGTTTCGTTATTAATATATGATTGATGAAATATGAAAGTGTTGATGGAGGTGGATCAAGATCTGTGTTGTTATAGATGTGCCTGAAATGTTCTCTAATACGGTCTGATATTTTGCGACCTGTCTGACCTATGTAGAATGACTCACAAGAAGAGCTGTTCAATTTGTATAGACCGGATCACGATTTGTAATTTAATGGATCTTTATTTTTAATAAAAATCTTGATAAGTTGTTATCTGTTTTAAATGAAACTTTAAAACCGTTTTTTCTTAAGTATTATTTTAGAACATTTCTCTGAGTCGACGCCAATGTATGTTAATGAATTTGAAAAGGAAATTGTTTCTGAAGGATTTTTAACCAAGTGGTGTGTGTATTTGAATTTGTTATAGTATCTAAAGTATAATTTATTTATAGTTTTTGAAGAATATCCATTATTTGAAGCAATTTGTTTAATGTTATTAAGTTTTGTTTGAAAAGATGATTCTGATAGTAGTATACAAAATAATAGATGGAAAAAAGAATTAATTAATTATTAATTTTAAAAAACCTACTATTTTAATTCTAATACCCCAACCAAACATGCACTAAATTTACATTCACTTTGTCAGACTGTCCTAGATTAAAATTTCTTTCAATTTAGTAGTAATTTTTATTCACAAGACTCAGGCTTAGCAATGGGTTCTAATTTGTCACCTCTTTTAGCAGAAATATTCATGAATAACTTAGAAGAGCAGTTTTTAACTTCTTCACCCTTTAAAGATCATTTTCTCTTTTGGTACAGATATGTAGATGACACAATTCTTTTATTCAAAGGATCTGATTCTGAACTAGCAACTTAAATTCTTTAAACCAATCCATTAAATTCACCGTTGAAATTGAAATCAATTCCCAAATTTCCTTTTTAGCCTTGTTAATCACTAGAAATAATAATACTTTTAAATTTGACATTTATAGAAAACTTAGTATCACAGATTGCGTAATACCTTTTGACTCTTGTCACCCCGTTTCCCATAAATTTGCAGCTTTTCATTCTTTTTTCCACCGATTATTTTGTATACCACTATCAGATTCATCTTTTCTTTTCTTAAGTTGGATACATTATTAACATTTAAAAGTAAGTAAGGAAATCTTCAAATCAGATGGTTTGTTTGCGGGATACGTAAATAACTTTTTAAAGCAAAAAGTTGAAAATAGCGGGTGGCCTGGTAAGTGTCAAACTGCCGAAGACAAGGACCAGTACGTAAAATTGTATTTTGAAAAAGAAGGCATAACCTTACAACCAGAAAACATTTCACATATGGCGGGGCTTCGATTTAACTCCAAATTAATGTTAAATAGTTTTTGGAAAAAGTTTGGTCAGCGCGAAAATATGATGCAGTCATCAATTATACAAGACCCTAAAAAATTCCATGACGTCAGAATAATTTTCCAAAAGTTAAAACTAAAAGTATGTTAATTGAATTTCAACATTGCGGTAAACAAAGTTTTTTACGTTTTCACAATAGGTAAAAAAATAGAAAAAGATACATGTAAAATTTTTTGTTAAAAACATTCCTAAAAGAACTGATTTACAAACATGTGTCAAAAAATAAACGCGTATATAAGTATGTACAAAAGTTGGTCGAAAAGATTTCAATTTCCCAATTTACAGGTTTAAATTGGTCGAAAGTATTGTGAACTCAAGAGATATATCGTACGGAGGTGGAGTTTCGAGGGACATAAAAAACCTGTCGAACGTGTGCAGGCGAGTATGCAGGTGTCAGATGTGTGCAGGCCCGTCTTCTTGAATAATTGTTTTGTTATAATTTTGATCGGATTTGCAATTTACTAAAACAACATTCAATAGCACTGCATAAATTGAAACTGTTATTAGCAGAATCGAGCACGTCTTTTACTGAAACCTTAAATTTTCTGAATACTGTCCTCTCGGCACGCGTATAAACCGGTGCGGTTCGCCTTTAACAAGTTTTTTATATTCCTCGAAATTCCACCTCCGTACGATATATCTCTTGAGTTCACAATACCGAAGCACTCAAGATTTCACGAATATATAAATAGTAAAACATTATTTTACAATGAGACATCATGGCTTATAAGATCATGTACTGGATTCCGACGGTTACAAAACTCGTTTGACGCTTTGCCCTATGAAATTAGAAACTAATAGTATGTAAGGTAGTAGGAATAATTGTACGTATTTTTATGTTTTATCTTTGATTTATTTAATGATGTAAAGTATTGCACGTATTTTTTGTATAATAAAATAGATTTAATAAAAATATAAATACATATCAAATATTTCTTGACATATTCTATCATTCCTATCAGTATCACTTGTGAACAGTCAGAACATTCAAATTTAGCGCCAAGACGCCATCGTGAATAGAGAAATTTCCATTATGTCAAAATAATTTAAATATAGGAGATTCAAATTTTACCGCCTAGACGCCATCTTGACTCAAAAAATTTTCATTACGTCAGAATACAAACTTTCAAATTTAAAAAAATGCCATTATGATTCCATTAAAAACAAGGTCATGATGTCATTAAAATGGGTTTCATGCTGTCAAATAAATGGGTTTCCTAAAGAGGATAATTAAAACCTAATGCACTATAAACGAGGCCATCATGTCATTAATAGGCTCTTAATGAGGGTCATTAGAACCTAATGCTCCAAAAGTGAAAGTGAAAGTTAATTGATTTGACCTTCCAAGTCCCCCTACATACTACTACTCAAGATGGCGTCTAATGAGGGTCATTAAAACCTAATGCATTATTAACGAGGTCATGATGTCAATAATGGGATCTTAATGAGGGTCATTAGAACCTAATGTTCCAAAAGTGAAAGTGAAAGTTAATTGATTTGGCCTTCCCAAGTCCCCTACATACTACTTCCATCGTCCTTTGCAGTGTAGGGTTCCACGCCATAGATGATTAAACGGGGGTTAAACTTATCTGGAATTAAAAAATTTAAATATATCTAAGTCGAACTCCACAAACTTTAATCAGCGTAAAATTATAAATGGTACATGTTTCGGCAGAACACTTCTGCCATCATCAGCCCTAATTTAACAAGAGATTAATGATACAATTGATGAATTACAAGAGGGGTTCTTACCTTAAAGAATATAAAAAATTATGACATTGACGTAATTTTGAATTAAATTTGACGTTTTCAAAGGGTTACATGATTTTTAAAAGATTTTGTAAAAACAACATTTTATAAAATGTAAAAATTAAAAATGGATCAAAGAGAATCTGGTAAGTTTGTTTGAGTGAAAAATTAAAATAGTGAATTAATAATGGGATTATTGAAGTTATTCTGTTCATTTAAACAAGATCTGTTTTCCAGTTTCAAGGCTTTCCTTATTTCCAAAGTCTCAAGAAAATCTAATTTCCGGCCTTTATTGCATTTATGAATCAATTTAGAATTTGATGGTGAAAAACTATGTTTCGTTATTAATATATGATTGGCGAAAGAAGAAGGTGTTGATGGTGGAGGATCAAGATCTGTGTTGTTATAGATGTGCCTGAAATGTTCTTTAATACGGTCTGATATTTTGCGACCTGTCTGACCTATGTAGAATGACTCACAAGTAGAGCAGCTTAATTAAACATGTACCATTTATAATTTTACGCTGATTAAAGTTTGTGGAGTTCGACTTAGATATATTTAATTTTTTTAATTTAAATTTACTCCACTTGGATTTAAGAACATTCTTCTTGTTCTCTGGAATTGTTACCTCGTATTCTTCACCCATTTCATTACTTAAATTACTCTTCAATTTATTTACTGAATGCTTGTCAGCACATCTAATTAAAACTCCATTTCTAATACATCTGGTAGCATCGACAGCTATCTTATGATGACCGGGGTTAAATTTAGATTTTAACATTTGTTCTATCTGTACGTTTGAAATTCCCTCCTCTTTGGCTGTAACTATAACAACATTATTTGATATTCGCTGCTTGTTGACCTTTCTCTTCAAAGCCTCGTTGAACAGGGGTTTAGAAATTGAGTTCCTTTCACTTGCCTGCTAAGACAGCTGATCGTTTTTTGTATTAATACAACTGAGTTTTTCATTTAACAGATTGTTCAAGGATTCCATCTCACTTACTAGTTTTTCCAAAAGTAACTTTTCCCGTTGTAAACATGCGTTTTCAGTTCTAAAAATTTTGCACTGACAATTTAGTTCAATGTAATCATCATGCAGTTTGGCAGCGCAACCTTTGCACTTCAACGAGGATTTGTCAGCCTCTAGCACTTTTGTAATTACACTAAAACAACTACTGTGCACCCCAATATTACACTTCGATCCTGTACACTTTATATATTTACTATTACCCACTTTTTCGCACAAATTAAACAATGGGTTGGAGTATTATCGGGATGTTCAGAATCTCCGTCCGACTCGCCGGACGCCATCTTGTATAATCCGCAACTATACAACCGTGTATACAACCAATGAGAATTATATCTGATAGAGAAAGCTCGTTTACATCTGTAGCATTTGAAACGTTTTTAAGAGAGAACGATATCGAACATATAAAGATTGCGACCGTTTCGCCAAGATCAAATGGACAAATTGAACGAATTACTAGAAATCTCACTCCGATGCCAGCCAAATAATCCCAATTAAAGAGTAAATGGACTAAAGCTTTCCCTGAAGTTGAATTTGCCATTAACAATTCAATATCCCGATCAACCAAGACCAGCGCAGCAGAGCTCCTATTTGGAATGAAACAACTAGATCCCCGATCCGAAAATCTAAATCTGCAGGAATACAACAAACGCTACTTTGATTCAAGGCAGAAGGTCCCAACTGTCTATACTGAAGCTGATTATGTAATGATAAGGAACTACGATGTGATGCCAAGTGTAAATAAGAAGCTGATAGCCAAATACCGCGGGCCTTACGTTATTAAAAAAACGCTTGACCATGATCGATACCTTGTTTGTGATATTGAAAGCTTGCAGGTAACCCAGAGACCATATGAAAGCCTCTCAACCTCTGAGCATATGCGCTCTTGGTTAGGTTATACATAGTTTTCCTAAGTTAAGAATACTCCTTATTTTGTATGTTTAGAGATTTATATTATGTTATGTTATGTTCACTCAATCGAGGTCGATCTGTAATGTCAGGACAGCCGAACTGTAGTAATTTAGTTATGATTTTTGAATTTCGCGCCCTTGTGAACGAACGACATTAGGTTGGTAGCAGTAGAGAGTTAAGTTAGTTGGTTGTTGGGTTGATGTGGAAAGATGTCGAAGAATAAAGATGAGATGTTCTGTTAACAAATTTTAAAGACGACGAGTTTTCTTAAATAGTCCAGCCATCCTGAAGCCCCTACATATGTAGAAATTATTTATAGATTAAAGATAAATTTTGGAATAATTTCTTTAGCAGAATTTTGTATTTTTTTTGTTTTTTTTTTTGCAAAAAAATATTGAAATTTGGACGGACAGCGTCTATCGAGTCAAAAACTCGCGAATGGTTCTACGGATTTTGTGTGTATTTGAGTGGGTCGCTGGATGGTTCCAATTGGCCCCGGTAGGTGGCGCTGCAATCGGGTTCTAGGAGTTTTTTAAATCATTTTTTTTATGAAATTTAGAAGCGAGTGTATTTAGATACTTAACAGTAAAATAATTATATAAATTAACAATAAATACTAACCTTTTTCTAAGGGCGCTCTCTTATATTTTTCCAGTCTCTTGACTGCTATTGCTTCCAAACGAACTCTCGCTGCAGGGTATTCCTTTAGAACATCCCACATGTCCTTTTTACTCAATACAAATAAGTCGCTGTAACCCACAGATCGCACACTTGCTGTTCTTCTATTTCCTACGGAATTATTTAACACATTTAAAAAAGATGGTAGAGTTAAAATGTAGTAATTGTAAAAAGAAAGTAGAAGAAAAGTAAGCAACATGCCAATATTAGATTGGGTGTATAAATAATTTATCTACATTAAGAATTTTTAAATTTTACAACATGGGAATTTTATATCGGGTCTTTATAAAGGATTCATATATCATGTTGCCTCTGGAAAACAAAACTTTCATGCATTTAGATGGAAAATTTTTACGTGCAACGCCTGCTTGATGTATGAATAATTTATTTTATGTGATACTCTGTAAGAACGATCATCAATTTCTTGGGTACTTTCGTATAGTACCAACGCAACGTTCCGTATCTCTGTGGACAGGACAACTCACATGGTCGTGTATAAAAATTTAACACGAAGAAAGCTAAAAGAGAGAACAGCTAGAAACAATCAATTTTAATTAAATTTTCTGATACATTTAGCCTTATATCTCAGCAAATGGGGGGTTTAAAAAAACTAGTAACACTACCCGACATTTTAAAAAATTAAAATTATAACTGCAGTGAAATCCACGTCAAGATTCCGAGTTAGAAACAATATGCATTATTGGTATTTTTATTACTATATCGTGTTAAAATTTCAGCTATACCGCTATACTAAAATGGTTTGAAAATGATTATAAATTTATATTACAAAATGAATGAATTGCTAAAAGGTCATAGCAAATTATGAAAAAACAAATTTTTGTCTTTACATGATTTCAAAATTCACAATTTTTACCTGAACAACGGGGATGCGCACAGGTAAACGCAACCGCTCCCAGGTGCCAGACGTACGGCATCCCAACCTAACTTCGATAAGAAAGGAAAACCAGGCGACCTAAAAATCTTTCTCGAAAACGTTGCTAGCTCTCGTACTATTATGTTGTAACCAAATTATTCTAAATAACACTTGTTTATTATTAAATTATTTTATTAATTTTTTTTTTATTATACCTGCATCAGAATCGCCGTTTAAAGCACGCCTGAGCGTGCGAATACAGGCGATTAAAGCACGGCGAGATTTAAAGGTTGTCAAGGAAATATAGGTATCATTATAACTTCATCAAATTTGAAAACGTTTCATATTTCTTCAGGTATGGGTCTTTTGACTTCAATGCTTCTATATCGGGTGAAATCTCGTTTTAACTCATTTTTCCTCGATTTTTGCTGACACGACTAAATGCAATGACAGACGTGGACCCGAGAAAAACGTAAACAATAATTGTCGTAACTAATGGCAATAATATTACCCCATTTCGATTTATCACGACAAAAAATATTTCTAAGTTTTTAGTGCTTAATTTGTTTCCAGTATTGCTGGTATAATAAAAAATAGCGTAAAGTATTCGTGGATAACTGGTCTTTCAAACACTTGTTCTATTTCGAGCACTCCCGGCTACGCCGTCGTGCTCGAAAACGTGTTTTAAAGACCTTGTTATCCACTCATACTTTAATATACTATTTTTTGAGATTTTGTCACGTAAGGTCTACATTATATAGTCGCTTTCAACGACATCCGTGCTGTCAGTTTGACAGTATGTTGGTATCACTTGCTGTTTCAGTTTAGTAATTTTGAATTTCCTAATTTGGCAATTTACCATAACGCGTCAAACAGCGTCAAATTGACAAATTCAAATTATTCACTATTAGCATTAGTTACAATTAACTCCTGGAGTTGGAAAAGAAGAGTTACTTCTTGTTAATTGTAATGGACAATGCGCCTTATCACTCTGTAAAAGCATTGAAAAATCCAGCATCTAACTCCAACAAAGTCGTCTACAAAAAGTGGTTAGCATTTGCGGAACAATGGACCAAAAAGCAGTTTTGGGAAATTATCAAACCCCCTGGTGAATGATCCAACCCAAAATTGGGTTGGGGTGTTACAAACATTTTTTACAATAAGCAGATTAAGAGGGATATGGCAGGAAGCAGTATCGAGAAAACAAAGCTTGTTTGGCGAGAAGCTTTGACGAAACAGAATTGAACATTTCCAAAAAATTATTAAGGAAGATTGTCGCAATTACATGGAAATAAGGTTCCCCCACTAATTCCGTTGACCGAATCCTGAGAACAATGAGAGACTAGAAAAGACGAACGACTCAATTTCCCTACTGGCCTGTGGACAACATCATCGAGAAGGCATTACCAGGTGCGAGTTCTACTATCACCAAACCCTCTTCGACGTCGGTGGTATGCATCGGTCCCGGTACCTCCTAGAGTAACCGCCGCCCCCGTAATACGAGGATGATTTTTAATTGTGTTTTAAACTACGTTGAAGACTAAGTTCTTGTTTATTGTTGGTGTTTTGCGAAATATAAGTTTTCATTTATCATAACCTCAATTTCTTGTTTGACACTTTTTTAACTAGGAGTTGCTTATATTCTGAACACTACTTATGAATTTGTGCGTATCATATTCGTATAATCTGCAGCAACATATTAAAAATGACACTGACAGCACGGATGTCATTGAAAACGACTTTATATCAAAAATTGTTGAGAGAATTCACACATCTATGAACAACAGACTGTTGCATTTTAAGCAGTTTTAACAAACTGAAACGAATTTTAAATACTGAATTACATAATGTGCCAAACAACTTAATCTGAGTGACATAAGCCTACTTAATTTGGCACCTTCTAGTACGCTCTTTAGGCTTGCAAGAGAAAAGAATTTACAATTAATATTATTGTATACATAAAAAATGTTAATATATGCTAATTCGCAAATGTGACGTTATGGAATATGAAGATCGGGTATCATATACCTAGTTCTAATGAATGAAAGCTATCAGAAATTGTCGTAGTTGGATCAGTTAGAAAAATCATGTCGGGTAGTGTAATTAATAGTGTATACTAATACTGAATAGATAAAAACACGCAAAGAAAATACTACAATGAACACTGAAATGGAAATGAAAATAACGCATACAAGGACTTATTATTATTTCAATGTTTTGGTGTAAGCTCGGTTAGTGGTAAACTTGGTGACAAAATAGAGGTCATCAGAAGAGGGTCTCCCAAACTATACTGAATTAATCAAATAGTGGAATCTGACGATAAGAAAGTAACTTTAAAATTAACTTTAATGAAGAAAAATATAGCATATACCTACAAAAAGACGGGATAAAATTTTAGAACAGAACACTTTAGTAAGAATGAAAATACTATAATAAAGTTATAATAACCATTTATAATTCAAGAACGGCTGGACCGATTTTTATGATCTTTGATTTGTTAGATTTGTCTCCGCCCCAAATAGCAGAATAACTGTTAAAACATGAAAGGAGCCCTTCTTGGGTTTATAACTTAAGAACCGCTGGACAGATTTTTATGATTTTTGATTTGTTGGATTTGTCTCTGCCCCAAATAGCAGAATAACTATGAAAACATGGATAGTAGGCTCAGGGGGCTCCCTTGGGTTTATAACTCAAGAACGGCTGTACCGATTTTTATGATCTTTAATTTGTTGGATATTTCTCTGCCCCGAATAGCAAAATAACTATTAAAACATCGGAAAAACTACAGGGGCGGGGAGCTTGGCACAGGGCAACGACAATAACAAAGCCCCCCTGGTACAGGGCAACAATAACAAATAACGCCGGCCACAAGAATTTGTCGGGTTTTAAAAATGGAAATCGATTTTTAAGGGGTAAACTCCAAAGTTTCACTTCTGTGGCGCGTGGACTCCACACAAAATTTTTTTGATAATATCGAGAGCGGATTGACTGACATTTTTTGGGGGCGAATAACTATTAAAACTATTAAAAAAAATCTCATACATTTTGTATGGAATCCGTGACAGAAACGCATGACAGAAACAAAAATGAACATGGCGTTGTATGCTGGTTCCGGTAATGCCAGTAGAAGGCGTTGTGTGCACTATCCTTTGATTAAAAAACATGAATTTAATTCAGCTAAAAAGTTAACACAGCATTTATTGATTCTGAGGCGGTACAAAGTTCGTCGGGTCAGCTAGTTATAAATAAATTTCCGTCAAAATCGATTGAACTGCACGGGTTTTGTGATGCAAGTTAGCAGGGTTACGAGGCTGTAATTTATGTGCGATTAGAAACGAATAAAGGCGAATTCTCAGTACAACTACTTTGTTCTAAATCTTGAGTTGCGCCACTTAAGGCGACAACTTTGCCTCGGTTAGAATTATGTGGTGCGCTACTGCTCGCCTGACTGTATAACAAGGTTAAAGAATTTATCAATATAAAATTTGGGAAGGAAGTTCTATGGACGGATTCCACCATAACATTAACATGGATAGATGCTCCGAGCACTTCTTTGAAAACATTCACAACACATAGTTGGCGATACGTGGATGGAAAGGTTAACCCAGCTGATGTCCTCAGTAGGGGCGTAAATCTCGTTCAATAAAACTCAATCCGTAGAGAAGAGGTGGGCATCTTCGGAAATAAACATTGCCGATTTAGAAATTCCGGAGACGAAAGTCACAACAATGGTCGCATGTGTCGAAACAGATAACACTGAAAAGTGTGAACTTTTAAATAGATATTTGGACTTTGACAAATTAGCGTGCATAAAGGCCTGGATATTGAGATTAAAACATAACACTTCAAACATTCACGCTTCACGTTTAGTGTGTGACTGTCCTGCATATCTGCGTGCTTCAAAAGTCCGTTAATATACATATATACATAGTGATCCAAATCTTGAAAAAGATGCCTTTGATTTGTACACACTGTCAGTGTGCAATTACTCCAACTGTACCTGGATTGAAGTGCGTTATTTGTAACAATGCATTTCACATCAAATGCATTCAAATGGCGAAAAATACCTACGAGTTAATTAAATCTACGGATGGTTTGGATTGGAAGTGTTCTAATTGTCGCAGTGGTGTGTCTAATAAGTCGAATTGTGAATGTTGTAAAATTATTCCGCAATTACTCGCATCGATAGAAAAACTGTCCTCTGCTGTGGACGCTTTAAAAAACCAGATAACGTCGCTTCAAGATAACAAAACATCGAATATTGAATTTAAAGAAGTTGTTCAAGAGGTCGCCGACCGCCAAAAGCGCAAGTTAAACATAATCTTGTATGGAGTCCAGGAGCAACCTCATAATGTGGGACCGCGTGAGCGTAATTCATTAGATTACAGGTTTATCAAGGAGTTCTTAAATTTTTTGGATGTTGATGATACATCGATTCCCCAAGATGTAAGCTGCCACAGATTGGGTAAGCTCAGTACACTCAGTGGTCAAAATTCTAAACCGCGTCCTATTAAAATAAAACTACAACATGAAGATATTGTCTATGAAATATTTCGTAAATTCAGAGGAAAAAAAACTTTGCAGCAATCCAATGAGCATTTCAAAGGTGTATACGTTTCATCAGACCGCACGCCGAAGCAAATTCGGCATTTCCGAGAACTCAAATCAGAATTGGCTGCCCGAGAAGAAAGTGGTGAAGAGGGTCTCACAATTAAGTACGTACGCGGAACACCACGGATTATGTTTAAGAATCAGGATTTAAACGTATAGAACCCAACAATTCCACATTTTCAATCTATTATCAAAACGTTCGTAGCATTTGTAACAAATTAGATGATTTTTATACCAGCACTGCTGATCTAGACCTTGATGTAATTTGTTTAACTGAAACATGGCTAAACGATTCTGTATCTTCTAGTGAATTTGTATCTTTAGACTCATATAATGTTTTTAGGCAAGATCGTAATTTTATTGCATTAAATTCATCTAGGGGTGGAGGAGTACACATTGCCATAAAATCATTTATATCTGCTGAAGCTGTCGATTGTACTGAACTACAACGCGCAATACCAGCAATCGACATTGCTGGATGTAAATGTTTATTTAAATCAAAAGTTGTTTTTATATTTGTTCTTTACATTCCAAGAACTCCTAGTGTAATTGATCTAACGGTAATTTGCAATTAATTCGAAAATTATTTAACTCATATGGATAATATTGTCATTCTTGGTGATTTTAACATACCAAACTATGTGCTTCATGAAGATAATAACTTACTTTGCTCAGTATTAAATAACTGCGCTGCTTTTCTAAATTTAGTGCAATATAACAATGTCTTAAATTCTTCCGGTAAATTATTAGACCTTGTTTTTTCTAGTAATGAATGCAAAGTTACACATGATCCTG
The DNA here is from genome assembly GCA_963583935.1 of Diaperis boleti. Taxonomy (NCBI): domain Eukaryota; kingdom Metazoa; phylum Arthropoda; class Insecta; order Coleoptera; family Tenebrionidae; genus Diaperis; species Diaperis boleti. Next base: position 29,031,790 of record OY757247.1, on the reverse strand, counting down.
AACCGTTAATGATTGAAGACTGTTACCATCCTGCTCTATCTATATGTATAAATGTTGCTGGTGCAAGCACCAATTTCTATTTTAATAACAACAATGTAAAAATCTATAATTTCCGAAAAGCGAATTTTGTTAATCTATATGAGGAAATACGTCATGTTGACTGGTCTTTTCTAATGCAGTATTTAAGTGATATTGATTCTATGGTTGAGAATTTCTATAAATTTTTGTATGGATTATTCGACCGACATATTCCTACGTATAAACGGCGTTCTCATAATAAGCGTACCTATCCTGGCTGGTTTACGACTGAAATAATTAAAAATATCGAAATAAAATCTCGTTTTCTAAAAAAATATCGTCAAACTGGTAGCGGATATTATGATGCAATGTATAAACATTTTCGTAAACTTGTTAAGAAACTAATTGTAACAGCTCATAAGAAATATTTGCATGATACTGAACAGTACATTGTTGAGGACCCTAAAAAATTTTGGTCATATGTAAGATCTAAAAAAAGTGTCTCTAGAATTCCTTGCAGAATGAAATACAACGATGATGTGATTGACTCGCCTCAAGAGATTGTTAATGCTTTTGCCACCTTTTTCCAATCAGTTTTTGTACCTCATTCTGCTCAGACAGGTAACTTTTTACAGCAAACCTCTTTCTCAGATTGTCTATATATATATATATATATATATATATATATATATATATATATATATATATATATATATATATATATATATATATATATATATAAGCAAAATTACAGAAAAAGATATTTTATCAGCCATTGGCAGTGTAAAAGACTCTTTCACTGCTGGTTCAGATCAAATACCAAGTTTTGTTGTCCGCGATTGCAAATATGCTTTTGTTGCACCTCTTTTAATGATATATAACGCGGCACTGGATCAGTCCACTTTTCCAACGATGTGGAAAATCTCAAAAATTACTCCAGTTTTAAAATCGGGTGTTAGTAGCAACATAACTAATTACAGATCTATATCTCTTCTTTGCAACTTTTCAAAAATCTTGGAGATTATTCTTTATTCTAGCATTTATCCGCACGTTCATAATCGTATCGCATCGGATCAGCATGGTTTTATGAATAAAAGGTCTTCTGTCACAAATCTATCCTGTTTTTCACAATTCGTTTCTGAAGCCGTTGATAACTCTTTACAGGTTGATGCTATTTATACCGATTTTGCAAAGGCTTTTGATAGATTAGATCATTGTGTTATATTGAATAAGCTTGTGTTAGACACAATGGTTATTTTTCATTTTTATATAAGATGAGGTATCAGGTATCCCTCAAGGCTCGAATCTTGGTCCCCTTATTTTTATTTGTTTCATTAATGATTTGCCACCTGTACTTAGTAATTGTCGAATCCTGATGTATGCTGACGATGCGGAGATTTTTCAAATTATCAACTCGGTAAATGATGCGGAATTACTTCAAAATGACCTCAATAATGTATTGTCTTGGTGTGAAAACAACAAGTTGCATTTAAACTTAAATAAATGTAAAGTTGTTTCGTTTAGTCGTAAAAAACAACCACTGTTATTTCAATACAAGTTGGAAAACATGACTCTTGTTCGTCAATACATAATCAAGGACCTTGGTGTTTACTATGATAGTAAATTATATTTGGACTACCATATCAATGAAATAGTAAAGAAATCAATCAACTTGCTGGGATTTATAATAAAAAACTGCCGACAATTTACTAATATTAATACAATAAATATGTTATTTAGAGTGTACGTAGTATCACGTCTGGAATATGCCTGTGTGATTTGGAATCCATTTTATCAATGTTACGTTTCACTGTTGAAATCAGTTCAGAGACGGTTTCTTAAATATCTATTTTTCAGGTGTTACGACAGATATCTTCCTATAGGTATTACTAATTCCTTTCTTCATGGATTGCTTGAAGTCTTATCATTGGATTTAAAAAGACAGATTTCAATTTTAATGTTTTTCTATAAAATAATAAATAATAAAATTGATTGTGCAGAGATGCTGGCAAAAATTCCTTTTCATATTCCGCGTCAAAATAATAGTCAAGCTTTGTCCATTTATACGGGAACTGCTAACTTCAGTCACAATAATATGTAGGCTTATAATAATTTGTAGTCACTTACATTCTTATATTCGGTATTAGGTTTATTGTAATGATTAATTAGTTTATTATTTTGTACATTACTCTGTAATTGGTTCGTTGAACTGTTGGGTAATAAACGTATTATTATTATTATTATTATTATTATTATTATAACACGCACTCCAAAAGAAAGAGCCGTAAGGGCAACTTATCCTCAGTTGAGCTCCAACAGTCACGCGTAAATATTTTAAAACATGTTCAAAAAACTGAATTATTGCAGTTGCAACAGGACAAGGCATTGGATAAAAATTCAAAATTAATATCTCTCAATCCGTTTTTGGACGAGCAACAATTAATTCGTGTAGGAGGGCGCTTGAAAAATTCACTTATTTCTAACGACGCCAAGCAGCTGATTTTGTTCCCAAAAAATCATCCAATAACAAAATTGTTAATTCGAAGTGAACATGAAAAACAGCTGCATGCAGGACCACAAGCTATTGCAATTCGATCAATTCTGCGTAGATGTTTTAAGTGCTTTAAAACGAGTCCCATTAATTAACAACGAGTGCATTACGCACGCCCATTTGTAATAACATTTGTCGTGGAAAGAGACTTACGAAGGCTTATGTTGCCATATTTGTATGATTTCCGTCAAGGCAGTACACATTGAGTTAGTTCCCGATCTAATACGAAAGAGTTTCTGGGTGCTCTACATCATTTCAGGGGCCAACCCCAAGAAATTCATTCAGATAATGGAACAAATTTTGTATGCGCATCTCGCGAACTAAAAGAGATTACACAATTTTTTAAGACACCTAATGTCGAAAATTCTATCGAAAATGATTGCTCTAATAAGGGAATTACTTGGAAATTCATCCCTCCTCATTTGCCAAACATAGGTGGGCTTTGGGAAATCAATGTCAAGTCGGTAAAACGCCATTTAAAAAGGACGATTGGAAATGCACACTTAACATACACGGAAATGTTAACGCTTTTGGTACGGACTGAGGCGTGCCTGAATTCGCGTCACCTATGTCATCTGATCCTAACGATCTAGAACCTTTATCCCCTGCCCACTTCCTGATAGGCGAACCACTGACATTTTCTCCAGTGCATGACCCTAGAGGTATTCCAACGAATAGGCTCTCCAGGTGGCAGTTAGTAGAAGTAGAACACACTTCTGGAGACGATGGCACCGCGAGTACTTAGTCCACCTGCAGAATTGTGCCAAGTGGACGTCGGACCTCAAGAGCCTTTCCCCTCGAGTGGGAATGATGAAAATACCCAGCCTTTCATGTGGCAAGTAGGACGAATCATCGATGTCCACCCAGGAGCCGATGGCATCGTAAACGTGAACTTTCGTTGCGACGTCCAGCGATCGCGGCCCGCCGCGACGTCCAGCAGTAACGGCCAGCCGTTACGATCGCGTAATTTGGTTGGAACGTCTGCGTCCGCGTTTCGGCAGCATTTATGTTCATAGTTCTGTGGTGAAAGGTGCTTTTTTAAAATGGAAAGGAAGACGCTCACGACATTAATTTGTTAGAAGAAGAAGATGATGATATCAGGCTTCTGCATACAATTATCCTACATTGACGGTCGGCGTTCGCGTCTCGACATGATTTTGAGCAGTCAGGACGTAGCCGTCGACGGCTGGACGTTGAGCAGTCGAAGCGCGCCGCGTCAACCAAATCAGTGGCGGGCCGCGACCGCTGGACGTCGCAACGAAAGTCCACCATAAGGGTGGCGACAGTTCGTACAGCCCACGGTATAGTGAAAACCCATACAGGATCAAACAATGGGGCCAAACCTGGTCCAGACTTGGTTCAGTACTGTAAAACTCTGGGCCAAGCTCGCAAACCAGTTGTGGCCCGACTATGGCAAAAGTCTGGAATGATAACATCGTGCCAGGCTTGGTTGCCAAGACTGGGCCAAGTTTGATCACCAGAGCTAGGCCACGCGTAATCACCAAAATTGGACCATGCCTGATTTGATAAATTTGTTTATAAACGTTGGGGTCATCTAATATTAAGAAATAAGTAAAAATCAACGACAAGTGATAATACAAAATTGAATAGAGATTTGATAAATATAATATAACTTCCATAAAGCAAGTTAACAAGCAAACTGCTAGCGACACCAGGCTCAAGGAACAGCGAGCGCTACTAAAAAGTAATCATAGTGTGACCTATTGCCTTCGGTGCACACAATAAAGCCACTTAGTAGGAATTTAGTTTTAGTAGGAATTCTTATCTTCCCGTCTTCTGGCGGGCGAAAAAACCGTTTTGTCTGAAGTCGAACGCGAAGCATTGGTGAGGTACAACGCGTGGCGCTGTGCAGCGGATACCGGTGGCACTTCGGCAAATCGTTGGTGGCGTTGCGTATTACAGCGTATTATTGTTAGGTTTTATAATACAGAAATAATTAACGTTTATCATTTTATGGTTCGACACAACCCCGGTAAGCCTTTCAGTTGCTTAAATTCCATAAAAATAGTGTGATGTTTATCTGAAATTTTCTATCAATTTCAAATTTAAATAAATATTAAATGTTTCTTTTATACTATTACTCGTTTATATTATGTTTAATATATGTGAAGCGTTATATGGTTTACTATAAACGTAGATTAATTCTATACTAAACCAATTATATACTAAACCATTTATTATATTAATAAGAAATATAAAAACCGTTTATTACATCAATTAGTGTTACTTGCCTAATCACCAAGATTGGACCACGTTTAGTTACTAACCGTAGGCCATGTTTAATTGCCAAAACTAACATCAGTAATTACAAAAAATAGCGGTCAAGTATTAGCTATATTATAATTGATTTAATAATAATCAATTGAATAATAAAACTAAAGTAGAAACGAATATGATATGAGATGAGATTTAACTAATTAATTAATAGGGAGTAATAACTTATTGAATAATTAAATGACAGCCAGAAATAATTAAGTTGAATAAATAATTATATCATAATATAGGAATGGCCGAGGCTCAGTAACCCAGTCTTGGACCAAGCCTGGGTCGCCATAGAATGGCCAAAGCTCGGTTTCCCAGTCTTGATACAAGGATGGGTAATAGTAGGAATGGCCGAGGCTTAATAACCCAGTCTTGGACCAAGATTGGGTAAACATAGGAATGGCCAAGCTTAGGTTACCCAGCTTTGAGCCAACCTTGGTGCACCGAAGTTTGGTTCACATCACATGATGTCTTCAACGCGGGGAGCATGTAGGATTTTATGTGAGTACGGGTTAGGTCTTGGCCAATCAGGACGTGTCTTCCCCTAAAAGCCCCACCCCTAGGATCTTACTGAGTGGGAGTCTTAACAAAACTCTCAGTCAGTGAGAAAATAAGAGATTCATAATAAAATTATGTAACAAGTAACACATGTAAAACGCGTAGTCAAACCGCTTCAAATAATAGTATATTATTTATCTAGAACGAGAAGTGAAGTTTAAAGTACGAGCAAGTTGATTACTTGTGAGTACCTTTAAAAACACTTCTTCCTTCGAGGTAAATACAACGTTTTATTTCATACTGCAAGTTTAATCAACTAAGTCAAAATAAAAAGAAATGTTGTGTGTTTATCTCGCACAAATTATTCGTAATAATTAAATATGCGGGAACTAACATTCCCATAGTAACAAACGTTAGTCAAAAATGACAACGAAAAAACTGGGTCACGGTGAATGGTTTTGGATGTTTTATTCGATTATTCCGTTTAAAATGGAAAAAATTGAGGTGCCTCAATCTTAGATTTATCATTTTCAATTTTCAATTCCAAATTTAGAATTAGATGAAGCAGATCACGTGAAGAACAATTTGATGCCACAAGAATCTCGGGAACAATGTAAGAAATGATTGACGTATAATTTTAAAGTACTAGGACTTTAAAATTTTTCTTTAAAGTACTAGGACTTTAATGTTCTACTTTTGGTATCAAAAATAATCCGAAAAATGTCACTTTAGATACAAGTATGAAATAAAATATAGTAATCATACTCTTCTCATTATTGAGACCCTATAATCCAGGGAAACAGGATAAAACGCAATCTCCACCGTGAGAACAAACGCTGCCTACAGGAGATTCAACAAAAAGAGAAGCAACCGCTTTACACCCCGGGGGACAAGGATTTCTTAAATGTTCTTGTAAAGCTGGTCGCAAACAATGTAATACTACAAGTGTCTGTGTGTTTATGTAATAGTCGTTGCGACCAAAGCTTGAATTGCGTTAATAAGTAAAAAAAAATAAGTTTATTTCATACTACTTGTATCTAAAGTGACATTTTTTGGATTATTTATGATACATTAACGTCCTAGTACTTCAATCATTTCTTATAATAATAATAATAATAAGATATATTTCCTTGCCTTTCGGCTTTGAAAAGGATTCCTATTCCCATACAATGCTAAATAACTGAATACTGATTAAATAAAACTATAAAACATAAACATCACCAATAGCTAAATTAATTTCATTTTCCTCCCATCTCTTCCCCCCTTTTCTCTACATTCTTTCTTCTGTCTAAAACTCCTTTCATCCAGCCTAGTCCTTTCCCTTCTTCTCCTATCAGTACTTTCCAATCTTCTCTCTCCTCTCTCAGCTCCTCACATTCTTTCATCATGTGCTCTATTGTTTCTGCTCCTTCTCTGCATAGTCTGCACACTCTCTCGTCTCTCTCTTTCCAGTATTTGTTTTCTCTTTCCTCGTTTCCACATCTAAACCTTGCTATTACTTTCTTATCGTTCTTCTCGCTTTCCTTTCTCAGGTATGCCGGCAATTCCTCCGTGATTAGTGACCTATACTTTCCATTATACCTTGACTCATTAATCCTCGTTCTCCTTTCCTGCCTCTGTACGTCTCGGTCCACCTCAACTATCTCTCTTAGTACATTTACTCCATTATTTCTTCGCCTCTCTACCTCCTCCACTGCATACCCATTTCTCTCGTAGTATTTTCTTCTCTCTTTTCCTGCTCTTTCCATGTTCCCATTCTTTATCTCTTTCCAACACTCTTGCAAGATCTTACATTCCGTTCTTTCTCTTATTCTCTCTTCAAATCTTACTGCTCTTTTTCCTGCTTCCACTCTTATCTTGTCTCTCTTTACTTCTTCTAGTACGATATATGCTGGCGTTTCCCTGTCCAATCCTAGTACCCATCTCCAGTACTTCGCTTGGATTGCTTCCAGCTTTTCCTGCTCCTTCCATCCCCATATTTCTGCTCCGTACATCATTACACTCTGTACTAGCCTTTCGTACATCAGTCCTCTCCTTCTTATATCTCGTCCGAATTTTCTCTCGCCTATTCCCCATACTTGACCTACCACCCTGTTCGCTTTCCTTTCTAGTTCCTTTATATGACTTTTCTCGTTGTTAGTCTCGTTAAAGGTGTAACCCAAGTATTTAAATTCTTTTACGTTTTCTAGTTCTTTTCCTTCCCACTTCCATTCTTCTTTCTTTCTTCTGCCTCCTTTCTGAAAAATCATCATTTTTGTTTTCTCCACGTTTAACTTTAGCTTCTTTCTTTTCAGGTATCTTCCTAGGCATTTTATCATTCCCTTCATTTCTTTGGCCTCTCTCGCTATTAACACCATATCATCGGCGTATGCCAACGAGTGGACTTTCGTTTTTCCTACCACCACTCCCCCTGCCTGTGATAGTCTTAGTTTTTCTTCCAGGTCGCTTATATATGCCGCGAATAGACTGGGACTGAGTGGGCATCCTTGTCTTACTCCTTTCGTCGTCCAGAATCTTTTACTTGTTTTCCCGTTTACTTTTACTTTGTTTCCCGTTTCTAAGTAAATTTCCTCTATTCTGCTCACCAGCTGCTCGTTGATTCCTTTCTCTTTTAGGTACTCCCATAATCTCTCTCTATTTACACTGTCAAAAGCCGCCTTCAGGTCTACAAACAGCGCGTACATCTTCCCTCCTTTCTTATCGAGTTCTTTATCTATTAGATGTTTCAAGATGTACACGTTATCGATGGTGCTTCTCCCTCTCCTAAAACCCGCTTGTCCATCTGGTAACAAATCTTTTTCATCTAGTTCTTCCTTCAATTTATCTTCCAGTATCATTGCGTAGATCTTGTACGCCGTGCTCAGCAGACTTATTCCTCGGTAGTTCTCCACCTTTTCTCTTGTTCCTTTTTTGTGTATCGGACACACTAGCCCCATCCTCCATTGGCTTGGTAGCCCCTTTCCTTGCCAGACGTCGTTTACTATCTCCCTCATTATCTCTATTATTTCTTCTGTTGCATAGATCCACGCTTCATTTTGCAGTTCATCTTCTCCCGCCGCTTTTCGTTTCTTCATTCTTCCTATACCCCTTTTAATCATTTCCTTCGTAATCTCTTCCCCTTTCTCTTGTTCTCTTGGTCCTCCTCCCTTCTGTCTTCTTTCCGTTTCGTCCTTTCCGTCTAGTAATTCTTTAAAATACTCTCTCCATTCTTCTATCCTTATCTTCTCGTCTGCCCACTTTTTCACTTTTCGTTCTCTGTTTATGTATTTCCAAACTTCTTCTTCTGTGTTGATTGATCTAATTTCCTCTTCTTCTTCTCTTTTCTTTTCTTCCTTCTTCTTCTCACAAGTGTCTTTGTATTTCTTTAAATGCTTCCGGTATTCTTCTCTTGATCCCTTCCCACTTCTCTATTTTCTCATTTGCTTTCTGGCAAGTCTTTTCATTTCCTGGCATTCTTTATCCCACCATCTATTTCTTCCCATTCTTTCTCCCACTTCTACTTCTATTTTCTTTGTTGTCATCGCTTCTCTCATTCTCCTTTCGAGTTCTTTCATTCTTGTTTCGGTGTCTTTTTGTTTTTCTTTTTCTCTTTCAACATGTTGTAGCGCACTTCTGTACTTTTGTATGCTTTCTTCTTCCCAGATTGTTTTTATAATTGTTTCTTTCTTAGGTTTTTTTCTTTTTATTTCTTCTCCGGCGATTTCCATTTCTAACGGTTGGTGATCTGATTCCACTCTGTTTCCCACTTCGAATCTTCTTACTTCATCCAATGCATGTTGATTGACTATTGCGTAGTCAATCACTGATTCTCCTCTCGGCCCCACGTACGTAAATTCTCCTGTATCATCTTCCCAGTTCCCGTTCAGTACCTCGTATCCTCTCTCTTCTATAAATTCAATCATTTTTCTTCCTTCTTTATTTTCTGTCTTGTCCTTCGATGTTCTTCTCGCATCTTCTGTCTCATTATTCCGTCTTCCTAATCTTGTCCCAATTCTAGCATTAAAGTCGCCCCCAATTATTACAATTCTTTTTTCTGTCTCACTTATGGTCTCTTCTAACATTTGTTTTGTTTTACTCATCTCTTTACTGTATACCGTGATTACTTTAACTTTTTTTGTTCCTATTTTTAGATTTCTTTCTGTTATTCCAGTTCTCTGTAGTTCTTGTTTTGTTTTTATTTCGTCCTCAATTTCTTTCCTTACTCCTGTGATAATGCCTCCTTTCGCTCGTCCTTTCTTGTTTTTCCTTTCTGCTGCTTGACATCTCCATACATAATCTCTCGGCATTCTCTCTTCTATCTTCTTCCACTCCTTTTCATCTACCCACGTTTCTACCATTCCAATTACGTCAAATTCGCTTCTGTATTTCCAGAAGTCTTCTCCTTTGTTTCTTATACCCGCTACATTCCAATATACCAATTTTATTCTTCCTTTTATTTTCTTCTGTTGCTTTCCCGTTGAATCGTGTACCTTCTTTCTTTTTGCCTTCTGTCTGCTTTTTCTTTCCCGGTTTTTTCCTTTCTCCTTTAAAAATTTTCCAGTCGCTCGGTGTCATCGTTCCATTTCCTCCAATTTCCCTCAACCTGCAGTTTCCTGTAGCTTACCCTTACCGTCTTTCCTTCTTCCCTTTCCCTCTTCGCTATCTCTCTTATCTTTTTCTGTATCTCTCTTTCTTTCCTTGTTAGGTCGCTGTTCACAAAGATTTTCGGTCCTGTCTTATTCCTAAGTTTTTCTTTATTCCTCATGACGTTCAGCTTCTGTTCCCAACTCTCAGTTTTTGCTATTACCATTTCTTCTCCCTTTATGGCATAGGCCTCTGTTATTTTCACTTCTGTTTCGAACTCCTTTTCAATCCATTTCTCGATTTCTTTTCTCATGTTTTGTCCCGTCCCTTTTAGTCTTAGCCCTGTTATTACTATGTTATTTCTTCTTTCACCTCTTTCTTTTTCCTCCATCTTCGACTCCATCTGTCCTATCTTCTTTTCTAGTAAGCTTTTTTCTTTTCTCCATTTTTCCTCTTTTTCTTCCATCGCTTTCTTCAGTTGGTTCACTTCTCTCTTTAGTCCTTCCATATCTTCCCTGAGCTGTCTGTTGTCGTTTTTCAGCTCTTTCACTTCTTTCCTCGTCTCTCTTGTGTCTTCCTTGATTTGTTTAAGGTCTTCCATTATACTTTTTGTCATTTCCTCCATCTTCTTCTCCACTTCTTTTTGCGTTCTTTCGTCCCCTGGAGATCTTGCTGTTTTTTTACTTTTTTGAAAGGCTACTGGGCTTTCTTCTATGTCTCTTTTTCGTTTGGTTTCCTCTTTATATTCTTTGAATTCTTCTTCCTGTTTCATACCGGTCCGCAACCTTCTACACTGTACCGTGTATTGTTGGTTGCCGGAGTTCTTTGTTGACGTTACTGTTTCTTCCTCTGGCTTTTCTTCACTCCTCGCACTCTATCTCTTCCTACCTTTTGTTTATGTTGCTTTTTCTGCTGCCTTCTTCGCTTTTCTCTGTTTTGTTTGCTCTATTTTCCTCAATTTTCTTCTGGACACTTCTTTCCACGTGCTGTCGTGACGGTCGGTAATATAGGAACCCCCAATCATTTCTTATATTGTTACCGAGATTTTTGTGCCATCAAATTGTTCTTCACGCGATCTGCTTCATCTAGAATAACTTGAGGCACCTTAATTTTATCCATTTTAAACGGAATACACCACGTATACAAGATGTTAACTTGTTACAATTATGACTGCGATATAAGACAAACAGTTGGGGCTAATTATAGTCCGAACAAATTAGACGAAAAAACGACGAATAGAAGAAATAATTTATAAAGTTTTGAAATTTTGGTTATGAACTCCCAGCAGGGACCCAAATAAAGATCCGAAGAGTTCCCACCCTGCTTGAGGGAGCTTCATCCCCTTTGATGCAAAAAAACGCCCCCTAGCGTAACCTCGTTAAGCTTTTCTGCATTTTTTTCGTAAACGGTAAGTCCGACGCGAAAATGTTATGTGACTTATGTTCTTCATTAAATTCTGCATAAAATTGATTTGATGATGTTTTTGTCTATCTCCCACCCAACGCTCCTAAATGTCGTTGGAAAATGAGTATAGTTTTCACCGCGAAGGCAACCCCCGTTTTTTGCTGCGATTATCTCGAAAACCATTAGTGGGAGCAAAAAATCTATACAAACAAAAGTGTAAAGCAGTTTTTTTTGTACAAAGTGCATATTGAATAAAAGATTTGCAATAAATTGTGATTGGTCAAAAAACGGAGATTGATTAGTTTTTGCCTTTGCGCTGAAAACTATACTCATTTTCGAACGTCATTTATGAGCGTTGGCTGGGAGATGGACAAAAACTTCATGAGACCAATTTATGCTCTGGATCCACTCAACCGATTGTAATGAAATTTTGCACATTTACTTATTTTACCACGTAGGAGGTCACTAAGAAACGGTTAGTAGAACGGAGAAACGGTTGTCTCATCATAATTCCTATTTTAGAACTAAACAAATTCAACTTTCGACTTCTATATGTTGATAAACGCCTGTTTCGGGGGGTAGTTGAAAAATAACTCCAAACAATTAATTTCATCGCTCTCATTCAATACTGTAAAGACTCTTTTTTGATTTGTTTTCGTTTTAGGCAAGACAATTACTAACTGGGAGCCAGTTTGTTCAATATTTTTGAGACACATTCCATGCAGTTCCTTTCTTCGGCATCCTCCAGCCACTCCAATCATATCAGCCACCTAAATTATGCAAAAATTAATAATGAAATATTAAAAACTTTCAATTATTTACCTACCTACCTTTATTAAAAGATATTCTCTGTATGGGGCCTCCCTCAAAAATCGCTTCAGTTCCTCTCTTTTCAGAGTTTTGGCTTGCTTCGGTTCGTAACCAACTGACTTTTTCTTTAGAAATGCTTTTACTTTTCCAAAGCAGGATATATCGATGTTTTCATGCACCAGCAACATAGACCACAATGATGCGCTAGAGTATTTTTTGGACTGCAGTAAGAAAAAAACTGCTGTAAATACATGTAATTTTAAATGTTCAAATACTGACCAAATCCAACAAATAGGCTAGCAAAACTTCTTCATCCATACTCTTTACGTTATTGATTGCTTTCCATTCATTAAACACATGAAATTCTTTCTAGTAACGGTCACCTGATTTAGCTGGAACAAGTTCTTCTATCGCCTCTTGCGATTTACGCAAAATATCTGAATTTTGTTCAGACATTTAAAAAAAATTCTGATGTAAACAAACATCAAAGCGTTGTTACTTGCGGTTACTATGTAAGTTCTCTGTTACAACGCCTACCTGATTTTTAGATTCTTTTTTGACATTTTACTTTTCTCAATAATACTTAATTATAATTGTGCATTACAGAATGCAGTAAAACGCATTACGAGATACGTTCGGCAAATGATTTTCTACAATACTCGTTTTCAACATTCTTGACTCGGCTCCTTCGTCGCCTCGTCCAGAAACGTCTCACTCGTAACTGTAAACTCTCATTTATTGGACTTATAACGTAAATTACTATTTCCGAAAAAACACAATTTATTTTACAAAAAAAAGTACCGAGAGATACTCGGTCGCCAGGTACTTTATCTAGAAGGAAAAGTGAAGGTTAAAGTACGGGCAAGTTGTTTACGGCCGGTTAAGTTGTTAGTACCTTTAAAAACACTTCTTCGTTCGAGGTAAATACAAAGTTTTATTTCATACTGCAAGTTTATTGAACTATGTTAAAATAAAATAGAAATTTTGGGGTGTTTATCTTGCCCAAATTTCAGTAATAATTAAATATGCGGGAACAAACATTCCCATAGTAACAAACATTTGTCAAAAATGACAACGAAAAAACTGGGTCACGTTGAATTGTTTTGGATATTTTATTCGATTATTCCGTTTAAAATGGATAAAATTAAGGTGCCTCAAGTTATTCTAGATGAAGCAGATCGCGTGAAGAACAATTTGATGGCACAAAAATCTCGGTAACAATATAAGAAATGATTGAAGTACTAGGACGTTAATGTATCATAAATAATCCAAAAAATGTCACTTTACATACAAGTAGTATGAAATAAACTTATTTTTTTTTACTTATTAACGCAATTCAAGCTTTGGTCGCAACGACTATTACATAAACACACAGACACTTGTAGTATTACATTGTTTGCGACCAGCTTTACAAGAACATTTAAGAAATCCTTGTCCCCCGGGGTGTAAAGCGGTTGCTTCTCTTTTTGTTGAATCTCCTGTAGGCAGCGTTTGTTCTCACGGTGGAGATTGCGTTTTATCCTGTTTGCCTGGATTATAGGGTCTCAATAATGAGAAGAGTATGATTAGTATATTTTATTTCATACTTGTATCTAAAGTGACATTTTTCGGATTATTTTTGATACCAAAAGTAGAACATTAAAGTCCTAGTACTTTAAAGAAAAATTTTAAAGTACTAGGACTTTAATGTTCTACTTTTGGTATCAAAAATAATCCGAAAAATGTCACTTTAGATACAAGTATGAAATAAAATATAGTAATCATACTCTTCTCATTATTGAGACCCTATAATCCAGGGAAACAGGATAAAACGCAATCTCCACCGTGAGAACAAACGCTGCCTACAGGAGATTCAACAAAAAGAGAAGCAACCGCTTTACACCCCGGGGGACAAGGATTTCTTAAATGTTCTTGTAAAGCTGGTCGCAAACAATGTAATACTACAAGTGTCTGTGTGTTTATGTAATAGTCGTTGCGACCAAAGCTTGAATTGCGTTAATAAGTAAAAAAAAAATAAGTTTATTTCATACTACTTGTATCTAAAGTGACATTTTTTGGATTATTTATGATACATTAACGTCCTAGTACTTCAATCATTTCTTATATTGTTACCGAGATTTTTGTGCCATCAAATTGTTCTTCACGCGATCTGCTTCATCTAGAATAACTTGAGGCACCTTAATTTTATCCATTTTAAACGGAATAATCGAATAAAATATCCAAAACAATTCAACGTGACCCAGTTTTTTCGTTGTCATTTTTGACAAATGTTTGTTACTATGGGAATGTTTGTTCCCGCATATTTAATTATTACTGAAATTTGGGCAAGATAAACACCCCAAAATTTCTATTTTATTTTAACATAGTTCAATAAACTTGCAGTATGAAATAAAACTTTGTATTTACCTCGAACGAAGAAGTGTTTTTAAAGGTACTAACAACTTAACCGGCCGTAAACAACTTGCCCGTACTTTAACCTTCACTTTTCCTTCTAGATAAAGTACCTGGCGACCGAGTATCTCTCGGTACTTTTTTTTTGTAAAATAAATTGTGTTTTTTCGGAAATAGTAATTTACGTTATAAGTCCAATAAATGAGAGTTTACAGTTACGAGTGAGACGTTTCTGGACGAGGCGACGAAGGAGCCGAGTCAAGAATGTTGAAAACGAGTATTGTAGAAAATCATTTGCCGAACGTATCTCGTAATGCGTTTTACTGCATTCTGTAATGCACAATTATAATTAAGTATTATTGAGAAAAGTAAAATGTCAAAAAAGAATCTAAAAATCAGGTAGACGTTGTAACAGAGAACTTACATAGTAACCGCAAGTAACAACGCTTTGATGTTTGTTTACATCAGAATTTTTTTTAAATGTCTGAACAAAATTCAGATATTTTGCGTAAATCGCAAGAGGCGATAGAAGAACTTGTTCCAGCTAAATCAGGTGACCGTTACTAGAAAGAATTTCATGTGTTTAATGAATGGAAAGCAATCAATAACGTAAAGAGTATGGATGAAGAAGTTTTGCTAGCCTATTTGTTGGATTTGGTCAGTATTTGAACATTTAAAATTACATGTATTTACAGCAGTTTTTTTCTTACTGCAGTCCAAAAAATACTCTAGCGCATCATTGTGGTCTATGTTGCTGGTGCATGAAAACATCGATATATCCTGCTTTGGAAAAGTAAAAGCATTTCTAAAGAAAAAGTCAGTTGGTTACGAACCGAAGCAAGCCAAAACTCTGAAAAGAGAGGAACTGAAGCGATTTTTGAGGGAGGCCCCATACAGAGAATATCTTTTAATAAAGGTAGGTAGGTAAATAATTGAAAGTTTTTAATATTTCATTATTAATTTTTGCATAATTTAGGTGGCTGATATGATTGGAGTGGCTGGAGGATGCCGAAGAAAGGAACTGCATGGAATGTGTCTCAAAAATATTGAACAAACTGGCTCCCAGTTAGTAATTGTCTTGCCTAAAACGAAAACAAATCAAAAAAGAGTCTTTACAGTATTGAATGAGAGCGATGAAATTAATTGTTTGGAGTTATTTTTCAACTACCCCCCGAAACAGGCGTTTATCAACATATAGAAGTCGAAAGTTGAATTTGTTTAGTTCTAAAATAGGAATTATGATGAGACAACCGTTTCTCCGTTCTACTAACCGTTTCTTAGTGACCTCCTACGTGGTAAAATAAGTAAATGTGCAAAATTTCATTACAATCGGTTGAGTGGATCCAGAGCATAAATTGGTCTCATGAAGTTTTTGTCCATCTCCCAGCCAACGCTCATAAATGACGTTCGAAAATGAGTATAGTTTTCAGCGCAAAGGCAAAAACTAATCAATCTCCGTTTTTTGACCAATCACAATTTATTGCAAATCTTTTATTCAATATGCACTTTGTACAAAAAAAACTGCTTTACACTTTTGTTTGTATAGATTTTTTGCTCCCACTAATGGTTTTCGAGATAATCGCAGCAAAAAACGGGGGTTGCCTTCGCGGTGAAAACTATACTCATTTTCCAACGACATTTAGGAGCGTTGGGTGGGAGATAGACAAAAACATCATCAAATCAATTTTATGCAGAATTTAATGAAGAACATAAGTCACATAACATTTTCGCGTCGGACTTACCGTTTACGAAAAAAATGCAGAAAAGCTTAACGAGGTTACGCTAGGGGGCGTTTTTTGCATCAAAGGGGATGAAGCTCCCTCAAGCAGGGTGGGAACTCTTCGGATCTTTATTTGGGTCCCTGCTGGGAGTTCATAACCAAAATTTCAAAACTTTATAAATTATTTCTTCTATTCGTCGTTTTTTCGTCTAATTTGTTCGGACTATAATTAGCCCCAACTGTTTGTCTTATATCGCAGTCATAATTGTAACAAGTTAACATCTTGTATACGTGGTACATTCAAAATTATTTATAAGATAGAAGCTTTGATCTAGCATGTGATTTTTTATAATTTTTCAGCAAGGACCAAAAAGGGCTCCACTTTGAATGGCCGTAGCATCGTAACGGTTAACTTTAAAAACAAACGGTAAAGAACTTTTTGGTTGCAAATTTACTCTAGATTATTTTTGCTGATAAAAATGATGCTTTAAGGGATATTTGCAAAAAAACTGAAAAATTGTACATTCTTAGGGCCATAAGGGTCAACGCTGACTTTGCTCGAGGACAGTAATAAGTGGGTCCAAATAAAGAGATTAAGGCCATTTCTGGATTTCCACTAATTATTTCCTTATTGCGGCTTTTTTTTTCGCTCTGTCGCCTGGCCTAGTCAGCAGATTAGTTGTAAAATGTAGAGTAAAGTATGCGACACGATTATTTTTCAATAAATGATGTAATTAAGGTAATAAGTATCGGATATCGCCACCATTCATTTCCATGTAAAAATACAGACAATTTTCAAAGCTATTCCTGATGTTACATTTTCAATAAGCTTAATTTCAGCAATTACATGTCTGTCTTTGTGGTTTCTGTGGGACACAGCAGAAGATGTGGATTTTATTTTGAAAATAGAAAATTATCGTTTATTGCGCTCAAAACTCCAAAAGATTAAAAGGTAAGTGATTAGTAAAGTTGTATGGAGGTCTCTAATACCTTTCAAATGAGGTATCACTCGACCCATAGTGCTATTTGAGATTTTGGGGCTAACAGCCCCTTCGCGAACAAATAGCGGAGCTTGAAAGGCACCTAAGAAGCACCCTGGCAAATAAAATCGACCTGTTCGAGGTTTTTCAATCACAATAATCAATTCGGAGAAATCTGGACTGGGGAGTTTTAAAAGGGACAGATAGATAGATTTACTCCATTTTGATTCCTCGACATTCTTCCCGTTTAATACTTATTTGTTGTTCCCTTTAATGTAATTAAGAAATGATTGCACCTTGCTACAACAACAAATTAGATACAATAAAAAAATTCGAAAAACAATTAATAATAATTATTACATAATAATAAATAATAATTTACTTATGTTACTTTTGTGTTTTTTGAAGTTAATTTCTTTTTTTTAATGTTAATTATTTACCTACTTGATAAGATGTAATACTTTAATTGACAAATTTTGCACGTTTAGTGGAGACGTGCTTGTAAATAAACCTCTTTCATTATGCCTTTTTATATTCTGCGCCATCCCGAATATCAGGTAAGTTGCAGTTGGTGGTGTGAAACGAAAAATCATAACAAAGTAATAAAAATTCAATGATAAATTGATAACAGGATGTAAGATGTAGTTTACTGTTACAATTTGATTTTTGCCGCGCATTCACCATCCAAGTTCAGGAACGAATCAGCATCTAGAGATGACCGGCATATACAAAAAACACGATAAGTTTTGCAGTGCCGGGCGACAAAACCTACAGCCTTCTCTTTTTCGTTCGACATCTGGCAAAGTAACATCTCAGCGTAAATTTTGCTCCTGGACAAGAGATAGCTCCAGAGAATCACGTAAATACGGATTATAACACGACTGGGTGTTCAGTTATTTCAATAATAAATCGCGTTAGCGGATAAAATTGTTAGGTGTCGATTCGGGGAAAAGAGGCAGATTCACCAGCACTTTACCGAGGATCTTTCTTGTAACACCTTCTTTGGAATAATAGCTGTAATATTCTTTCCTGGACGCAGGAAGTTTTCACGTAGAATCAGGCTTAATTTCCCAGGAAATCGCAAAAACGCAGGATTCGCAAGGAAGCAGTAAAGTAAATTATCAGGACAGCTCCAAAACCAGCAGGAAAGTGTACTGTACTTCTGCGTACTGTTCAGAAGATAAGTAATAGATAATTTTTCTTTATATTTTTTTTTGTGTTATCAATTCATTTAGTTTTTTTATTAGCGTGCCATTTAAAAATTGTAAACTTCAGTAATCATCATTTTAATGTAATTTAAATAAATCAATCTTTTTTAATATTTTTTGTAAAACTTGTGAACAATATTATAGAGTATGGTGAATGTTAGAATATCGAAATGAGCTATAGATTAGCATAGTGTGCGCCTAGCAATTCGAATGTCTAATTAATAAAATACAAGTTGTGTATCGTGTTGGTCTAAATAAAATAGTTTTACTTTGGTCCATCTATCCCCAATTCCCGTCAGGTTATGGGCCCAGAATTCCCAGAAGTCCCAGAACGCCCAGAAGTCCCAAAACTCCTAGAATTCGAATAACGAAAAACAAAATATGGCTTCAACTACCGGTCTTGCAAATATTGAGAAATTAAATGAAAACAATTTCGAATTATGGAAGGTTCAGATGAAAAGTGTATTAATAATCAATGATTTGTGGGGATACGTTGACGGTATCGAAGTAAAAACGGAAGAAAACAAACAAGAATGGACCAAGAAGGACTCTAAAGCACTGGCGTTAATAAATTTAAGCATCACACATCGCCCTGATGATGCCAACATTGTTGGCGAAACGTGCGTTGGCAGTTATAATAAAATTGTTTTTGGTGTTTTAGGGAAAAACTGATTAAAAGTAGTTATCTACCACCAAAAGTGATCCAGACAATTGTTTTGTTTTTGATCACACAGAGTCAATTGAATCATGTAAAGAAAGCATCGTCTTCAAAGGAAGCGTGGGACGGACTCAAACAAGTTTTCGAATCAAAAGGTCCGGTTAGAAAGGCTGTTTTGTACAAAAAGTTGCTTCGAATGGAGAAGAAGTCCAATGTTACCATGGCGCAGTATGTAATAGAATTTAAACGGAAAGCGGAACAACTTGAAGAAGCTGGAATTGTAATTCCTGAAGATTTATTATCAATAATGTTGCTAGCTTCTTTACCGGCCGAATTCGAAAATTTCAGCGTAGCAATTGAGATTCGTGATGAAATACCTTCGTTCGAAAATTTCAAATTAAAATTAATTGAAGAAGAAGCACGGCTGAACGAAAAGAACGCCATGATCAA
Source organism: Diaperis boleti (assembly GCA_963583935.1). Lineage (NCBI taxonomy): Eukaryota > Metazoa > Arthropoda > Insecta > Coleoptera > Tenebrionidae > Diaperis > Diaperis boleti. The sequence goes on along the minus strand of OY757247.1, from coordinate 29,012,256 downwards.
AGATAACGAAGATACAAACGACGCGTTACTGACGAAAAGACCATTTGCAAATACAAAAACAAACACGCAAAAATGGAAACTAAAATGTTACAATTGTGGAAAATTAGGACACAAAAGTCGATTTTGCAGATCGAAGCGTAGTGAATTCAAGAAATCAACCGACGACGCTATGACAGTAGTTGCATGCAATACGGAATTAAGAAGTTTGGGGAAGAGAACGTGGTACCTCGACAGTGGTGCTACTAGACACATGTGCAACAATAAAAGTAATTTTGCAAGTTTAGATGAAAATGAACAATCGAAAGTGTATATAAACAAGATTTATTATCAACATAGATATATTTAAATTTTAATTTGAAAGTGTATATGGCAGCAGAACATTTTCTAGGATCAATCGGCGTTGGTGATATTTATTTAGATGCGAAATTAAATGGACATCACGCAGTAAACACTGTAAAACTAAAAGATACATTGTGTGTTCCAGATCTTCGTAACAATCTTTTGTCTGTATCAAGCGTTATTGGTAACGGCTACACTGTTACATTTGACAAAAATCGGGCAACAATCAATCGGAAAGACGGTACGGTAGTTCTCACAGCGATAAAACGTGATCAGCTGTACGTTGTCAACGAAAAAGAAGAATATGCAGCTTTGGCAGGTGGAAATGGAGATGAAGAATTACGAAAATGGCATCAGAGGTATGGACACTTAAATGTAAGTGATTTGAAGAAAATGAAGAAAGAACATATGGTGTCGGGTATGAAGTTTTGTGACAATGGCAATGACATAAAGTGTGAAATATGTGCGAAATGTAAAATCACTGTTCAACCATTTAAAAAATCTGACAATCGTGCAAGCGAACTTTTAGGGTTGGTACATTCGGACATTTGTGGACCAATGAGCACCCAATCGCTTGGTGGTGCAAGATATTTTGTAACCTTTATAGACGACTGTTCTAGGTATACAGAAACTGTTATGCTACGACATCGTTCTGACGTTCTTCAGGCTTTCAAAGATTACAAACGAAGAGTAGAAAAACAGACTGGTCAACAAATCAAGAAACTACGTACAGACAACGGGACAGAGTATCTGTCAAACGAATTCAAAAATTTCATCAGAGGAGAAGGCATTTTGCGGCAGCTGACTGTTGAATACACACCTCAACAAAACGGAGTGGCAGAACGAGCCAATCGTACGCTCGTGGAAATGGCACGTTGTATTATGGTGCAAGCAAATCTTCCTGTTTCATTGTGGGCCGAAGCAATTAATACGGCGACATATTTAAGAAATAGATGTGCAACAAAATGTCTAAATGAAATTACTCCTTATGAAGTATGGTCAAAACGTAAACCTTACGTTGGTTTCTTCAGAACAATAGGCAGCAAGACCATCGCTTTGAATAAAAGACAAAGAAGAGGTAAATTTCAACCGAAAGGAGATGAATATGTGCTGGTGGGTTACTCGGATGAATCGAAAGCGTATCGACTATGGAAACCAGGAACAAAAACAGTAATTAAAGCTCGAGATGTAAAATTTTTTGAAAGAATTCAAGAACCCCAAAAACTATCGGAAGGAATTTTTGAATTGTCAAATCCCGATATTGATACATCACAAAATCAACACCAAGAAGACAGAAATCTCGAACATGGTCAAGAAGATGTACATTTCGAAGACGACCAAGACCAGCAAATTGAAGAAGAAAAACAAGTTAATGAGCCACAACGAGGACCGGGTCGTCCAAGAATTGAAAGAACGGGTAAACCTGGACGTCCAAAGAAAGTTTATCAAACCAAAGAGAAAAGTTCCGATCCAGAATCTATTTCGTAAATTTACTCGCGAATTGGTAGAAGATAAAGAAATTGTGTACAATCGATGAGTAGAGATATTATGTTTAGTTAATATTAGAAACTGATTTAGAAGAGCGCATTTCGATAGAGGGGGTGTTAGAATATCGAAATGAGCTATAGATTAGCATAGTGTGCGCCTAGCAATTCGAATGTCTAATTAATAAAATACAAGTTGTGTATCGTGTTGGTCTAAATAAAATAGTTTTACTTTGGTCCGTCTATCCCCAATTCCCGTCAGTGAACTCTTAACATAATCATATTAACTACGTCGTATATAAAATGTAAGTCCTATGACACATTTTTTTACATCTGATTTGTCTTACAAATAAATAAAATTAAAATAACATCTATTATAAAGAAAGAAGAATATACCAGGCCCCCTAAACGCCACAGGTGTCTTCTTAATAGATTTTTCCTTAATAATAATATTTCATAAGACAGAACAGGTAAAAAAAAAACTGTGTCACAGGACATACATTTTATATACGACATCGGTTGACTTGGTAGATTAAGTAGATTATTAGATAGATTAGGCAAATTTTGCTGCGACACATTTTTGGATTATTATGTAGGTTAGGTAGATTTTGCTGCGACACATTTTTGAATTATTATGTAGAATTTTGCTGCGACACATTTTTGAATTATTATGTAGATTAGGTAGATTTTGCTGCGACACATTTTTGGATTACACAATTTTTGCTGTGACACATTTTTGAATTATTGGACGGATTACACAATTTTTGCTGCGACACGTTTTTAAATTGTTGAACAGGCTTTGAATTATTAGGCATTTTCAAATTATCTAAATTATTAAGATTGCACAATCTTTGTTATGACACATTTTTTATCCAAGGTGAACGAAACGTTACCATCCGTCCATGTTAATTATGTAATCCAAATTAAGCATTCTATAAATAAATCATCGCGATAAAATGAAGGTCAACGAAACGTTCACCCGAACATGCATTGTTATCGGATGAATAACTCGTGAACTCGTTTTACATTTTAAATCTATTAAATTAAAAGAAATCTTTATTAAATCAAACAAATCATCCTAGGTGGCGCGTCTAGTTCGAATTAGTATGGAATTAGTCGAATTAGTTGTTCAACCTTCGCGCGTTTACATCTCACTACTAGTTAACGTCCATTATTAACTATAAATACAAATAAGCGGCTTTTGCTGTCGGGAATGCGTCACTCTATAAAATCTGAAACTGGCGAGGTTCCGAGTTGGCCATAAGAATCAATAAACCATTTTAGATTACGGAGTATTCTCAAAACATTTCTCGGTTTTGGGACTCTTCCATCTATTCATGACTTACAGTAATACCGAATTAAAGACCTAGTACTTATTAGCATGCGGAGCACTAGTCCACTGTGTGGACGCTTGACGAAGTAGTCGTGCTGGTGACTCACTTCGATAGACACATACGCGTCAGCATAAAACAGACACAAGTCTGCGACCCTATAAACGGTATAAGCTGTCGTGATAGAGGTGATGCTGTAAGAATAGATCGAATTGTAGTCTAACGAAAACGGGAGATGTTTTGCACTTTTTTATTAATTTATTTAAATAAATGAAACCTAAGTACTATAAAGAATTGGAATTTGCCGATCAACTACAGGGAGGAAGCAAAAATATAATAATTTGTGGTAAAACAAATAGTGGAAAAACGCAACTAGCATTGAATTTTATTTTTAATAGAAAATTACAAAAACAACTTGGTTGGAAAAAATTATATATTTACACAAGAACTCCAAATCAACCTGTATATCAAAATCTGCTAAAAGTTTTTGAAGGTGTTGATTGCCCTTTAATTATCGAAAGCGACTGGAATAACATTATTCCTGAAAATGAATGTTTACTACATAGTTTGAATTTATTTGACGACGGTTCTTTAGATAAGCAGCAACCAGTAAAAGAGTACTTTGTATGTTATTTCAAATATTTATATTGCACACGCCATATCTGGAATCGATGCACAATTTATAAGAGGTAATGCAGACTATTTTTAGCTTTTTAGACATCCGCCCAAGTATATCAATTTTATTTACGATAATTACATAACAAATATACCAAGAGAAGAATTTATTCAGATCTGTAACAATTGCTGGAATAAAAAACATGGTTTCTTGAATATTGATATGAAGAACCAAAAATTTTACAACAATTCAATAATCCTGGACTAATCAGACTATTTTTCTAATTAAATAAATAGAAGACCCTTTATATTGTCTTAAATGTAAAGCTCATACAAAAAACAAAGGAAAGGTTAAAGAAAGAACAGGAAAGCGTGGTTCTAAATATTATTCAACTATTCGTGCGGAGTGTGGAAAAGAAAAAACGAGAATGATTCATGAACCTCCAGATCCAAATGCAGTTCCAAAACCTAAAAAGAACAAGGTGAAGAAGAAAGCAGTTCCAAAACCTACAAAGAAAAAAACCTTTGAAATATTTTTTTAATAAATGACTGACAAGGTCAGTAAGAGGATGACAACAGATGAATTAGAAAAAATACATAATGATTTAATAAGGAGATTCGGCCAAATCAAATCGGACAACAATGATGAATCGGACAACAATGTCACATCGGACAAAGAATCCGACATTGACGAATCGTCCCTGAAAGGAACTACGGCTTTGCAGGCGAAATTGAAAAACAGAATAAATGAAATTACAAAAAACAGATAAAATTAAAAGAGCAAGAAAAAAGGAAGGTCAGTCCACCGAAGCCGAAAGACCAGAAAAAGGCAAATCAATTGAAAGACAGAGTAAATAAAATTTATGAAACAGAGATAGAATCTAAAAATAAAGAAACAATTCAAAATAAACAACAAGAGAATCAAAATCGGGTACTTTTGAAAATATTGGATAAATTAATTGATGTAGAACAATCTAAAACAAATTTGATTAAGTTTGAAGAACCCCAAAAAGACTTACTAACTCAAGAAGAAAAAATAATACATTTATCAGACGAAGACGAAAACTGGCGAGCTGAAGCCGAAACTGACGAATGAATTGCTTTAGATGGATATTGGAAGGATTTAATATGGGATGCAAAAAAAAGCAGGTAGATGGCGGTATTATGATCAAATATTATTATCCCTAGGTGGGATAAAGTTGAGAAAAAATTTATGATGGGAAATTTGGAAATAATTCCACAGGGTAAAGAAGCATCACCTTTGTCAGAATATACAGAAAATGATTATGAAATATAGTCCAATGCAGTATTAAAAACCAATTCATTATTCAGAGATTATAATCCTCATAAAAACACAAAAAACACCAAAGGATTTAAGTGGAGTTCGAAGCACTAGTGAGCAAAAGTCCAGAGGCAAATCCTGGCAAAGCCAGTCCAGCGGCAAAGCCGAAGCCGAAGCCAAATCCGAAGCCAAAGTCCTCCGGTGGCGTAATGAGTTCGATAGAAACATTAGGTGTTTCAGAATTTGTTGACCTAGGTAAGGGAATTTATGATTCTGCTATAAATACCAAACGATATAATCTGGAAGAAAAACTATATCATACAAAAAAAGAATATTTTGATGCTTCAAAAGATTTACAACGGAAACAATTAAAATATCAAAAAGAAATCAATGATAAAATGAAAGAAAGGGAAGAGCAAAAACATAAACCAAAATCAATCTATGCAAGACCAGATGAACCAACTCTTTATACGTTATATTAAATGGATATAAAGTTAACAGAATATCAAGAGAGAAAAATTATAGATGATTGGAAAAAATAAGGATACTAAAATTGTAATTGAAAATATAGAAGATAATCCTGATCTGCGATGGTTTAAATCACCCATGAATCAAAACGAGAAAAACAATTTATTGAAAGCTTTAGATGACGGCAAATCTTATTAATTAAAATTAACAAAACGACAATTAGGCAATTTTATTCTCCGTCCACAGACAGATGAAGTTATCGATTTGTAAAGAAACATAAAAAAAGAATGTGGTATGTTATTCAGATGGGGACATGCAACTTGTTAGTGCAAGTTGTATAGTGAACATTCACCGTATATTTTAGTTCTGCTCCGTAACGTGTTGGGGGCGCTGCGAATTTTTCAATATACGTTTCTGGAATATACGTTCTTTTATGCTCTCGCTTTTGCTGCGTCCGCACCGTATATCAGCTTTTATGATTTGACGTTTGCTGCGTCCTGCAAGTTTGGCAACGTTGTTTCAATAAAACCCAACGATGATAGCGAAAGCGGTGAAGCGTGGAAAGGAAATAATGTTCCAAATTCGGTGTATTGGAGAGTCCAATTTCGGGCGGGGAAATTTAAATTGAGTTTCTAAATAAAACGATCGTAATTGTGCTGTTTTATTTTTTTATATATTATAAAGAATAAAGATAATTTGAATAGTATATAACCTCAATTAGAGGATGAAGTTAGTCTTCGCAATAGTATCATTTCTGACAATACTCTTTCGTCGTGTGGCTTTCTCAATAAATTTATGTGATTCTAAATCAGACAACGCTATTCCTTCCAAGGAATGAAATCAATTATACTTCCGAGTCATGAGACGGATTCCGCCGAAACACCACGACAATGCAGCAGGGGTGGTGTTTCGCGGAAAACGTCGAATGAGGAGGTTAGTATAATCGGATTATTTTTGTTTGCTCGTTTCATTATATAATCAAATCGATCCAAAAGATGCGAAATTTTGACCCAACTTTTTTCTGACGTATATTAACAAAGCGTGAGAAAATTGTTACTATGCCAAAGTTTAATGTTGGACCCAGCGGAAAAACCGAAATGATTGTACCACATCGTCAAGAGTATAACCGCTTATTTATACTGTAAAATTTGTAATTTTTATTAGATCAATTTATTATGTGTTATAAAATCTACAATAGATAATAATCTAGAATGTCAAATCCCGAACCTGGAAGTTGGTGTCTGCAATGTATAATGTAGAATTTCAAATTTGGATGCGCAGTCCTAGAATCTCGAATATGTAATCTCTAATCAGTAATCTCGAATATAAAATTTCACATCTAATATCTGTAAACCTAAAATACCCTATAGAATCGGGAAGCGAAAATCTGAAATTTGGGAATATAATCTCGAAAGTTGAATCTCGAATTTTCGAATATCGAATCTTGAATCTTAAATCATAGTAAAGCGATGGTCTCGATCTTTTTGACATTCATTTCTTAATTTATTTAACACTTACATGCTCTCAGACCCGACAATCTATTTTCGCGCTCCTGTGTACTTTAATTCATAATAATTGTTTCAAAATTTCTGGTTCTTGGGGGCTTGGTACAGGACAACAACAATAACAAAGCCCCCCTGGTACACGGGCCCCCCTTGGAACAATTGGGCCCTCCTAGGTACCCCTTTCGACAGGCGGGTCCTCTTGGGACAGGTGGGCCCTCTTGGGACAGATGGGCCTTCTTGGGACAGGTAGGCCCCCTTAGGAACGGGAGGCCCCCTCGCGACAAGGGGGCCCATGGGACAGGGATGGGCCCTTGGTATAGAAGTCCCCTTGGACAGGAGCCCCCCTTGAGACAGGAGGCCCCTTGAGACAGGTGGGCTTCCTTGGGACAAGTGGGCCCCCTTGGGATGGAGGCCCAAAATTTTTTGTCGGCCGAAAAACTTTTGTGAATTTCGGCATTTGAAAGAAAAATGGCATGTGTTATTCGGAGAAAATTTACTTTACGTGGCATGTCTGTAGTTACCGAACATACAGACTAATCCAAAGATTTTTTTTGAGACGGGTTCAAAGAGCGAGTTGAACAATACTGCCGAGGTCATATAAAACCCAACGGCCGTGTATACGAAGGCGTTGAACGGACATGAATGGAAAAA